>OX387434.1:6221680-6821680 GCA_947563755.1 Lochmaea crataegi
ATTTGTATCGCAAATATTTCCATAGCTACCCCTTTGTTCTAAATTTTCGACAAAAAAATTATAAAAAATGCTAAAAATTCGTAAAGAGGGGTTTTTTTGGCCAAAAATCGACTGGCATAATCAGTTTTGTGATAAAATCATTATTTCGCCTCAAATAGAGTCATGAAATTTTCGAAAATCCACTTTTCAAAACAAAAAATACTCATAACTCGACTAATAGGAAAGATAGAACGTTCTAGTCTTCACCAATCGATAGAGGGGACAATTTTACATATTTTAGTGAATTTTGAGTCCATATTCCAAGGATTATGGGAGTTAGAAAAAAATCAATTTGTATCGCAAAATATTTCCATAGCTACCCCCTTTGTTCTAAATTTTCGACAAAAAAATTATAAAAATGCTAAAACTTCGTAAAGAGGTTTTTTTTGGCCAAAAAATCGACTGGCACAATCAGCTTTGTGATAAAATCATTATTTCGCCTTCAAATAGAGTCATGAAATTTTCGAAAATCCACTTTTCAAAACAAAAAATACTCATAACTCGACTAATAGGAAAGATAGAACGTTCTAGTCTTCACCAATCGATAGAGGGGACAATTTTACATATCTTAGTGAATTTTGAGTCCATATTTCCAAGGATTATGGGAGTTCGAAAAAATCAATTTGTATCGCAAAATAATTTCCATAGCTACCCCCTTTGTTCTAAATTTTCGACAAAAAAAATTATAAAAAATGCTAAAAATTCGTAAGGGGTTTATTTTGGCCAAAAAATCGACTGGCACAATCAGTTTTGTGATAAAATCATTATTTCGCCTTCAAATAGAGTCATGGAAATTTTCGAAAATCCACTTTTCAAAAACAAAAAATACTCATAACTCGACAAATAGGAAAGATAGAACGTTCTAGTCTTTCACCAATCGATAGAGGGGACAATTTACATATTTTAGTGAATTTTTAGTCCATATTTCAAAGGATAAGGGAGTTAGAAAAAAGCATTTTGTATCGCAAAATATTCCATACCTACCCCCTTTGTCTGAATTTTCGACAAAAAAATTATAAAAAATGCTAAAAATCGTAAGAGGGTTTTTTTTTGGGCCGATGAATCGACTGGCACAATCAGCTTTGTGATAATATCATTATTTCGCCTTCAATTAGAGTCATGAAATTTTCGAAAATCCACTTTCAAAACAAAAAATACTCATAACTCGACTAATAGGGAAGATAGAACGTTCTAGTCTTCACCAATCGATAGAGGGGACAATTTTACATATTTTAGTGAATTTTGAGTCCATATTTCCAAGGATTATGGGAGTTAGAAAAAATCAATTTGTATCGCAAAATATTTCCATAGCTACCCCCTTTGTTCTAAATTTTCGACAAAAAAATTATAAAAAAAGCTAAAAATTCGTAAAGGGGGTTTATTTTGGCCAAAAAATCGACTGGCACAATCAGTTTCGTGATAAAATCAATATTTCGCCTTCAAATAGAGTCATGAAATTTTCGAAAATCCACTTTTCAAAACAAAAAATACTCATAACTCGACTAATAGGAAGATAGAACGTTCTAGTCTTCACCAATCGATAGAGGGGACAATTTACATATTTTAGTGAATTTGAGTCTATATTTCCAAGGTTATGGGAGTTAGAAAAAATCAATTTGTATCGCAATATATTTCCATAGCTACCCCCTTTGTTCTAAATTTTCGACAAAAAAATTATAAAAAATGCTAAAAATTCGTAAAGAGGGGTTTTTTTGGCCAAAAAATCGACTGGCACAATCAGTTTTGTGATAAAATCATTATTTCGCCTTCAAATAGAGTCATGAAATTTTCGAAAATCCACTTTTCAAAACAAAAAATACTCATAACTCGACAAATAGGAAAGATAGAACGTTCTAGTCTTCACCAATCGATAGAGGGGACAATTTTACATATTTTAGTCAATTTTTAGTCCATATTTCAAAGGGTTAAGGGAGTTAGAAAAAAGCATTTTGTATCGCAAAATATTTCCATACCTACCCCCTTTGTTCTGAATTTTCGACAAAAAAATTATAAAAAATGCTAAAAATTCGTAAAGAGGGGTTTTTTGGGCCGATGAATCGACTGGCACAATCAGCTTTGTGATAAAATCATTATTTCGCCTTCAAATAGAGTCATGAAATTTTCGAAAATCCACTTTTCAAAACAAAAAATACTCATAACTCGACAAATAGGAAAGATAGAACGTTCTAGTCTTCACCAATCGATAGAGGGGACAATTTTACATATTTTAGTGAATTTTGAGTCCATATTTCAAAGGATTAAGGGAGTTAGAAAAAAGCATTTTGTATCGCAAAATATTTCCATACCTACCCCCTTTGTTCTGAATTTTCGACAAAAAAATTATAAAAAATGCTAAAAATTCGTAAAGAGGGGTTTTTTGGGCCGATGAATCGACTGGCACAATCAGCTTTGTGATAAAATCATTATTTCGCCTTCAAATAGAGTCATGAAATTTTCGAAAATCCACTTTTCAAAACAAAAAATACTCATAACTCGACTAATAGGAAAGATAGAACGATCTAGTCTTCACCAATCGATAGAGGGGACCATTTTACATATTTTAGTGAATTTTGAGTCCATATTTCAAAGGATTAAGGGAGTTAGAAAAAAGCAATTTGTATCGCAAAATATTTCCATACCTACCCCCTTTGTTCTGAATTTTCGACAAAAAGATTATAAAAAATGCTAAAAATTCGTAAAGAGGGGTTTTTTGGGCCGACGAATCGACTGGCACAATCAGCTTTGTGATAAAATCATTATTTCGCCTTCAAATAGAGTCATGAAATTTTCGAAAATCCACTTTTCAAAACAAAAAATACTCATAACTCGACTAATAGGAAAGATAGAACGTTCTAGTCTTCACCAATCGATAGAGGGGACAATTTTACATATTTTAGTGAATTTTGAGTCCATATTTCCAAGGATTATGGGAGTTGGAAAAAATCAATTTGTATCGCAAAATATTTCCATAGCTACCCCCTTTGTTCTAAATTTTCGACAAAAAAATTATAAAAAATGCTAAAAATTCGTAAAGGGGGGTTTTTTTTGGCCAAAAAATCGACTGGCACAATCAGTTTCGTGATAAAATCAATATTTCGCCTTCAAATAGAGTCATGAAATTTTCGAAAATCGACTTTTCAAAACAAAAAATACTCATAACTCGACAAATAGGAAAGATAGAGAACGTTCTAGTCTTCACCAATCGATAGAGGGGACAATTTTTCATATTTAAGTGAATTTTGAGTCTATATTTCCAAGGATTATGGGAGTTAGAAAAAATCAATTTGTATCGCAAAATATTTCCATAGCTACCCCCTTTGTTCTAAATTTTCGACAAAAAAATTATAAAAAATGCTAAAAATTCGTAAAGAGGGGTTTTTTTGGCCAAAAAATCGACTGGCATAATCAGTTTTGTGATAAAATCATTATTTCGCCTTCAAATAGAGTCATGAAATTTTCGAAAATCCACTTTTCAAAACAAAAAATACTCATAACTCGACTAATAGGAAAGATAGAACGTTCTAGTCTTCACCAATCGATAGAGGGGACAATTTTACATATTTTAGTGAATTTTGAGTCCATATTTCCAAGGATTATGGGAGTTAGAAAAAATCAATTTGTATCGCAAAATATTTCCATAGCTACCCCCTTTGTTCTAAATTTTCGACAAAAAAATTATAAAAAATGCTAAAAATTCGTAAAGAGGGTTTTTTTGGCCAAAAAATCGACTGGCACAATCAGCTTTGTGATAAAATCATTATTTCGCCTTCAAATAGAGTCATGAAATTTTCGAAAATCCACTTTTCAAAACAAAAAATACTCATAACTCGACTAATAGGAAAGATAGAACGTTCTAGTCTTCACCAATCGATAGAGGGGACAATTTTACATATTTTAGTGAATTTTGAGTCCATATTTCCAAGGATTATGGGAGTTGGAAAAAATCAATTTGTATCGCAAAATATTTCCATAGCTACCCCCTTTGTTCTAAATTTTCGACAAAAAAATTATAAAAAATGCTAAAAATTCGTAAAGGGGGGTTTTTTTGGCCAAAAAATCGACTGGCACAATCAGTTTCGTGATAAAATCAATATTTCGCCTTCAAAAGAGTCATGAAATTTTCGAAAATCGACTTTTCAAAACAAAAAATACTCATAACTCGACAAATAGGAAAGATAGAGAACGTTCTAGTCTTCACCAATCGATAGAGGGGACAATTTTTCATATTTAAGTGAATTTTGAGTCTATATTTCCAAGGATTATGGGAGTTAGAAAAAATCAATTTGTATCGCAAAATATTTCCATAGCTACCCCCTTTGTTCTAAATTTTCGACAAAAAAATTATAAAAAATGCTAAAAATTCGTAAAGAGGGGTTTTTTTGGCCAAAAAATCGACTGGCATAATCAGTTTTGTGATAAAATCATTATTTCGCCTTCAAATAGAGTCATGAAATTTTCGAAAATCCACTTTTCAAAACAAAAAATACTCATAACTCGACTAATAGGAAAGATAGAACGTTCTAGTCTTCACCAATCGATAGAGGGGACAATTTTACATATTTTAGTGAATTTTGAGTCCATATTTCCAAGGATTATGGGAGTTAGAAAAAATCAATTTGTATCGCAAAATATTTCCATAGCTACCCCCTTTGTTCTAAATTTTCGACAAAAAAATTATAAAAAATGCTAAAAATTCGTAAAGAGGGTTTTTTTGGCCAAAAAATCGACTGGCACAATCAGCTTTGTGATAAAATCATTATTTCGCCTTCAAATAGAGTCATGAAATTTTCGAAAATCCACTTTTCAAAACAAAAAATACTCATAACTCGACTAATAGGAAAGATAGAACGTTCTTGTCTTCACCAATCGATAGAGGGGACAATTTTACATATCTTAGTGAATTTTGAGTCCATATTTCCAAGGATTATGGGAGTTCGAAAAAATCAATTTGTATCGCAAAATATTTCCATAGCTACCCCCTTTGTTCTAAATTTTCGACAAAAAAATTATAAAAAATGCTAAAAATTCGTAAAGGGGGTTTATTTTGGCCAAAAAATCGACTGGCACAATCAGTTTTGTGATAAAATCATTATTTCGCCTTCAAATAGAGTCATGAAATTTTCGAAAATCCACTTTTCAAAACAAAAAATACTCATAACTCGACAAATAGGAAAGATAGAACGTTCTAGTCTTCACCAATCGATAGAGGGGACAATTTTACATATTTTAGTGAATTTTTAGTCCATATTTCAAAGGATTAAGGGAGTTAGAAAAAAGCATTTTGTATCGCAAAATATTTCCATACCTACCCCCTTTGTTCTGAATTTTCGACAAAAAAATTATAAAAAATGCTAAAAATTCGTAAAGAGGGGTTTTTTGGGCCGATGAATCGACTGGCACAATCAGCTTTGTGATAAAATCATTATTTCGCCTTCAAATAGAGTCATGAAATTTTCGAAAATCCACTTTTCAAAACAAAAAATACTCATAACTCGACTAATAGGGAAGATAGAACGTTCTAGTCTTCACCAATCGATAGAGGGGACAATTTTACATATTTTAGTGAATTTTGAGTCCATATTTCCAAGGATTATGGGAGTTAGAAAAAATCAATTTGTATCGCAAAATATTTCCATAGCTACCCCCTTTGTTCTAAATTTTCGACAAAAAAATTATAAAAAATGCTAAAAATTCGTAAAGGGGGTTTATTTTGGCCAAAAAATCGACTGGCACAATCAGTTTCGTGATAAAATCAATATTTCGCCTTCAAATAGAGTCATGAAATTTTCGAAAATCCACTTTTCAAAACAAAAAATACTCATAACTCGACTAATAGGAAAGATAGAACGTTCTAGTCTTCACCAATCGATAGAGGGGACAATTTTACATATTTTAGTGGATTTGAGTCTATATTTCCAGGGTTTATGGGAGTTAGAAAAAATCAATTTGTATCGCAAAATATTTCCCTTTGTTCTAAATTTTCGACAAAAAAATTATAAAAAATGCTAAAAATTCGCAAAGAGGGGTTTTTTTGGCCAAAAAATCGACTGGCACAATCAGTTTTGTGATAAAATCATTATTTCGCCTTCAAATACAGTCATGAAATTTTCGAAAATCCACTTTTCAAAACAAAAAATACTCATAACTCGACAAATAGGAAAGATAGAACGTTCTAGTCTTCACAAGTCGATAGAGGGGACAATTTTACATATTTTAGTGAATTTTGAGTCCATATTTCCAAGGATTATGGGAGTTAGAAAAAATCAATTTGTATCGCAAAATATTTCCATAGCTACCCCCTTTGTTCTAAATTTTCGACAAAAAAATCATAAAAAATGCTAAAAATTCGCAAAGAGGGGTTTTTTTGGCCAAAAAATCGACTGGCACATTCAGTTTTGTGATAAAATCATTATTTCGCCTTCAAATAGAGTAATGAAATTTTCGAAAATCCACTTTTCAAAACAAAAAATACTCATAACTCGACAAATAGGAAAGATATAACGTTCTAGTCTTCACCAATCGATAGAGGGGACAATTTTACATATTTGAGTGAATTTTGAGTCTATATTTCCAAGGATTATGGGAGTTAGAAAAAATCAATTTGTATCGCAAAATATTTCCATAGCTACCCCCTTTGTTCTAAATTTTCGACAAAAAAATTATAAAACATGCTAAAAATTCGTAAAGAGGGGTTTTTTTGGCAAAAATCGACTGGCACAATCAGTTTTGTGATAAAATCATTATTTCGCCTTCAAATAGAGTCATGAAATTTTCGAAAATCCACTTTTCAAAACAAAAAATACTCATAACTCGACTAATAGGAAAGATAGAACGTTCTAGTCTTCACCAATCGATAGAGGGGACAATTATACATATTTTAGTGAATTTTGAGTCCATATTTCCAAGGATTATGGGAGTTATAAAAAATCAATTTGTATCGCAAAATATTTCCATAGCTACCCCCTTTGTTCTAAATTTTCGACAAAAAAATTATAAAAAATGCTAAAAATTCGTAAAGAGGGGTTTTTTGGGCCAAAAAATGGACTGGCACAATCAGTTTCGTGATAAAATCAATATTTCGCCTTCAAATAGAGTCATGAAATTTTCGAAAATCCACTTTTCAAAACAAAAAATACTCATAACTCGACAAATAGGAAAGATAGAACGTTCTAGTCTTCACAAATCGATAGAGGGGACAATTTTACATATTTGAGTGAATTTTGAGTCTATATTTCCAAGGATTATGGGAGTTAGAAAAAATCAATTTGTATCGCAAAATATTTCCATAGCTACCCCCTTTGTTCTAAATTTTCGACAAAAAAATTATAAAAAATGCTAAAAATTCGCAAAGAGGGGTTTTTTTGGCCAAAAAATCGACTGGCACATTCAGTTTTGTGATAAAATCATTATTTCGCCTTCAAATAGAGTAATGAAATTTTCGAAAATCCACTTTTCAAAACAAAAAATACTCATAACTCGACAAATAGGAAAGATAGAACGTTCTAGTCTTCACCAATCGATAGAGGGGACAATTTTACATATTTTAGTGAATTTTTAGTCCATATTTCAAAGGATTAAGGGAGTTAGAAAAAAGCAATTTGTATCGCAAAATATTTCCATACCTACCCCCTTTGTTCTGAATTTTCGACAAAAAAATTATAAAAAATGCTAAAAATTCGTAAAGAGTGGTTTTTTTGGCCTGAAAATCGACTGGCACAATCAGTTTTGTGATAAAATCATTATTTCGCCTTCAAATAGAGTCATGAAATTTTCGAAAATCCACTTTTCAAAACAAAAAATACTCATAACTCGACTAATAGGAAAGATAGAACGTTCTAGTCTTCACCAATCGATAGAGGGGACAATTTTACATATTTTAGTGAATTTTGAGTCCATATTTCCAAGGATTATGGGAGTTAGAAAAAATCTATTTGTATCGCAAAATATTTCCATAGCTACCCCCTTTGTTCTAAATTTTCGACAAAAAAATAATAAAAAATGCTAAAAATTCGTAAAGAGGGGTTTTTTTGGCCAAAAATCGACTGGCACAATCAGTTTTGTGATAAAATCATTATTTCGCCTTCAAATAGAGTCATGAAATTTTCGAAAATCCACTTTTCAAAAAAAAAATACTCATAACTCGACAAATAGGAAAGATAGAACGTTCTAGTCTTCACCAATCGATAGAGGGGACAATTTTACATATTTGAGTGAATTTTGAGTCTATATTTCCAAGGATTATGGGAGTTAGAAAAAATCAATTTGTATCGCAAAATATTTCCATAGCTACCCCCTTTGTTCTAAATTTTCGACAAAAAAATTATAAAAAATGCTAAAAATTCGTAAAGAGGGGTTTTTTTGGCCAAAAATCGACTGGCACAATCAGTTTTGTGATAAAATCATTATTTCGCCTTCAAATAGAGTCATGAAATTTTCGAAAATCCACTTTTCAAAACAAAAAATACTCATAACTCGACTAATAGGAAAGATAGAACGTTCTAGTCTTCACCAATCGATAGAGGGGACAATTTTACATATTTTAGTGAATTTTGAGTCCATATTTTCAAGGATTATGGGAGTTAGAAGAAATCAATTTGTATCGCAAAATATTTCCATAGCTACCCCCTTTGTTCTAAATTTTCGACAAAAAAATAATAAAAAATGCTAAAAATTCGTAAAGAGGGGTTTTTTTGGCCAAAAAATCGACTGGCACAATCAGTTTTGTGATAAAATCATTATTTCGCCTTCAAATAGAGTCATGAAATTTTCGAAAATCCACTTTTCAAAACAAAAAATACTCATAACTCCACTAATAGGAAAGATAGACGTTCTAGTCTTCACCAATCGATAGAGGGGACAATTTTACATATTTTAGTGAATTTTGAGTCCATATTTCCAAGGATTATGGGAGTTAGAAGAAATCAATTTGTATCGCAAAATATTTCCATAGCTACCCCCTTTGTTCTAAATTTTCGACAAGCAAATTATAAAAAATGCTAAAAATTCGTAAAGAGGAGTTTTTTTGGCCAAAAAATCGACTGGCACAATCAGTTTTGTGATAAAATCATTATTTCGCCTTCAAATAGAGTCATGAAATTTTCGAAAATCCACTTTTCAAAACAAAAAATACTCATAACTCGACTAATAGGAAAGATAGAACGTTCTAGTCTTCACCAATCGATAGAGGGGACAATTTTACATATTTTAGTGAATTTTGAGTCGATATTGCCTAAAAATTCGTAAAGAGGGGTTTTTTGGACCGGAAAATCGACTGGCAAATCTTGACAATTTTTTGAAGTCTTAAACTTCAAAATATTTTCGTAAGTTCCAAATTGTCAATCTTTTTAAAGGCGTGAGTTAGGGAAAAAATTAGTTAAATATAATAGTTCTTGATCACGATGTTTGTTGAAAGTATATTTTTAAAGTTTCGGTAGCGGTCCAGCTGCCGTTATCAAGAATAATGAAAAATAATAAATTTTCGAATCATCGAAAATTTATTATTTTCGATTAATCGATTATTTTCGATTAATCGATTATTTTCGATTAATCGATTATTTTCGATTAATCGATTTTTTTCGATTGATCGATTTTTTTCGAATAATCGATATTTTTTTATTAATCGATTTTTTTCGAATAATCGATTTTTTTTCGATTAATCGATATTTTTCGATTAATTGATTATTTTCGATTAATCGATTATTTTCGATTAATCGATTATTTTAGATTAATCGATTTTTTTCGATTAATCAATTAATCGATTAACATCGATTAATCGATTAATCGAAAATAATCGATTATTTTATATAATCTATAATCGATTATGTTTTTTGATAATCGCCCAGCCCTAATTTTGAGTCCATATTTCCAAGGATTATGGGAGTTAGAAAAAATCAATTTGTATCGCAAAACATTTCCATAGCTACCTCCTTTGTTCTAAATTTTCGACAAAAAAATTATAAAAAATGCTGAAAATTCGTAAAGAGGGGTTTTTTTGGCCAAAAAATCGACTGGCACAATCAGTTTTGTGATAAAATCATTATTTCTCCTTCAAATAAAGTCATGAAATTTTCGAAAATCCACTTTTCAAAACAAAAAATACTCATAACTCGACAAATAGGAAAGATAGAACTTTCTAGTCTTCACCAATCGATAGAGGGGACAATTTTACTTATTTTAGTGAATTTTGAGTCTATATTTCCAAGGATTATGGGAGTTAGAAAAAATCAATTTGTATCGCAAAATATTTCCATAGCTACCCCCTTTGTTCTAAATTTTCGACAAGAAAATTATAAAAAATGCTAAAAATTCGTAAAGAGGGGTTTTTTTGGCCGAAAAATCGTCTGGCACAATCGGTTTTTTGATAAAATCATTATTTCGCCTTCAAATAGAGTCATGAAATTTTCGAAAATCCACGTTTCAAAACAAGAAATACTCATAACTCGACAAATAGGAAAGATAGAACGTTCTAGTCTTCACCAATCGATAGAGGGGACAATTTTACATATTTTATTGAATTTTGAGTCTATATTTCCAAGGATTATGGGAGTTAGAAAAAATCAATTTGTATCGCAAAATATTTCCATAGCTACCGCCTTTGTTCTAAATTTTCGACAAGAAAATTATAAAAAATGCTAAAAATTCGTAAAGAGGGGTTTTTTTGGACAAAAAATCGACTGGCACAATCAGTTTTGTGATAAAATCATTATTTCGCCTTCAAATAGAGTCATGAAATTTTCGAAAATCCACTTTTCAAAACAAAAAATACTCATAACTCGACAAATAGGAAAGATAGAACTTTCTAGTCTTCACCAATCGATAGAGGGGACAATTCTACATATTTTAGTGAATTTTGAGTCTATATTTCCAAGGATTATGGGAGTTAGAAAAAATCAATTTGTATCGCAAAATATTTCCATAGCTACCCCCTTTGTTCTAAATTTTCGACAAAAAAATTATAAAAAATGCTAGAAATTCGTAAAAAGGGGTTTTTTTGGCCAAAAAATTGACTGGCACAATCAGTTTTATGATAAAATCATTATTTCGCCTTCAAATAGAGTCATGAAATTTTCGAAAATCCACTTTTCAAAACAAAAAATACTCGTAACTCGACAAATAGGAAAGATAGAACGTTCTAGTCTTCACCAATCGATAGAGGGGACAATTTTACATATTTTAGTGAATTTTGAGTCTATATTTCCAAGGATTATGGGAGTTAGAAAAAATCAATTTGTATCGCAAAATATTTCCATAGTTTCCCTTTGTTCTAAATTTTCGACAAAAAAAAATAAAAAATGCTAAAAATCTGTAAAGAGGGGTTTTTTGGGCCGGAAAATCGACTGGCACAATCAGTTTTGTGATAAAATCATTATTTCGCCTTCAAATAGAGTCATGAAATTTTCGAATATCCACTTTTCAAAACAAAAAATACTCATAACTCGACAAATAGGAAAGATAGACGTTCTAGTCTTCACCAATCGATAGAGGGGACAATTTTACATATTTTAGTGAATTTTGAGTCTATATTTCTAAGGATTATGGGAGTTAGAAAAAATCAATTTGTATCGCAAAATATTTCCATACCCCCTTTGTTCTAAATTTTCGACAAAAAAATTATAAAAAATGCAAAAAATTCGTAAAGGGGGGTTTTTTTGGCCAAAAAATCGACTGGCACCATCAGTTTTGTGATAAAATCATTATTTCGCCTTCAAATAGAGTCATGAAATTTTCGAAAATCCACTTTTCGAAACAAAAAATACTCATAACTCGACAAATAGGAAAGATAGAACTTTCTAGTCTTCACCAATCGATAGAGGGGACAATTTTACTTATTTTAGTGAATTTTGAGTCTATATTTCCAAGGATTATGGGAGTTAGAAAAAATCAATTTGTATCGCAAAATATTTCCATAGCTACCCCCTTTGTTCTAAATTTTCGACAAGAAAATTATAAAAAATGCTAAAAATTCGTAAAGAGGGGTTTTTTTGGCCGAAAAATCGTCTGGCACAATCGGTTTTTTGATAAAATCATTATTTCGCCTTCAAATAGAGTCATGAAATTTTCGAAAATCCACTTTTCAAAACAAGAAATACTCATAACTCGACAAATAGGAAAGATAGAACTTTCTAGTCTTCACCAATCGATAGAGGGGACAATTCTACATATTTTAGTGAATTTTGAGTCTATATTTCCAAGGATTATGGGAGTTAGAAAAAATCAATTTTTATCGCAAAATATTTCCATAGTTTCCCTTTGTTCTAAATTTTCGACAAAAAAATTATAAAAAATGCTAGAAATTCGTAAAAAGGGGTTTTTTTGGCCAAAAAATCGACTGGCACAATCAGTTTTATGATAAAATCATTATTTCGCCTTCAAATAGAGTCATGAAATTTTCGAAAATCCACTTTTCAAAACAAAAAATACTCATAACTCGACTAATAGGAAAGATAGAACGTTCTAGTCTTCACCAATCGATAGAGGGGACAATTTTACATATTTAAGTGAATTTTGAGTCGATATTGCCAAGGATTAAGGGAATTAGAAAAAAGCCATTTGTTTCTCAAAATATTTCCATACCTACCCCTTTGTTCTAAATTTTCGACAAAAAAAAATAAAAAATGCTAAAAATTCGTAAAGAGGGGTTTTTTGGGCCGGAAAATCGACTGGCACAATCAGTTTTGTGATAAAATCTTTATTTCGCCTTCAAATAGAGTCATGAAATTTTCGAAAATCCACTTTTCAAAACAAAAAATACTCATAACTCAACAAATAGGAAAGATAGAACGTTCTAGTCTTCACCAATCGATAGAGGGGACAATTTTACATATGTTAGTGAATTTTGAGTCCATATTTCCAAGGATTATGGGAGTTAGAAAAAATCAATTTGTATCGCAAAATATTTCCATAGCTACTCCCTTTGTTCTAAATTTTCGACAAAAAAATTATAAAAAATGCTGAAAATTCCTAAAGAGGGGTTTTTTTGGGCCGAAAAATCGACTGGCACAATCAGTTTTGTGATAAAATCATTATTTCGACTTCAAATAGAGTCATGAAATTTTCGAAAATCCACTTTTCAAAACAAAAAATACTCATAACTCGACTAATAGGAAAGATAGAACGTTCTAGTCTTCACCAATCGACAGAGGGGACAATTTTACATATTTTAGTGAATTTTGAGTCAATATTTCCGAGGATTAGGGGAGTTAGAAAAAAGCAATTTGTATCGCAAAATATTTCCATACCTACCCCTTTGTTCTAAATTTTCGACAAAAAAATTATAAAAAATGCTAAAAATTCATAAAGAGGGGTTTTTTGGGCCGAAAAATCGACTGGCACAATCAGTTTTGTGATAAAATCATTATTTCGACATAACAAAAAATACTCGCAACTCGACAAATAGGAAAGATAGGACGTTCTAGTCTTCACCAATCGATAGAGGGAACAATTTTACATATTTTAGTGAATTTTGAGTTTATATTTCCGAGGATTATGGGAGTTAGAAAAAAGCAATTTGTACCGCAAAATATTTCCATACCTACCCCTTTGTTCTAAATTTTCGACAAAAAAAATTAAAAATGCTAAAAATTCGTGAAGAGGGGTTTTTTGGTCCGAAAAATCGACTGGCACACTCAGTTTTTTGATAAAATCATTATTTCGCCTTCAAATAGAGTCATGAAATTTTCAAAAATCCACTTTTCATAACAAAAAATACTCATAACTTGACTATTCGAAGAGATATAACACACACACATACATATAAAATATAATGTATTTATTTTTTATAATTTTCACTACAGGGTGACATAAAATATCGGGGTGAAGCTATATCAATAGTCTGTTTAAAAATTGAACATCCCTTATATTTTATGCTACAGAATAAAAGAAAACGATTGTTCAGTAAATATTTAGATTTAATACATTCAATACAACAATTTAAACATAATAACAACAAAATACCATTTTCCTCCCCAAAAATAATAAATTAATATTGTATTCTTATTTATTATTGAAAAAGGAAAAGGTAAGACATAAGGAAGAAAAGAAAAAAAATTAGAATAACAAAAAGAATGAAAAAGAAAGGGAAGAAAAATGGAAGGAAAGAAAAGAATGGGTAAAGTTTTTTAAATATAATATATATACAGAATTGTCCATGAAGATTGAACCTAAAATACTCAAGTAAAATATTCTTCTTTAGATACAGGGTGTTTGATTGTAAATATTTAAAATTTAGCCCGTTGTTTTGATATGCTCTAATATTTTTTGGCAAACAATTTTCATATATATATTAGAATACTTTAAAAGGTGTTATAATATAGTCTATTAACAGAGGCGTGCGGTAGCGATGGAAATCTGTCGTAATAATCATTTCAGCTTGTTTTTAGAATTTTTTGTGTCGGTGACCAAATTTTGAGAAAAATTAATATTTTTTATAATAAAAAAAGATTGTGGTTCAATTTCCCAAAAATAACCAAAGGAATATATAATCTAATCACTCTTCTACTATTAATATTTCTTTAATGAAAAAACTTACATTTTTTGTAGTTCGCTAACAATTTTTGAAGCCGAAAGTTAAAATTCCTCAGCTACCTAAACCAAAACATAAAATATATGCAAAGTATAATACGAACCTTTATCAATAGAGCATTTCTAATTTATTCAAGCAACCCCAATCGACGGGGTTCAAATCAATTAGAGAACAATATGCAGCATTGTATTCCCTAACAAACAAGTCCGTTACATAAACCCGATATCAACTTTAATTCAATTCGGTCCGGAATCCTGTTATTAAATTAACACGAAATGTTGAATAGAATCCAAATTCGTTGGAGAAACAATCGAAATTTCATTATTTATTGCAAATAAATAACCGAATTGGTTAAACATTTATATTATTTCGAGAGATTCGAACAAATTTCAATTTCGAGCAATTCACACTGAATATTTGAGAGTGAATAAACTGTCAACTAATTTCGGTTTTATACATTTTTTAATGACAAAAGCTGTTCGTTTATTAATGTTACGAAATTTAAACTCAATTGTGCTTTATTTATATGCAAACGTGTCTACTACTGACAGAATATTGACAAGTTATATTTTATGTAAAACATCAAAATTAAGGTACTTTTTTTTGAAAAACAGTACTTTTCATCAAAATTTACAGATGTATTTATTATGAAAAAAACTATTTGTAAAATTGTGTGTCTTCTCTTTTGTCGCCGCTTTTCCATCATTTTCCAGTTTAATTTGAAAAAAAACTGTTTCCCACCAGTGATAAATAACACAGTATGTTTCTGGGGTAATAAATGATTTTTAACACGAGAAAATATAGATTTCACAATTTAATTGACGTGCATATACCTTGCTTCATAATTTTTATAAAAATTCAAAACTACCACTGTGGTTACTGCAAACAAATTGCATTCAAACAATTCAATTATATTTTTACTACACGAAATAATGGCTAGCAATCGATTTCGTAAAAGCTTTTCCCCATTTTCCCAAACTGATTCAAAACAATTTTCCAGACATGTATTTTTACTCTCACCGCAAAATCCCGACGTGAAACTGACGAGACTAGAAAATTGTATGAAAAACGAGATAGGTGAAACTTTGATCCGATCTAGAGTACTTGAAAGCATATTCATAACAGATACCAAAGATATTTTACAATCGCAAGCAGGAGCTTGGTGCGTTAGTATAAAAAGTAGACTTGAGATATGGTTTGAACCGAACCAGGGATGAGATATTCCTAGTTTATTATAAATAAACATGAACATATACATCTAGTTTTTATTTCTAAGAGAGCGTATCCAAATTCCCATTTTTTCCATAAAAACCCATGAAGTATGTCATTGACCTCTACGCTACATGTTATAATTTGTATATATACTGCATTTTAACATTAATCTCTCCGTCGCAGGTCATGAGAAATTGAGCATCATCCAACATGTAATTTTAGTTTTACAGCCCCATATTAGTTGTATAATCATACGTCTATTATGTACCTCATCAAAGATTTATTAAGCTTCCAGGAGAGTAAGAATACCTGTAAACATGTTATTTTATAATTTCCAGGTCATCGATTCCGACTCCGTTCACCTCAAATAACTTTAGTGTTTAATTTTTAATCGGCTTTCCTCGATATTAGTCACATAGTTCATGCCGCTGCATCGTGTGCTAATGCGAATTTCATTTCGTCCTTTCCGATAACTCACTCTCCAAGTCTCAAGTGCTACGTGTAACCTGAACTGGAATTAAACCGATCCTGTGACGGTTCAAGGGATAGAAATATTGACACTTTTGTGGTATTGATTAACAAGATTTTGGTACAATTTATAATCAAATTATCACTTATAATTGCACAAGACATTTAACTATGTAGAAAATTCTGGAAAATAACCTTTAAACTCGGTTCTAGAATTTAATTACTTGTAAATTCTTCCTATTTTCCTTCCAAAGACTTATTACACTTATTATAACTGTGCTGGACCTTCAAATGTCTTTTAAAATTCCATGTCAAAGAGAAGTGTCGAGTTTCGTATTTTTCATTCAGGAGCACAGAATCATCACCAAACGATCACAATTTGGCCTAATCCTCGCATTCACCCCCGCTCTTTCACCCCACACATCCGCACCGTACATCATACTCTGCTCTACCGTCCTACCAGTTACCCTCCTCTTCCACTCTCCCGGCCCTTTCACATTACACTTCAATACCCCCAGCCAGGCTGCCCTCACTTTCCCCTTCTCTGCCGCCTTCAACATGTGTATTCTGAAGGATAATTGACTATCCAACCTCACCCCTAGGTATTTCACAGACTCCTCCATCCGAATTCTCATTCCCTTCACCATCACGACCACTTCCGTCGTCTTGCTCCGTCCCTTCACTAGCAACCCCACCGTCTTATCTTCCGCCACTTCTAGTCTGCACCGCTCTATCTTCTCCACAATCTTCCTTCGCATTCTCTCCGCCTTTCTTTCTATCTCCGCCTCTCCCTTTGCCTTACATACCAGACACCCATCGTTCTCATACACCGTAATCTCACATCTTTCCCACAAACCTCATCAAACACACACTTCCAGAGCGTCGGTCCAAGAACCGAGCCCTGGGGCACTCCAGCCTCCGTCTCATACCCCCTCCCTCTGGAGTCTACCATCACACGCCCCGTTAGGTAGTCCTCCACCAGGTTAACCAACCCCTGCCCCACTCCAAGCCTCAGCAACGCGCTCAACACTGCCCGTTTGCTGACACTGTTGAACGAGTTCTCGACGTCGAAAAAACACGAGTAGAGCCAATTTCTTGTTCCTCCAGCTGCCCTCCCTAGCTCTTTCCACCAAGCCCATCACCTGCACAGTGCCGAGATGCAAGATTTCCCTTTCGTATACCCGTGCTGGTTTACCCTAAAACCCCCACACCTACAAACTTCCTCCTCAATCCTATCCTTTATTATCCGTTCCATCAATTTACCCATACCACACAGGAGGCTGATAGGCTTGTAATCCCCAGCCCGCTTCCCCCCCCCTACTCGCCATCTTCATCAGTGTCACCGTGGCCACCTTCCATCCTTCCGGAAACTCTTCCTCCCCCTGCACCCTGTTGAATAGTTTCCAGAAGTACTCCCTGGGGCTTTCCTTACATTAATGCCTCCCCCTCCTCTACTTCCCACTTCTCTACGGGCCTTATGCTCCTCATTTTCCCTACCTCCCTAGTATCCTGGATTTCTCGAATTCTGCCCCCACTCCTCCTCCTCCACCTGTGAACAATTTCCCTAAGTGCTTCTTCCCCAATCTTCCTCTAGCACCTCGTAGCTATTTCCACCCATCCTCTTCACCGCTATCTCATACGCCTTTCCCCATGGATTGTTTTCTAATTCCCTCTCCACCCTACGCTCCAGTTTCTTTTTCTTCTCTTTGTATCCCCCTCTTCCCTCTTTCTTTCTCCTCTATTTCCTCTTTCCACCAGTAATTGGCCCTCCGCTCACGCCTATTGCCTCTCTTTCCCTCTCTTTTACAGCCCTGTATCACATTGTACAATCCATCTGCATCATGTCCAAGTCCCCTTTTATTCTCCTCTCTTACTTTCTTCCATCCCCACTCTTCCAATAATTCCTTTCTCTCTTTCCTTATATCCGCCTTCACATACCTATGTAAGCTCAAGCTTTCCTCATCATCCAGCTCCCTCCAACTACTCACTCTTTCCCCCAGCCATTCATCACATGCTGTTATATCAATGAATGACGAACCCCCATCACCCCTCACGAAGATGGGCAGTACTCCATCATTCAGTACCACCAACCCGTTGGATGTCAACACTTACTCCAGGATCTCCCCTATTCTGTCCGTTTTCTTCCCACCCCCCCCACCTCCCCTGTCGCCATTCTCCTTATCTCCTTACCTCACCTCACGCGCGAACTAAGAACTGTCAAATGAGATAGCAACCAATATGATTGGTCGTTGTTGTTCTGGCGTCAGATGTTTGGTATCTACATAGTCTCCATGAGTGTATTTATTGTCGGAGGAATACCCCAAGTAATTTTTTTCTTTCTCTATTATTTACATGTTCCTAGATTTGGGCACGTCGTAAATTGATATTATTTCACATTTTTATTAATACTTGATCTGTCAGAATGATTTTGAACTGTTCAAACATTCTATCCGAATATATGTTGATATAGTTTGCAAATTAGTATCGTTTGCAGCAATAAAAGAAGGCAATGCTTTTTTCGACCTTTCAAAAAAAGATTAGATTTCCTGAATTAGTCCACTGATTGGCCTAGTCAGTTGTAATAGTCGGACAAGAGTGTAGAGCAGTCTCATGAGAATTTCGGAATTATGTTAGAACTTGTTCCGAATTGCATGGCGGTGACGCATCAGCTATTAGTGACATCACCGCAGGGAGACACAAAAGAAGGTCGGCCGTAATTGAATTGTCGTCGCACTAGATATTGAACACTCCGTTTTATGTTAAATTTGAAATGTTGATTTTCTACATGTACAAGGGTCGTATATGTGAAGGCTTTCCCGCTACTAAACTTTCAAAATATTATTCCACTCGCATGCTCATTTTGGACAACCATAGGCGTTAAAAAATTTACCGACAGCAGACTTCAAATATTACAGGAAATAGGTCCAAAGGAACTAATAGTCTCTGAGATGTTTCCAAGGCAATAAGTAGAAGAAAGGGGATACAAAGGATCTTTAATAAACCGGTTGTTGTGTTAAGTTAAGTTCACCTAGGTTAGGTTGAATAGCCACGGCCAGGAGACGTCTGTCAGAGACTTGTGAGTTGCGAGTAAAATGGATCAGTTTAGTTTGATTGTATTTTTAGAAAGTTAAATATAGTATATTCTAATATTCTGGTGTGTCTAACACTGCATGGTGGCAGCGTAACAAAAGTACCCACGTGATCTCGTAGAAGCGCTCCTGCTCCTGAAAAGTTTAATTTCAGCAACCCAGCAGCCTGGCCTAAATGGGAAAGGCGGTTTAAAAGATATGCTTCTGTATCTGGATCTGGAGGATGAGAAAATCGATATGTTGTTATATATAATGGGAGAAGAGTGTAAAGAAATAGTTGTTCAATTTCAAAATTTTCCTACTACCATTGAAGAGATGTTGAAAGCTTTCACTAACCACTTTTTTCCACGAAGAAATGTAATTTTCGAAAGGTATCAATTTAATTCCAGAGTACAACAACCTGGTGAACAAATAGATAGTTTCATTGCGTCTTTGCATACTCTATCTTAGTACTGTGAATATGACAATTTAAGAGAAAGTTTGATTAGAGATAGATTTGTAGTGGGGATGCTGGACCGTCGAACTAGTGAACAGCTCCAGTTAATGCCGGATTTAACTTTGACAAACGCAATATTAACTGCTAAACTATCAGAGTTGCAGGGGAAACAAAACTCGATTCTAAGAAATGAATCTTCCCAAATGAAAGAAATTTCATAAATAAAAATAGAGAAGTATCCAAAAGCATGGCCAAACAGTGTGTGGTTTCAAGCCTCACAGTAGAGATAAATGTCCAGCTCGAAATTAGGAATTCAGAAAGTGTCGAAAGCGAGTTCACTGGGATAGGGTGTGAAAAAATCCAATATCAAGCTCTCCAAAAATGTCTGTCATTGCTATTGCTGATCAGATTTTCTTTTTTTAAGTTCCATCCCATTTTTCCCTCCGCCTCTTTCCTTAGTAGATCCCATTGTATGCATGAAAAAGGGTGTGCTCTACATCGTCCCTCTCCCCACAATATTTTCACTCATCATCTCCCGTTTTCCCCCTTTTCAATTGACTCATTTAGTCTTTTCTTGATGATGTGCTCGTACAACTTTGCCATTGAATTGATGAGACACAACGGCCTATGCGATCCCGGCTCCCCCCATGGCTTACCAGCCTTTGGTATCAGGACTAACCTCTCTTCCTTCCATTTATTGGGAAATCCGTTTTGTCTCATCAATTCACCAATATAGCCGGGGACGTACTCTGGAGCCTCATTTATTATCTTCATGCATTCCGTTAGTATGCCATCCGGTCCTGGGGCTTTTCTGCTTTTCAGTCTTTGTCCGGCCTCCATAATCTCTTGGCAGCTGGGTCCGTCACATTTCATGTACAAGTTACGTTTTCCTAGGTTGATCTCTCTCCTCGGAATCACTTCGCCACTACTTCCCCCGTTCTCTCCCTAGTAAATTGGTATGGGACTCCGCCACTCCTGATTCCCCTCATGGCTATTTTGTATCCCTGTCCCCAAATGTCTTCCTCGAGCTCTTCGCATGGCTTTTTCCACTCTACTTTTTTTGTGTTTTAATAGCATTTTTAAGAGCCCTTTTTGCCGTCTGATGTTCCTCCCATAGTCTTCCTCTGTTGAGTTCATCTAGGTTAGGTTGTATAGCCACGACCAGGAGACGTCTGTCAGGGACTTGTGAGTTGCGAGTAAAATGGATCAGTTTAATTTGATTGTACTTTTATAAAGTTAAATAAAGTATAATATTCTAATATTCTGGTGTCTTTAACAAAACACCGGTAACCCTTGACACATGTAGGCTTCATTATTTCGAATAGATGCAGTTTTCATCATCGAGTTTCATGTGAAAAACAAGTAAAATAAGGCTATCTCACAAGGCCCAGACTGGATAATCGACGCTACAGTGGATATTGAAAATCTTAGAACAATTAACTTATGGATGCCGTGTACTTGGATGCATTCCTTGGTACTACTTTTCATCCGAAAACAACATGGCATACAAATCCAATTGATACTAAACGTAGATTATCCAGCTTGTGCCTTGGGGAATAGCCTTATTGTACTGGTTTTTCACATGAAACTCGATGGTGAAGACGGAAAGAAGGAAATAATGAAGCCTACATGTTTCATGGGCTTCCGGTCTATTAGGTGGTCTCAGTGAATGTATCTCCAGTTTTTATAAATACATGCCTATTGCCTCCATTAACAAATGAAAATAATGAACAGCTGGAGAGTTGGGTTAGACCAGATACGAAAAGCAATAGAATTTTTAAAATAGAGGCGCTACCTCATAACACCGCAATGAAATTCGTGTAGTTGACATAAAGTCATATTTTGCTTAACTGATTTTGTGAAACAAAACAAATAGCTCAATAAAGTCAGTTTTGCGACCATGTTCATTGTGGCAATATCAAACAGAATTTCAATTTTATTGTTATCGACATGTTTTCTACGATGTCAAATGGGGTCATTTTGCATGGAACAAATGTTTCGACAAATATAAAACTAGTTATTTTTGATGTTATGTCGACTTTCAATGACGGCATTTATAAAGCTGATATTAGCTACAATCGTACACTGTATAGCGATGGAAGTTGCTAGTTAAAAAGTCATTGTGTATATTCGATTTTGTTTGGAAATGAAAACAGGTTTTTAACTGGAATAACTACGTTACACGTTGACACATCGTTAATATTTTATTAATACAACTTTTCCAATTTTTACAAACAAAAACTACATACATCGTATGCCAGTACAATTTTGCAAAATGCTATTTTTTTTATTGGAACGAAAAGACATTTGACTATGTCTAAATGTGGGCCGGAGTAAAAGCAATAAATATTCAGAAACTAACCAAAAGAATTAAACAAAGTTATAACATCTTCTACTTCTACTCCTTCTGTTAGGACCAGTTCCTGCTCACTCCTCCTGAACTCTTCCTGTTTGGTTCGCCTACTTGTTCTCGCGTGTTCGACTCCTGAGCCCATCTCTTCTCTAGCAGTTATAGGACCGCCGACAGATGGAAGCATTGATTAAAAAAACCCTTTTAAAATTTTTATCGTACGAATATGGTAAATGGAAATTTTGCAAATTAATTAATCCTCTTTGAGAATTAAATCGTTTGCCTATGATTCCCAGTGACCAACCTATGATATTTTTCCTGTATATTATCCAATAAAAGAAAAAAGAATAATCCAACCTAACCTCACTTACTACAGCATGATTGTGACAGGTGACAACGCTGCCAAAATGTTTCCACTTCAAAAAACTTTTGCTGAGCTTTTTTGGATTCTGCATTGATCTTCGATCATACATCTTGCTTTAGATACGATTTCAACAATATTTACGTTGAACCGGATTTCAATGTTGCCAGGTTATCCAAATTTTCAGATGTTCTCGGATTTTAAATCAGAGTCCTTCTTGTATCACCTCTTCAATGTGTTTTTTAGTTATTATTTCAGATATTTTCGTATTGAGTAGTTTCTCAATATATACGGTCGGCAATTTTGTCATTCGGAAACTAAAAGCCAAGTAGTTCGAAATAAAAAAAGTCCATAATAATAAAGCATTTACACAAAATCCTTACATAATGAAAACTTCCTATTTTAATATCAGTAATGGCGTATAGTTCAGATACTTTTTCTACGGCGGCTTTATCCGACAAAGGATATAGGTCTCTATTATAGAGTTCAATAAATCTAAACTTTATTCATAACAATACACCTTTGTAGTGGTTTGAGCCAAGTGGACAATTTAATAATTCAATAAGCTTTGTGAATGTTCATTGTCGTTATCATTCGGCTAGAAATTAATACTTCGACAGGATATGTGTTTGTGATTAGCATATAAACTCCTCTGGCATTAATAATAATTGTACACTAAAAAAAACTATCACCCAAGTTGCATCTGTGTACTTAGAACCCCCTCAGGTAGTTGGACGCCACCAAATTTTAGACGAAACGACCTATCAAGTCGATTGGTTGATTAATATTTTCCCTTAGACTTCACATTATTTGTATCATTCTCTGTATTTTAATTTTTTAATGATTAAATCAACAATAAACAAAAAATTATCCTCGATAGTTCCTGCATACTATTAAATTCCTTTGAAAACCTGAACTTTAACCGTCGGCTGTTGGCATAGGTGATATAGCGGTGCACGGGACCATCTGTCGTAAGACCGGAATTTACGGGAGTATTTCTGATCCCGGCCAAGGAATGCGGGCTTGCTTCTGCCGGATACCAGAGGAAACACTGGATACCAACCAAGTTCCCGAACTCTCGACACGCCAAAATGTTTTTGTTATGTGCATACATTCCGAATTGTTCTAAATATATTATATTATAACATTTTGGAAGTTTGAGGTAGTGATAATATGTTGAATAATAATTAGAAATTTACCTTGTTCACATTATAATATGTGGGAAGTGTCAAGTATTTCTCTCTCTCACACCTAATACTTTCATCTACTGGACTCTCATTTTAAATTGGAAAATGTTGAACGAACATGAACTTGTTAGTCAACAACTAAAAATATGAATTTCTTTCATTGTAATTATTGTTTTTGATTGCACTTTACTAGATGAAGTTGATCCCGACAAAAAAGAAAACTCATTTTAATTTTCTTTAAAAACATATAATTATAAAAAAATGTCTCAAAAATGGTCAATAATTGTTGAAAATTGTCAAAATTTTTTTATTAGTTGTCAAAAATGGTCAATAATTGTCAGAACCTGTCAAAAATGCTCAAAAATTGGCAAAAATGGTCAATAATTGTTAAAATTTGGAAAAATGGTCTAAAATGGTCAACATTTTTGAAAAATTGTCAAAATTGATCAATAACTGTCAAAAATGGTCAATAATTGTTAAAATTTGAAAATATGGTCAAATATTTTAAAAAAATGGTCAATTGTCAAAAATTGTCAAAATTTTTGAAAAATTGTCAAAAATTGTCAAAATTTTTGAAAAATTGTCAAAAATGGTCAATAATTGTCAAAAATGGTCAATAATTGTCAGAACCTGTCAAAAATGCTCAAAAATTGTCAAAAATGGTCAATAATTGTTAAAATTTGGAAAAATGGTCTAAAATGGTCCAATTTTTTGAAAAATTGTCAAAAATGATCAATAATTGTCAAAATTGGTCAATAATTGTCAAAATTTTAAAAAAATGTTCAATAATTATAAAAAACTGTCAAAAATGGTCAATAATTGTAAAAAATTGTCAAAATTTTTGAAAAATGGTCAAAGTTTTTAAAAATTGTCAAAAATGGTCAATAATATAATTTTCATTTTAAATTGGAAAATGTTGAACGAACATGAACTTGTTAGTCAACAACTAAAAATATGAATTTCTTTCATTGTAATTATTGTTTTTGATTGCACTTTACTAGATGAAGTTGATCCCGACAAAAAAGAAAACTCATTTTAATTTTCTTTAAAAACATATAATTATAAAAAAATGTCTCAAAAATGGTCAATAATTGTTGAAAATTGTCAAAATTTTTGAAAAGTTGTCAAAAATGGTCAATAATTGTCAGAACCTGTCAAAAATGCTCAAAAATTGGCAAAAATGGTCAATAATTGTTAAAATTTGGAAAAATGGTCTAAAATGGTCAACATTTTTGAAAAATTGTCAAAATTGATCAATAATTGTCAAAAATGGTCAATAATTGTTAAAATTTGAAAATATGGTCAAAAATTTAAAAAAAAATGGTCAATTGTCAAAAATTGTCAAAATTTTTGAAAAATTGTCAAAAATGGTCAATAATTGTCAGAACCTGTCAAAAATGCTCAAAAATTGTCAAAAATGGTCAATAATTGTTAAAATTTGGAAAAATGGTCTAAAATGGTCCAATTTTTTAAAAAATTGTCAAAAATGATCAATAATTGTCAAAATTGGTCAATAATTGTCAAAATTTTGAAAAAATGGTCAATAATTATAAAAAACTGTCAAAAATGGTCAATAATTGTAAAAAATTGTCAAAATTTTTGAAAAATGGTCAAAGTTTAAAAATTGTCAAAAATGGTCAATAATATAATTGTCATTTTAAATTGGAAAATGTTGAACGAACATGAACTTGTTAGTCAACAACTAAAAATATGAATTTCTTTCATTGTAATTATTGTTTTTGATTGCCAGATGCATCATTTTGCTAGATGAAGTTGATCCCGACAAAAAAGAAAACTCATTTTAATTTTCTTTAAAAACATATCAAGCCTTTCGCCGTAACATTGAATGTTCCGAAGCCATACATATAAATTTTTATCAGCCGAAACGAAAGTTGCTGATGCCCGAAAAGCTAGAGAAAGGATATAATGGAAGATAGGGTTTATTATTTATGTGTTATAATTTTCTTTCGATACGACTTGAATTCCCGATATGATTGGACAAAGTGGACCTAACTGAACGGGATTGGTTATATAAAGTAGGAAGTAGTCTATCATTTTCGATATTTTTATTCGAAGTAGGTCGACGATTTCATCAACATTTTGTATGAAATATTGGTAGGAAATTTTATAGTCATACACCGATGGCAACAAATAAAGTAATGACTAACCGTAGCCCCATTGAAATTTATTCAGTTTATACTTATTTGTTAACAATTTCCAAAACATATATTTTTCTACAATTGCTATGAAAAGTGACGTATTTCTCATTGCTTACTTAATTTCAAAACCAAATAAATTTTAAAAAATTGTCAAAAATTTTGAAATATGGTCATAAATTGTCAAAAATTTGGAAAACTGGTCAATTATTGTCAAAAACTGTCAAAGTTTTGAAAAAATGGTTGATAATTGCCAAAAATTTTCAAAAATTGTCAAAAATTTGGAAAAATGGTTAATAATTGTCAAAAATTATCAAAAACTGACAAAATTTTGAAAAAATGGTCAATAATTATAAAAGACTGTCAAAAATGGCCGATAGTTGTTAAAAATTGTCAAAGATTTGGAAAAATTGTCAAAAATAGTCAATAATTGTTAAAATTTTGAATGATGATCAAAAACTGTCAAAATTTTTGAAAGTTGTCAAAAATGGTCAATAATTGTCAGAAACTGTCAAAAATGGTCAATAATTGTTAAAATTTTGAAAAATGGTAGAAAATTGTTAAAATTTTGAAAAAATTGCCAATAATTATAAAAAAAATGTTAAAAATGGTCAATAATTGTTGAAAATTGTCAAAATTTTTGAAAAGTTGTCAAAAATGGTCAATAATTGTCAGAACCTGTCAAAAATGCTCAAAAATGGTCAATAATTGTTAAAATTTGGGAAAATGGTCTAAAATGGTCAACATTTTTGAAAAATTGTCAAAATTGATCAACATTTTTGAAAAATGGTCAATATTGATAATAATTGTCAAAAATGGTCAATAATTGTTAAAATTTGAAAATATGGTCAAAAATTTAAAAAAAATGGTCAATTGTCAAAAATTGTCAAAAATGGTCAATAATTGTCAGAACCTGTCAAAAATGCTCAAAAATTGTCAAAAATGGTCAATTATTGTTAAAATTTGGAAAAATGGTCTAAAATGGTCCAATTTTTTAAAAAATTGTCAAAAATGATCAATAATTGTCAAAATTGGTCAATAATTGTTAAAATTTGAAAAAATTGTCCAAATTTTGAAAAAATGGTCGATAATTATAAAAAACTGTCAAAAATGGTCAATAATTATAAAAAACAATAATTGTCAGAACCTTTCAAAAATGGTCAAAAATGGTCAAAAATGGTCAATAATTGTTAAAATTTGGAAAAATGGTCTATAATTGTCAAAAATGGTTATTAATTGTTAAAATTTAAAAAAATATTCAATAATTGTCAAAAATTTTGAAAAAATGGTCAATAATTGTCAAAAAATTTGAAAAATGGTCAAAAATGGTCATTCTATTGTGCAAAGAAAGCAAGCTTCTATCGGCGATCCGACGACCGCTCACATTTTCTTTTTATTTTACTAACCATAAAAATAAATATTGAGTTACTTTACTTGTATTCTTCAAATTTGTGCAGTTATAGAAAAAGTATAGTGTGCAACATGTGGGGAAAGTACTTTTCTCACTCGTGTGTTTGCGGCACTCGCCCTTTGGGCACAAACTTCCACACTCGTGAGAAAAGTTGAACTTTCCCCACTTGTTGCACAATATACTGTTTCCTACGACCACCATCCAAAACACTATTTTGCACATTGGTTATAATACGCAAAATTAACAATTTCTCATATTAGCAAAAGTTGTGGGAAAAGTGGCATAAGGGATAGCCAAAGTGGCATAATGCATAGCCAAAATTGTTAAAATAAACACTAAAATCATGTTGGTTGTCTGTCAGCGACTTGTGACAGTTGACACAAGGCAGATGACACTAGTACATAGTTCGATGGTTAACCTAACAAGATGGCAAGCAGTGTGTTATTGTCAGCACTCTTTTCTACTAACATCCTTTTAATAAATAAATATTAAACAAGAACCAACGTTTAATTTAAAAAAATGACATGAGGCATACCCAAAATAAATACCTACAGCAAATTGTTTGATTTCTAGATGGTGGTAGTTTTGGATGGAAAAATACAGTGTGCAACACGTGCGCAAATTGTACAAAATATTTATTTTACTTCCCATTTGTATGATTATTCCCAAGCATAAGTTGAACCGATGAAAATGTTAAATCGCTAAATCCATACCTACCTCTTTGTTCGAAACTTGGGGCAAATTTCACGATACTGTAACGTTTATTCTAATTTATATTTACAATTAATTTATATTTACAGATTTATATGTAATTCAGTCCTTATTTAATAATTTATGTAATACACTAAACACACTAATTATAATTTATATGAGAGTCACTTAATAAACACTTTATCGATGCGCGATTACTTTCCTTCGGTATCAACACTGACTGATTGACTAATTGACTGCAGCGATGCTTGTGGCCTATTTATACTCGTGCGCCGTAATTCTAGAAGTATCTCGGCGTTCTCGCGGGCGCATTGGATATTCTCGATATTCTCGCGGATGCACCCGGGTGTTCTGGATGTTTCTCGAAGTTTGGGCGGAGGAGCCATAGTCGTCTCATACGGGGATTTCACTGGGGGCACTAAGTGAGAATATTATTGCAGTAGCTCGCGTAACAATACTATAAATGAGATTTTTTTTTTATATCGTCAACGTGAAAATAGTGTCATGTAATTTAAGAAATAACGCATTTTCAACATAAGAAGTTGTAAATACAACAAAACAAACCCCCCCCTTTGTTCTAAATTTTCGGCCAAAAAAAAAGATGAAAAATGATAAAAATTCGTAATTAGGGGTTTTTTGGTACGAAAAATCGACTGGCACAGTCTGTTTTTTGATAAAATCATTATTTCGCCTTCAAATAGTCATAACTCCACTAATAGCAAAGATAGAATGTTCTAGTCTTCACCAAGCGATAGAGGGGACAATTTTACACATTTAAGTGAATTTTAAGTCGATATTTCTGAGGATTAAGGGAGTTGGAAAACAGCAATTTGTATCGCAAAATATTTCCATACCTACCCCTTTGTTCTAAATTTTCGACAAAAAAAGATAAAAAATGCCAAAAATTTGTGAAGAGGGGTTTTTTGGGCCGAAAAATCGACTGGCACAATCAGTTTTTTTTTATCAAATCATTACTTCGCCTTTAAATAGAGTCATGAAATTTTCGAAAATCCACTTTTCAAAACAAAAAATACTCATAACTCGACTAATAGCAAAGATAGAACGTTCTAGTCTTCACCAATCGATTCAGGGGAAAATTTTACATATTTTAGTGAATTTTCAGTCTATATTTCGAAGGATTAAGGGAGTTAGAAAAAAGCAATTTGTATCGCAAAATATTTCCATACCAACCCCTTTGTTCTAAATTTTCGACAAAAAAAGATAAAAAGAGCTAGAAATTCGTAAAGAGGGGTTTTTTGGGCCGAAAAATCGACTGACACAATCAGTTTTTTGATAAAATCATTATTTCGCCTTCAAATAGGGTAATGAAATTTTCGAAAATCCACTTTTCAAAACAAAAAATACTCATAACTCGACTAATAGGAAAGATAGAACGTTCTAGTGTTCACCAATCGATAGAGGGGACAATTTTACATATTTTAGTGAATTTTGAGTCCATATTTCCAAGGATTATGGGAGTTAGAAAAAATCAATTTGTATCGCAAAATATTTCCATAGCTACCCCCTTTGTTCTAAATTTTCGACAAAAAAATTATAAAAAATGCTAAAAATTCGTAAAGAGGGGTTTTTTGGCCAAAAAATCGACTGGCACAATCAGTTTTGTGATAAAATCATTATTTCGCCTTCAAATAGAGTCATGAAATTTTCGAAAATCCACTTTTCAAAACAAAAAATACTCATAACTCGACAAATAGGAAAGATAGAACGTTCTAGTCTTCACCAATCGATAGAGGGGACAATTTTACATATTTTAGTGATGTTTGAGTCCATATTTCCAAGGATTATGGGAGTTAGAAAAAATCAATTTGTATCGCAAAATATTTCCATAGCTACCCCCTTTGTCCTAAATTTTCGACAAAAAAATTATAAAAAATGCTAAAAATTCGTAAAGGGGGGTTTTTTTGGCCAAAAAATCGACTGGCACAATCAGTTTCGTGATAAAATCAATATTTCGCCTTGAAATAGAGTCATGAAATTTTCGAAAATCCACTTTTCAAAACAAAAAATACTCATAACTCGACTAATAGGAAAGATAGAACGTTCTAGTCTTCACCAATCGATAGAGGGGACAATTTTACATATTTTAGAGAATTTTGAGTCTATATTTCCAAGGATTATGGGAGTAAGAAAAAATCAATTTGTATCGCAAAATATTTCCATAGCTACCCCCTTTGTTCTAAATTTTCGACAAAAAAATTATAAAAAATGCTAAATATCCGTAAAGAGGGGTTTTTTTGGCCGAAAAATCGACTGGCACAATCAGTTTTGTGATAAAATCATTATTTCGCCTTCAAATAGAGTCATGAAATTTTCGAAAATCCACTTTTCAAAACAAAAAATACTCATAACTCGACTAATAGGAAAGATAGAACGTTCTAGTCTTCACCAATCGATAGAGGGGACAATTTTACATATTTTAGTGAATTTTGAGTCCATATTTCCAAGGATTATGGGAGTTAGAAGAAATCAATTTGTATCGCAAAATATTTCCATAGCTACCCCCTTTGTTCACATTTTCGACAAAAAAATTATAAAAAATGCTAAAAATTCGTAAAGAGGGGTTTTTTTGGCCAAAAATCGACTGGCACAATCAGTTTTGTGATAAAATCATTATTTCGCCTTCAAATAGAGTCATGAAATTTTCGAAAATCCACTTTTCAAAACAAAAAATACTCATAACTCGACAAATAGGAAAGATAGAACGTTCTAGTCTTCACCAATCGATAGAGGGGACAATTTTACATATTTTAGTGAATTTCGAGTCTATATTTCCAAGGATTATGGGAGTTAGAAAAAATCAATTTGTATCGCAAAATATTTCCATAGCTACCCCCTTTGTTCTAAATTTTCGACAAAAAAAAAATAAAAAGAGCTAAAAATTCGTGAAGAGGGGTTTTTTGGGCCGAAAAATCGACTGACACAATCAGTTTTTTGATAAAATCATTATTTCGCCTTCAAATAGGGTCATGAAATTTTCGAAAATCCACTTTTCAAAACAAAAAATACTCATAACTCAACTAATAGCAGAGATAGAACCTTCTAGTCTTCACCAAACGATTCAGGAGAGAATTTTACATATGTTAGTGAATTTTCAGTCATTATTTCGAAGGATTAAGGGAGTTAGAAAAAAGCAATTTGTATCGCAAAATATTTCCATACCTACCCCTTTGTTCTAAATTTTTGAGAAAAAAAAATAAAAAGAGCTAAAAATTCGTGAAGAGGGGTTTCTTGGGCCGAAAAATCGACTGGCGTAATCAGTTTTTTTATCAAATCATTATTTCGCCTTTAAATAGAGTTATGAAATTTGCGAAAAAACACTTTTCAAAACAAAAAATACACATAACTCAACTAATTGGAGAGATAGAACCGCTCGATTCAGGGAAAATTTTTACATATATTACTGTATTTTGAATCGATATTTCCAAGCATTAAGGGAATTGAAGAAAATCGCGAAATATTCGTTCAAAATTTCCAACACAAAATTTTTTTAAACTTAAAAAACGCCAAAAATAAGTGAAATGTAAACATTTTTGAATTTTTTCATAAGAAATTCTCTCCAGACGGTACTAATTTTTTTTAAAGTTTTCTGCTTACGAAAACAAGATTTAGACACTTTTATCAAGAAAAAGTATCCGAAATAGGTCAAATTCGAGATTTAATAGAACGGTTGACTACATTTTCGTTTACATGCGCCACTGGAAAGCGGAATAGGAAATAATAATTGTCATACCAGTGCGAAAAGGAAAACCTTTCCGCCCCAAGCCATCAGCGAGCATTCCAAGTAATAATATGTGATCCAATTATTCAACTGCCGAAATTCGAAAACTATTAAACGCTCCAAATCGCTCAATACAATGAACGCACACACTCTCACACATCACTATTCAAATTACGCTGACATAGTATGTTCTTATGGCACTATATCTTCTCGAACCAACCCCATCTCGATGGTAGCTGGCATTTCCTTTTAGTTGACTACACGGGTCGTCACTTGATTAATATACTGGCCTTTCATTCCGGATGTCTACTAGGCCAGATGTCCTACTTCCTCGCGATTTATGGAGGTCCTGGAGGATAATTTCAAGATGTAGTTTTAAGAATTATGTAAACCATAAATTAGCGAATTTTATTTCAGCAGCTATTGCAATCTATTGAAATGATCAAATTAAAACGGAAATTAGATCAAATGAAGAAAGTCTGCTTAAAATATTCATGATTACATTAGTTTATCTTGTGGAATATACCGTGTGTGCAAACAATACTCGATCTACTTCTACAGTTGTACGCCCAGTACAATATTTGCGTTTCGTGTTGATGCTTTCATTTTCAACTAAATCTTCAACAATTCATAATTACCTTCTGAAATTTATTTTGCAAACCAAAAAGGCGGTGTAAAAGCAAAGTATCTACTGTAAAATGAAATCTTTGATGCACAACGATTAGCTCTGAGGTGAGGAAGATTATAACAACCTTCTGTGGAACATCAAAAGGAAACATTCGCTTTGTTTACAATACTCTTTGTTTACTCCACCGTAGCCTCTTACAAAAATTGGAGAATTTTAAATAGACCAGCACCGTGAAGTTAAGAACAATACCCTCTTCGGTTCGTTTTAACTTGTTCACGATGTAAACTCAAGCTGTGTTGTTTAAGAAAACGTATGTTTACCCGTTCAGATTTTCGCCGTACCCTTTTTTCATTAAAAAATTATCAAAGGAAATGAGTTTTCTTTACTAATCCCAAGGTAAGGATATAATATTTTATTATTAATGTGTCCTACTGAATTGGGAACGAGTGTAAAGTAGATGGCAGAATTTACAAGAATTTTTTGTTTCAACCTTAAAGTGGGTTTGAATTTACATTTTGCATTTGGTAAATTAAAAGTGGGTGTAGATGTCAGCTTAAAAAATTAATTTTTAATATATTTGGAGGTTAGAGTTAAGACCTTTATAGTCTATTCCCAGAGACAACCAAATGGTTGTCTCTTCCTTTACGCTTTCAACACCGGTTACACCAGCTCTGTTAAAAATGTCTCCGAAAAGTGAAAGGTTTTTCTATAACATTTTGTCAACGAAATCCATTACTGTACTTGAATTGAATCAAATGTTGATTCTATTATGGAAACTGATAATAGCAATGTAAAGTTCTCCCATACGATGGATTAGATACTATTGATTACTCTTACGTGTACCTACCTGCATTAATATTGAAACGCGGTATTCAGTATGATTTCAATAGACAGTTACGAGTTGAACACTTTAGAATTCGGTGCAGGTGCAAGTTTCATCGATGTTGTTAATTATACACGGTCTTATTTTGATCCAGTTATAGTAGATGCATATACGTTGATTATACACAATTTCGATAATTTATTTTCGTCTGGTACAGGTAGGGTTATGTACAGAACAGAGTGAGCAAAATTTTATATATCAACTGTATTATGATAAAAACCGGAAAACAACTAATCCTTCTAGTATAATAACTTCGCAATTCGCTACATTATGCATATTTCTATTGTCCATACTCCAAATGTTTTTATTTCTCGTCGCTAAATTAGTACATTCACAATAATCACCAAGCTTCGAGTTCAATAAGACTCTGTCAGATACAGATCCGATATTGATATTTATTGCTGATATAAACCATTAATCACAGCAGCCAGGATACTAATTTGTCCTGTTTGACAGTGACAAAGGTAAATGTATAATTTGCTTTCCAATAATTACGTTTTAATGGTGTTAATTTGAAAAAATAATAAATTTTTTAGATGATACTTCTAACTAAGGAAATTTCAATCAAAAATATTTTAGAATGTGTATTTGTAAAGCATCAATTATAATGGGAAACACTTTTTTTTATCTCAGTCTCATGTCATTTGTATGGTTTTTTTTTCGGTAAAAATTTACTGAAACCTTGAGGATCTATTTTGCCCCTTCTTCTATTCAGTTCCATGAGTCCTTTTCTGTGGAGGAATTTTAGAATATCCGTAGGCTTTAGCTGATGCTGACAATTTTTAGAGGAAACAGTAATTAAGTAAATAACTACATTACAATATAGAATTTTGATTTGTGGTTAGATGTGGGGATGTCGCTGTTATCGCATTCTTAGCATTTCCTTTACTGAGGTTAATGTATTGATGTGGTTTCATCGTAGTCACCAGACCAGGATTATGCTCTCAGGGCTTCTGGACGGATAAGGCTCAAATACGCCGAAACCGGTCTACAGGTGATGTTGTCCCTTCTAATTACAAACTAGAATGGTTGGTTATATCTTGCAGATATACCAACCTCGTTTTACTTAGAGGTGTAACTCAATGTTTGTCGGGACATATAGCCCGAGAAGTAGTTGTTGCTTCTTGGTGAACGGTCTTTGTTCTTTGAAAAATATAAGGCGTTATAATAGTATTAAACTATTATCTTTGACATCTATGTATGTGGACTTGGCTGCTTTTTTCTGGTGGCGCCGATAATTAGAATGTTATAAAAAAAATCAAATTATCTCGATTGAGGCTTATCGACTCGAAAAACTTTTGTTATCTCGGCAATAAATTAACAAATTTTCCGAAGTCAGTTTCCCATTACGTCCTTTTTTTGTTCGGAAGCTAAATTTCCTTTCCAGATTCATGATCGTGGTAATTTACGACACTTCAAAATTCATCGAAAATGCGTGGCGATAAAGCACGTGGAGTCTGGCGAAGATACTAAAATAATTGCGTCTCAGTGGCGTGATGTAAAAAGGGGTGCGTATTTTTAATATCAATGGATTAATTATTTATTGAGCTCACACAACAATAAAAAATAACGAAGAAGTAGAAATCACAGAAGTGAAAACTTCTCTAACGTATGAGCACTGTATGATATGCGTACTGAACTCTCTTTGGATGGGTAACCATGAAATTTTTATGAGGAAATAATTTGTCTGTGAAAATTTTCAATTACCAGGGGCGTACAATAAAATTTTTGAAAGAAGTTCATTTTTTTGTGTTTGGATGGGTAACGTGGAAATTCTTATGATGGGTCCATTTGCTTGTAAAAATTTCCCATTACCATGGGCGTTCGATGAAATGTTTGAAAGGGGTTAATGAGTATAAATCCCAATGATCTTAGGATTTACTTTTAACGGTCTAAAAATAGTTTGAGTGGCTCCGTGGTGATGTTTGTACTCGAATCTCTATAAGTTTTCCTTTTGCTGAGTTACACACTCTGAAACAGGTACCCCAATTACCTTTCAATGCGAAGGGGTAAACTGAGAAAATCTGTTTCTTTATAAAATTAAATTGGATATTTTTCGTTTCATCTTGTTATAGATTCTGCTAACTGGATGTAATTAAAGCCGCCTCTCAATATATAATCATTTTATTATCTGTTTCTTTTTTATTTCAGAATAATAAGGTTTTTTATTTGGAAATGCGATTATATTTAGTACAAACATTATTCCACCTTTCTCGGGACGAAGGCGATTTTTTTCGGTTATTTTCTATAAGGTTTTGATCCTCGCCTTTGTTCTCCAATAAAATTCAGGTCGATTGGAAAAGAGGCAGACGAAGAGAAAAACGAGAATTCGAGACGAGATAAAGGAAAGTTCGACCTTTCGCGTCGTATCAGTAATGAGTTTATTGAATTATAAGAGTCGAAAGAAGAGAAAAGTTAATTAATTCGCCAGCTACAGAAGTTACAAATAATATTGGTATCGGATACGGAGTTACTGGCGACGCATTAGCAATTCCTTCGTCTCTTTAAATAATTGTAATTTTTTTTCCGGAAATAATTGAACAGATGGTCTGCTTTTGCTACTATTGTGTATTTCGTTTCGAAATTTGTTTTACTCGATTTTTGAACAACTTTATACAAATTTATTCGTAATTAAAATGTTCGAATTTTAACTAATTCAAATATTAGTAAAGTTGGTCGGGCTCGAGTTGTCTCCTGAAACGGACGTTATCACCTGTTTTCGAAAAGGGCCATTCCGAGTTGTCTCCCATTCAATTCAGTTATACTTTCTTCAATTCCAATATTTTTTTAAATCCAAAAATTAATGAAAATTATATTTTATTTCAACAAGACAAGAAACGTAAAAACTTTTAAAGAAAAAGTTAATAATTAATTGTGAGGGCATGGAACATTACACGTTCACAAATCAATACTTGGGGCAAGTGAAATTCTGGCAAGTAATCTTCCTCAAATAAAGTATCAATAACGGGAGACAACTCAACGCTTTTCTGGAGATAACTCGACCATAATAAAAATCTACCTACCCGTCTTCGGAGACAACTACCGGAAAGTTTATCGAAACTAGAAAGGACGAAAAAAAACTGATCACAGTTCGTAGCAAAAATCTTTTTATTTGATAGATGAGCTAAATGTTTTTTTTGTTCAAGTTCTTCAGGGTTTGTATTGAATTCAAGTAATTTTAAGATCGCGGTGGGAGAGCTGTGGAGGTCTTCCAGGAGGAGGCACAAATGACCTAATAAGACCTGGGTGCTTAGCTATTTCATCCACATGTGACATCAAATGATACATTTTTCCCATTTTAACACTTTGTATTTTTTAAGTCACCCATTAAAATCTCGACTTGGAACTTTTCATTTGAAAATGAAAAAAGCTACTTTGAGGACCAAAGTTGTTTCATTGTTAACAGAAAACAAAAGAATAAATTAATACAATTCGTCTAGACGTCGGAGAAAAAGAAACCGAAGAGAACGTCAGTTTGAATGAATGAATAATGTCAAAATTATATAATTCTTTATGAACCCGTTATTTTTTGCCGTTATTTATATTCCAATAGAAATTAGAAACGAAGAAATGGTTTAAAATTCAATAAAAAATCCAATCGACGCTACTGAAATCAATTTATGCAGTTACTATAAAAACGAATTGAAGAACGCCAATTGGATTCACACCAAATATGTCAAGTTGCTTCGTGACATACGCAAAAAAATAACCATTTATTCGGTTTAAAGACTACTGGAGACTCTATCAAATACCACAGTTTTTAAAAAGACACAGACACAGAAACGAAGTAATTTTCAGTACCATTCACAACCACGAACTTACGAGGTAATAATAACCAACACTGGATAAAGTACCTAATTATCAGTATTTACTCAACTGGTTTTTGCTGGTAATTTTCCTTGCTTTTTTTTCGGGTCAAGATGGGAAACTCATGTTCGAATGGGTCCATGATCCAAACAGTGTTGGACTCATCCCCAAGGGGATGCCTACCAACCAAACCCATCTTAAATTCGCCGTTACCCCCGCCTCGAAATCACTACCCTACCATACTTCGAGACCGGCGGCGGTCCCTCCTACGCTCTCTGCTCACTCCTTATCGAGTCCTTCTCCCCCCCTAACCATGCTCTCTACTACGCCACTCACCTCCATCAATTCCTCCTTATCTCCGCCATGTTCTCCCAATACACCGCCTTTCCTAGTTTCCTCTCCAACTTCTTCAGCACTTCCTCGTTCCTTCAGCATCTAAACACTTGCCCTCATCATCCTCCACTTCACACCTCTCACACACTCCAGTCTCTCTTTTCCCGATCTTGTGGAGGTACCCTACTCTCGTCCCATGTCCAGTGAACACCTGTGTCAAGCAGTAGTCCATCTCCCCGAATTTCCGATCCATCCAATCCCTCCTATTCCCAATTGCTCCTTTTAGCGCGGCCTCATACTCCTCCCACCTTCTCTCCATCCTTTCCTCCATCCTTTCATGTACTTCCTCTCTGGTCGCACCCCTCAAGCGGTTATTCCTGGCTCTAGCCATCTCGTCCAATGGGTAGCACCTTGCCAGCACCGCTGCTGCCAGTCCACCCACTGCCCTGTATCCCTGTATCCCTGCATCACCCTCAGCAGTATCCCTCTCTGCACCCGCAGGAGTGGCCTAGCCCTCGCATTCACTACCGCTCTTTCACCCCACACCTCCGCACCGTACAGCATACTCTGCTCTACCGTCCTACCATTTACCCTCCTCTTCCGCCCCTTTTACATTTTACATCAATCTCCCCGGCCATGCTGCCCTCACTTTCCCCTCTCTGCCGCCTTTAACATGTGTGTTCTGAAGGATAATTGACTATCCAACCTAAGCCCTAAGTATTTTACAGACTCCTCCATCCGAATTCTCCTTCCCTTCATCATCACCACCACTTCTCTCGTCTTCCTCCGTTCCTTCACTAGCAACCCCACCGTCTTATTTTCCGCCACGTCTAGTCCGCACCACTCTATCTTCTCCACAATCTTCCTACACATTCTCTCCGCCTTTCTTTCTATCTCCGCCTCTCCCTTTGCCGTACATACCAGACACACATCATCCGCATACACCGTAATCTCACAAACCTCATCAAACACACACTTCCATTGCATCGGTCCAAGAACCGAGCCCTGGGGCACTCCAGTCTCCGTCTCATACCTCCTCCCTCTGGTGTCTAATATCACACGTCCCGACAGGTAGTCCTCTACCAGGTTAACCAATTCCTTCCCCCACTCCAAGCCTCAGCATCTTGCTCAACACAGCCCGTTTGCTGACACTGTTGAACTCGTTCCCGACGTCTAATAACACGAGTAGTGCCTTTCCTTGCTAGTCTTCACTTCCTACTTTGCTACAATTTGTATTCCAGCTCTGTCAATTCTACCGGTAAGTCTATCTACTTTCCCTTCAAGGCTTTATCAAACTCAAACCTAAACATTTCCCAACTCTATCCTATCCACTATTGAAAATTTGTTATACTTTGAAACAGTTTTAGTTTGGATAATGATTTCTCTTCATCTATGAGAATGTATCTTACTAATAGCTACGATACAAAATGACGTATGACAGAAATAATTATCAAATGAAACATTTTATAAAAAAGAAAATCAAGTTTAGGGAACACTTTGGAAATAATTTAGTTCACTTTAATACCCCCAGTTTAACCAGTTTCATGTTAGCTCACTCATTAAAACTCTTAGTAAAATCTCACTCTGACTAAAGCCTTCTTGGTCCAAGTTTTCCAGGAGTACTTTTGATATTTAACCCTACCAGAACTTTGCAATGGCCAGGTCATTTTCCAGTTTTCCTACTTATTTCCCTCTCTTATCTGAAATTTGGTTTTCTTCTATTCTAGAGTATCCTGGAGCCTACAGTAGGGTGAGTAATGCTGCTCTCAGTTAATTCATTGAGTTATTCTAGACATTCCCATTCCATTGTAAAACTGATTACACAAGAACTCGGCATTTCACTGGCTGCTTGACTTCATTACTTTAGTTTGGCGAGCAATTTGTTTCTAAAGTATATCCATCGAACAAACAGAGCGACCCAAACAACGATATATGCCTGATCGAAGTATGATCACAATTCGCCTTTGCATCTATTGGGTAAAATAAATATGCCTCCCTACGCTGGCCAATCGCATTTAACTGCATTCATTGTCTTTGGTACATTGGTACAGAGTCGGAGAGATCCCGTGCACTATGCATGATACTGTTTTGGAACACTCCGTACAAATAATCTTCTTAAACCCATTTTGTTTGTGATTCGATATTTTCTTTCCAAAATTTATTAATATTCACCCAACACTGCCAACCTATATTATTTGGGACAAAAATGATCTCTTCCTAAGTGTGTCATTCGTTTTTTTTTCTCTTTTTTTTCAATTCACAAATTATTTTGTTTACTTCCAACTTTTTCGCAAACATTTATGTAAGTCTGTTTCGGTCAATAGATTTGACTTCGTGAGTTTCGGGAATAGGAGAAAAAGAGCGAGAGAAAGAGAGAGTGAGAGGTTGCTATATATATATATATATATATAACCGAGTCGTTAGCCTTCAGTAGTCGATACGGAATTGCCAAAGGCGTATTGGTTTTTGATGCGTTATGTGCTCCAGAAAAAAAGAGCCACCTGGGGATATACAGCCGCCTCCATTTACTGTATATGACGAGAATATTTTCTAGTTTTTTTTTTCATTCAATGTAAAGTGTTAATATTTACTATTTGCGTATTTTCGTTATTGTAACTACAACTGAAATATGTTTATTCACAATCCAAGCAAAATTTAATTCCTATAATGATCATTCAGAGAACAATTAGACGCTCCGACCATATCATTGTGTATTGAACCCCATAGTATTGGTGTGGATAGGAAGAGTAGAAACTCCGTTAATGTGGAGTTTGACGGTTGACAAACTCCTGTATGGTTTGACTGACCTGACCTCGGAATATCCTGCCAAAGATCTGCCATGGGCAAATATTGAGAATACTCTTTGTGACATCGTACAAAGAGGACTGAGCTATACAAATAGCTGGTGTATTCAGGTCAGGGTGTAAGGTGAAGGGAGTCAAGGAGAGGAGTAAGTGCTGGCTATGTAAGAGCAGAGACTGACGGCAGGCCTTCCTTTGTAGGGTATGTGGGGAAAGGGGACATAAGCCAGGGGAGATAGAATGTAGTAGGGGAAGGAAGGAAGTAGATGAAGACAATGGAAAAGGGAAAGGAAAAAATGGGAGTGATCATCTGGACTCCTCAGAGGGGACGAGTATGGTCAAATAGGAAGAAGGGGAGAGCAGTGCGCGGGAAGAAGGAATGTAGGGGATGGATGGATGGTGTTACAGATACATTTAGGAAATGCAGGATAGCGCATGATATATTGGATGAAGTGATTTTTAGGAGGGAAGTGGATGTGGTGTGTGGATCCGAGGTAAATGCTATATATGTGAGAGAGCAGTGTTGGATTATGGACGATACAGGAGGCAGGAATAAGATGGACTGAGGGCGGATGAAGTAAAGAAGGTAAACGGATAGGTGGTAGTGCGAATGGGAGCCATGGTGATGCACAGTGTGTATATAAGCCTGGAAGAATATAGAATATGAGAGGAGCATGACAGGATCGGAGGACGATCTGAGGGTGTCAAAAGGAAAAAGGAGGATCATAAGGAGAATTGTGACAGGGGACTTCAATGCTAAGAATACTGTATGGGGGGAGAAAGAAAACGGACAGGAGAGGGGAGATCCTGGAGGAAGTGTTGACCTAACCCAACCTCATACCCGTTAAACTTGATGGAAGCGAGGTTGGAGACAAGAAGACAAGTATCTAGGTCTGACCCTAGATAGTAAACTCCCGTGGAACAAACACGAAAAGAAGATTACAGACAGGAAAAAATTGGGGTTGTGGCCCGAGGATCCTGATCTGGATGTACTTAGCCATAATGAGACAATCATCACTTATGGATCCATAGCCGAGGACAAGAGATAACATCTCCAGATTTTAGACTGACAAAGCCTAAAAATATTTGAAATTAAAGAAAATTGTTTTGTTTGCTATATAACGTCGTTGTATTATTGAGTGTCGGTGATTAGAACAAATCTCATCGTTTAAACCAAAAGCATTGAGGTAAAGACTGTTCCATAAAGAGAATAATACTTTTTAGGGGGAAACTCCCTCAGTGAAAATCAAAAAAAGTTCTAAAGTATCGGATACGCCAAAAGACACAATAAAATACTTCGTGGTCCATTAGTCGCCGAGATAAATTCGAATGAATCGATATAAAAGGACTTCAACAATAGAATCCTTGCTTGGTGCTTGGTTTCAATTTGGGACGACAATTTATAATGAATTTTCTAGTAAATTACAATTGAAATATATGTTAGTTTATGTTGTAAACTTTATTTTGTTATAATAAATATATCGATGTATGAATCGGACTTTTTCGAAAATACATTTATGTTCGACTACCACTATATATAGACTGTATAGAGTCCATAAAGTACTAAATCGATCATAATAGAAAAACAACACATATATTAATAATGGAATTCCCAACATTCGCTATCGGAAACGTGTATACCTTAAGCGCTGTTGCCGTTTTGTTTTTAAAGAATTGAATTCACAGAAAAACATACAATGCTTTTTCTGACAATTTTAGCAGTCGAACATAACATATGTAACTATATTCAATTTTATTTATGATAAAAAACATAACGTTTTTTCAAAAATTTCACTTACTTTATCCATATACTCTTCTTCATTCCAACGTTCTCAACGTATCTACAAATTTTTAACTTAAACGCATTTAAAATTGGTTGTAAAATGTAAATATCACCCATAAAATTTATAATCCATCAACTTGTAATGGTAATAAATAAAAACAGTCGATGTTTATTATCGACATTATCCCTAAACTAGCAATATCTTTTCTGACTCAACACTTCGGCATTTCCGAAATCTTTAACGACCCAGACAATAAATAAAAACAAAACGATAGCAGGTTTTTAAATTATACATCTTAAAAAAAAACTATAACGTCCGAATCCCTACATCCTAAAATTACCGGACAATCAATCTGTCCGTCTGTATTCCTAGCTGGTATAATTTATATGGGATAGTTTTATAATGAATGATCACCACTTATATAATAATACAGTATTCAAAGCGAATGCCTTTAAACAAAAATACCAGACTGCTTGGTGTATAATTCTAGAATAAGCTGTAATTTTATTGAAGTGTGAGAGACTTTGGTCGAAGAACTGCATTAAACAAATTACTACTACATAAATATTCATATTAATACTACTATTCACTACGTTTTCCTATCTTCCTATCTTGTATGTACTGGGTGAAACAGTCTTAGGATACATCGGTGCAGATCCACAACTTAGTACAGATTACGATAAAAGACTGGATCATTGTGGCTTGAGGATATGCTGAATGAAAATCTAAATTTTTTATCAAATATAATGAAGCTACATTTTCCAGTGGTGGACCTGTGAATAGACATAATACACACTATTGGGCTGATCATAATCCACACTGGATGCAACAGGATTTTAACCAGGGACGCTGGTCAGTTAACGTATGGTGTGGGGTGAATTACCTATATTATTAGAAGATGTTCCTATAGCTTTACATCAGAATATGTGGATACAACAAGATGGCTGCCCAGCCCACTTTACGAATGAAGTGATGCATCTTTTAAACCAACAATATGGGTATGGGTGGATAGGAAAAGGTAGCATATTCCCGTTGCCGCCAAGATCTTCCGACCTTAATGTGTCAGATTTTTATCTATGGGGTCGAATTAAAGATTTAGCATTTCAGACAAGACCTGCAAATAGAGCAGATCTAATTCAACGAATACAAAACGCAACTGACGAGTATTCCCAGACATGAAATAGAAGCTGCTGTCTTTTCTAATGATTACGAATATTCAAATTTTGTGGTACTATAACGGTACATTTATTATGGAAAAATGATGTTTTTGTAATATTATTGGGAACTACGCTCTCTAGCAGCAGTTTCTCGTATGCGATTTTGTAAAACAGATTTTTTTCTCTAAGCTGTACGATAAATAGTTTCTGAGATACATATCGTGAAAGTTTTCTCATTGTTCTCTCCGCATCTTTTTACTTTCATGGTTTCAATTTGGAAATCGCTTGTCGGATTTTCTGATCGTCCAGGTCCATTCTAATGACGTCGATAATGTGATGTTTTATTTCCACCCCACGTCTTATCGTTTGACATTTTAGACTTTCTCGATTTCCGCTCTTTTTTGATTATGCTTTTATCAGTTGTGAATTCTTTTCTGCTTCTTTCAGTTATATGTGCGTCCCACACACAAGATGATTGCTTCGTCTAGTGTTTCGTCCTTCAACGATTTTTATTCCCTGGATATTGTATGCACTGCAAGGCTTATTGATGTTGATTTCCAAGCCTAATTTCACATCTAAACTGTTAAATAAATTCAGTTCTGTAGAACTAAGAAACCTTTTTAAAATATGTTGCTTACCTTTTGTGTATTCTTTAATAATACTTCTTATATTTGTTTGTATCTCTCGACAGCTGCAGTGTTCAAAAGATTTACCGTTAAAGAAAATAAATATTCTTGTACAAACCAAATCCCATGACTTTTTTATATTATCGGAACCATTAGGGTTTCCATCGGCTTTACTTTTTTCATTTTACAAAAAGCTTTTAGCGAAAACCACATACACACACACACACTGCCATCCCATTGTAACTATCACATCAACCTTACCTGATGGGATCTGAAGTTATTTGACTTTCTTAAATTAGAACCCTCTTTATAAAATCAATATTTACCAATATCGATCGAACAGTTTTAAAGTTTAATTACCGTGAAATATTGTAATATCAGCAGCCAAAAGTCCCTTACTGTTATTCTATTACCGTTTTATTCAGGACCGTACTTAGTCTAGTGTGTTATTTGAAAAATTATTGATGAGCAAAGCAAGACCAAGACCAAGATTGTCCAAGTCTTGGTCTTGGTCTTGTTGATCCAGTCTTGGTCTTGGTCTTGCTAAAATATTTCCGGTCTTGGACTTGGTCCTGGTTATTTAGTCTTGGTCTTGGTCTTGGTCTTGGTCTTGGTCTTGGTCTTGGTCTTGGTCTTGGTCTTGGTCTTGGTCTTGGTCTTGGTCTTGGTCTTGGTCTTGGTCTTGGTCTTGGTCTTGGTCTTGGTCTTGGTCTTGGTCTTGGTCTTGGTCTTGGTCTTGGTCTTGGTCTTGGTCTTGGTCTTGGTCTTGGTCTTGGTCTTGGTCTTGGTCTTGGTCTTGGTCTTGGTCTTGGTCTTGGTCTTGGTCTTGGTCTTGGTCTTGGTCTTGGTCTTGGTCTTGGTCTTGGTCTTGGTCTTGGTCTTGAGAATCCAGTCTTGGTCTGGGTCATTTTATCTGTCTTATTTTTTGTAAAGATGGTCATAATTATAAATTTAAAATAATTTACAATTTATTATTAACTAACATATATAGGGTATAGACTCCTAGGACTAGAGTATCCAAGGGAGGACTTCTCCAAGAAGGACCTAGTGAAAAGACTGTTGAGCCTGATAAAGGCTACTGGTCTCTTCACATAAACGGTGTAACCAAGAGCACAAAAAGCCTAAAGGCTGAGGTGCTGAACTAATCAATCAATCACCCCAAGACTCAGTTTTAGGTCCAATTTTTTTCGTTACTTATTAACGATGTCACAAACTTACCATAAATGGTAAATTCACTTTATTTGCCGATGACACGAGTGTATCCTGGAATAGTTCAGGTCAACAATTTCAACCCGAAAATGTTTGTTATAATTGCACTTAATACAAGTATAACTGGATGAGAGATGGTTTAACACCATAGCAGTGTTCAATTTATTCAATTGATCGATTGATTATTTGCTTAATAAACAATTTCATGCAATCCAACAACGTTCAGTATTGAAATAATTACAAAGCGTGTTTCCACTATAGGACTATTGTCCACGAACCTAATAATCTGGCATTTTGGAATCTCCCAAAAGGAATGCGACCTAATCCTTAGAGTATCATCTAACCTCTTAGATTTGTAACACAAACTTTAAACCTCAAACAAACAACTATAAATTCCCGGAAATTTCTCCTGGTTTATCCCCGAAAATCCTCGAATAATATCGGCGCCATAATAATAATAAAAAGGATTTTAGATACAGACTTTTTGTAATTTTCAACAAACTGTACTACAGTTTATAATAATATTATTTTTCACTCAAAGGCAAGTATTTTTTTGGGGATTGAGTGGCCCGGCCCTGAGGAAATTCTGCCTATACGATCTTTAGAGAACAAAAATAGGGAGAGAATTTTAATGTAGGGAGAGGCGCAATTTTTTTTTCGTTTGTTCAGTTTTGAAATTAAAAACGACTTATTGTTTGATTGGTGCTTAAAAATTCTTTAAGTGACTAGCTCTGAGAACAGGGAAAATTTTGATTGAAAACGTTATCATCTGGATTTTCTTTTATAAATAAAATTCCAAAAATCACTACATATACAATACGACCTTCATTATGTATTTTATACTAAAAAGAAGAGAACTGGGCGTCAAAGTTCGTAACATTAAATTTAACATATTATTAGATGACAAAATCATTCAGATAAGTCTATAAGTTCAAAAACGTGTTAATTCTTGATAAAGCTCCTAAAAATATGAGCGATGGCGGCTCATTCGATTCGGAATGACGTCTAGAAAAATTTATCGAAAGTATGTATTAGCACATAAAAAATTGCAATTGTTATTAACAAATTAAGATGAAAAAAGTTAGCATTTAGTTTTTTGTTAATAACTCAAAAACTATCAATATTTAAGGAGTTTTAAAAAAAATCCTTAAAGAGGAGGAAATTTCCAATAAAAAAGTTGGGACTCCCGGATCTCTATCTCTATCTCTATCTCTATTATTTATAATTTTAATTCAACGCCAAAAATAGATCTCCGCGAGTCATTTTGGGTATGCGTGCGCTTCGTCAAAAGCAAACAGGTCACATCAAATAATTTTTAGGGTATTAATTAATTTAAAAATTGGAAAAAATTATGATGTATTCGGAATACTTCAAAGAATTCATTGTCGTTGGAAAACATTCCTTAAGTTAACTTTTCAACAAGTTACGCAATTGTTAACAAAAAAAATGTTTTTGAAATTTATTGTAAACTAAAAAAAATGTTTAAATAATTGTCTTAAAAATGTTTCACGTCGTGGAGCCGTTCCTATATATATATATACTTAACAAGATCACGTCATAGAGGTTCAAAAAAATTTTTTTTCCAGATTTTTGCATTTATTTTGCTTACTATTGGTCTTGGAAAAAAATATTCGAGACAAAAAATGTTCAACGAAACATTTTACACCAAAAACTCTTTTCTCAATATGAATGCTACAAATTTAAAACCCACTAATAAAAGCAATTTCTTATATGAAATCGTACATAAAGTCGATCTTATTTTCTTCTTATGTCTTAAGCCGTCACATATAAAAATATCAACCACAATTACTATAATCACCAACCGCAACGACACTTGCATCTATTTTATTAATAAAAATACAATTTTCGGTACACAATAATCCAACGTAAATCCCCAAGAAAAATCCCAACTTCTATATTAGGCATTTACCCGAATAATAAAGATTTCTTTTATTAGGCTTGTGCTCTAATAACACTACCGCGTATTTATTTAGTCTTCCATTCGCCGGTTTCGTCGATCATTACACATTTATAATAGAGCCAGGTGCGGTGCAACGCAAATATAACCTTTCACAATGGGATATTTGCTTTCTTGTGCTTTGTCTCTTTAGTTCCTCAGGTATAGTAAGCTCGGGGATTTAAGAATTTATTCAGTCGTTTTCAGTAGTTAATGCGAATTGACGTTGATTATTTGGTTTTCGTCCAGGGGTGTTTCCCGAAGGGATAAAAGTTAAAGTTGAATATGTTAGATCAGATAGAGATAGTATTCGGATAAAATGTCCAGGAAGAAACCTATTGAATCTATTAACTTTAAAGGTAAAAGTGAACAAAGTTATAATTCCCAAGTATTCAACTTCCAATCAAATCAGTGTAGTCCTTCTGAAATCAATATTGTTAATAAAATATTCATATATACAGATGAAAGACGAAAGATGGGGTAGGATGTGGAACTGTATCATATGGTTACAAATTACCCGATATGTAGAAGATATACAGCAGAACTTGTAGCCATACAGAAAAGCCACAATTGGTTGATTACAAACCAATTATGTAATGCTGTAATTCTTTCTGATTCTAAATCTGCTATCGATTCAATAAAATCTACTTCTATCAGAGGTATTGGATGTCCTATACTATGTAGTATCAAATCTATGCTTTTGGAGTTATAAATGGACTAGTTTGCAATATTTTCACATCAGCAGATATAAACAACTCTATAAGTCATCATTATCATCATCATGGCCGTTCAATCCCCGAGGGATTATGGCTAGCCCAATAGAGCTGTGTTTAATCATATTGACGAGTTGGATTACTCCTCTTATATAGGTGCGACTATAATATTTTATCTGTCCTGGCCTCATTTGTTATAGTTCTCCATTCTCTTCTGTCTCTGCATTTTGTTTTCCAGTCTCTGATTTTCAATGCTTTTATATCTTCCTCTACTTGATCGATCCCACCATCTGCCTCGTGGTCTTCCTCTTGTTCTCGTCTTCAATGGAATCCATGTTGTTATTATTTTTAATATTTCAATTGGTGCTCTTCTCATAATGTGTTCCATCCATTCCAGTCTCCTTGCTTTTATATATCGGACTATATTTTCTCCACCTACTTCCTTTTCTATTTCTATATTTCTTTTTAATCTTCTTTCTCCATCTCTTGTTATGTCTGGTTCGATATTGTTCTCAATATTTTCCTTTCTATTATTTTTAGATCTTCTTCTTCTTCTTTTTTGTTTGTAGTTGTTGTTTCGAGTGCGTAAGTAATGACTGTTCTGATCAAAGTCACCACAAACATTCGCTTGGGCATTATCATCATCTGCTTTTATTAGACTTTTCTTAGTTCTAGCCACTATGGTGAGGTAGTCGGCATAAGCAATTAACTGGATCTCGTTCACTATAATACTTTTCTCGTTCAAGTTTGCATTCCTTAAAATGGATTCAAGTACTAGATTAAACAGAGTTGGAGAAATTGAATCTGTTTTACTCCTTTAGTCATTTTAAATTCTTCTAAAATTTCACCTTGGAATTTTACTTTCCCTTTAGTGTTTTGTAGGGTCATTTCCACCAATTCCCCAAGCTTCTTTGGGATTCCTAGTATTTTTAGTGTTTCCATAATATTGTGTTCCTGAAGTCTATAAAAATGACGTGTAGAGCATTATTGTATTCCAGGGATTTTTCAATGATTTTTTCGATGGTGTGTATTGTCGTTACTGTTGATTTTCCAGGTCTAAACCCGTTTTGGTAGTCTCCTAATATTTTTTCTGTGTATGCCTTCAGTTTTTGATTTATTGTGTTTGCAAGTATTTTGTAGGTGGTATTAAGTAGGGTTATTGGTCTATAGTTTTTGCAGACTTCCTTATCTCCTTTTTTTTGGATGGATGTTATTATTCCAGTGTTCCATTCGTTTGGCATTATATTTTCCGCCCAAATTTGTTGTATGAGCTTGGATATTGTCTGCTGAAGCGGTTCCTCGCCATACTTAAACAACTCAGCAGCTATTTTGTCTTCTCCTGTGGCTTTTCCGTTGATAGTTCTTTTTATTTCAGTCACTATTTCTTTTTCAGATGGGCAGTTTAAAGTGATTTCGTTTTCTGGATCTGCTACCCTGGGGTCCTCGACATCATCTTCATGAAGCATTCTGCTATAATACTTTTCCCATCTTTTTATCATTTCCGTGGTTACATATACTGTTAGGCCATTTCCATTTTTTATTCCCCTCATTTTATTGGGATATTTGATCGGTGCTAAAAGTCATAGAATTGCTAATAAATGGAAGCAGGAGTGGATAAGTATATCTAGATCCTCTACAAACCAGTACTTTCAAATTCATTCAATAATTTATGATTTATTAATAAATTTCTTGAAGGAGTCCAACGTTACTATCTAAATTGAGCAGAGCAATTTCCAAAATTCTGTGGCAAATGGATTAATTTCCATGCCATCTTTCCCTCTCTCTCACACACAATAATTTGACTTCTCAATGAGACAAGTTCATGAAATAGAATCAACTTTTCCTCTATCAGCTGTCAGATTTTTAATTCAAGTTTTAATTCAGTTTGACACATTTCTATTCTATATATTCTATCATTCTTATACCTTATTTTTCGTAAATATACCTACGCCTATGTGGGATCTTAGCATTCATCCCCTTTCGATGTGGCCTCCTTTGTCAGTTTCAATATTTTGAAATTTCGACAGAACAAGTAATAAGCGTGATGAATTAGGATATTGATAGGGTAGCAAACACAAAACGAGTCCGTCTTTTATAAAGGTAAACGCAGGAGTGTTTAGAATGAAACAGGATGTGGATATTTATTTTTGTATTTCAAGGAAAAAGGTCCTTTTTGCTGAAGTATTTAGTCGGATCATATTCAGTCCTTTAATCCTTATGATTATGACTAAACGCCGCGATCCTATTTCTGTACTTTTCATTTTATAATGTTTAAACTTGGCGCTCTTACGAACATTCGGTCTCTCGCGCATGTGCGCCAAAGGAAGCGGATGTTAGGGAGAGGGACGACGTCCCAGCGTACCGCGTGGCAGTCACTGCTTGTCATAGATTGATAGTAGACAGTAGACGTACAAAGAATAAATCTAACAATGTAAAACAAAATTTTATGCTGCATGAAATTATTTGATGGTGATCTATAGAAAATGTCGAAAGCAAAATTTAGTTATATTCGCACAAATCGAATAAAATCAATTGTTCATTGTATTGTACATTAAATGCGAGTGGTCTACCCCACAAAAGACAAAGGTAATAATCTTGTCCGAACTTCCTTACTTGTTTCAGAAACTTCCTAACAATATTAATATTGTATGTCGTAACTAACTAATAAGTCTTTTTGTAAAATATCCTCTAATAATGGAAATACCTCTCTACTTATATATATTTGGTCATTAAGGACTTCAACTTGGACTATAAACTACATTGAGTTACGAAGAAAAAACATAGCAATAGGGACAAAGGACAAACGAAAATTATTGTTTATTGTTTGTAATAATTTTACACCAAACAGTTTACCTTCAGTCTCTCAGTTAACGAAACGCGCGTAAGATAGTGTAAAGTGTTAGTATTGGTGTAGTGAGTACTGTGTCGAGTATCGCCAACGATTCCAAAATTCCCAACTCACTTGTAATAATTTATTTAAAAAAAACTGTCGCACATTTCATTTTAACATTCTTCTTTATGAAACTAACAGTTTTGAAAAGATACAGTGATACCATATGTTATAATCCCTTAGGTCTTATTTCCGGGATATGCTTTATACGAATCTATTCTTCTAAAAGTGTTTCTGGCGCTTTAGGATAAAATATTAGCCTCATATTTCACATTCTCTTGAAAACAATATGTTCGCCATTTTGCTCATACCAAACATCTACCTGCATCAAGTGAGGCAATAAGAAAAGCAAAAACAGAAAATGTGTACCCCAGTTTAGAATGTCGTCTAATAGATCGCTTATAATTTTTCCTTACGAAATTTCCTAGATATTTTCAAACCTGAAATATTATACCATTCACGCCTTAAAATTTATTTCTTTTTTATTTAACGTCTCGACTCCGATCATCAAAATTTTAGGCTACTTATATTTTGTAAAGTACGACCAGAGATCTAAGAAGGTCGTAAATCAATATAATTCGACGACCCTCATTATTATAATATATAGAAATAGAAGTGTGTGTCCCTTAAATTATTCCCAGGTCCGGATTAAAATCTCATTAGATAGTTTGGCATTTTAATGATTGTAGGCTCTTCTTTATTTTTTCTTTTGTTGACAGTTGTATATTTATTTGATAATAAAACCTTGGTAAGGATATGTGTAAATAATAAATGTACTTACCTGGCTACCAGACTTTCAGTACTAATGGGCTATTAATGAGAATCGTCTATTTACCGTTATGTTGCGAGGTCACCAACTCAAAGCCGGGCCTGTCCCTCGACTATAAATTTTGTTGGCCGCGCCCCTTTCGAGAACATTCGAGTAAAACGCTTTGTTTGTGCATAGGACGAGCGCAGAAGGTACTGGAATTTTCTAGAGTTGAGAAGGACTATATATACGCGGGCTTTCGAGTGCGTGAAGAATTAGTGAAACGGACATTAAAGAGTTAGTTCACAGACAGTTTACAGAAGTTCTCAGTAATCGGACAGTGAATGAAATAGTGAAGATGAATAGTGTAATATTCAAGTGGTAAAAATAAATTAAAACTATTATATCGAGTGTAAATAAATTAATAGACATTAAGTAAAGTGTGAATATAAATTAAGTTTAATACAGTGTGTGCTACTTTAAATAAATAAGCAGTAATTAGCCATAGTAGTGTGTAAAAACTATTTTAATAAATAACAAAAACATTACAGTTACAAAATGAATTGCCTACCAGATTTGGAAAACAAGACTGTTTTAAGAACTGACCGCTTTCCAGAAATACAAGGGTAAAGTTAAACAACACTTAGAAATATTTTTTTGATTCATTGGCTGAAAGCTTTGGTCATGCGGTGCTCAGAATTCCTCCTTATCTCTGTATGTTCAACCCAATTGAACATATATGGCATGTAAGTCGGCAATTCTCAATTATATTCAAGCCATTTTTCTTAATAATTATCTTAACCCAATATCATTATACCTACCTATAAAACAAAATTTAATGGCAAGGGCAGGTACAACTCTGCGTAGAATCGACCGCCTGCTGATAACTGAAGTGCTGGGTGATTTATGACCTTTTTAGATCTCTGGTCGTACTTTACTTGATTGGATTATTATTAGACGTTGTTGCATTGGATGAAAGGAAATACAGTCAAGTCAGGAAGAATTTTCAAATGGTATAAAAAATTCTCAAACAATTTACTAATCAAAAATCCAATTTTATACAGAGCTCAAACTTACTTTCTCCTATTCTATAAAAATCTTGAAAAATGTAAACGATATCGTGATACAGTAATAAACTTTTTTCCGACTTTTAATCAACCTGTTAACAGCATAAACAGCAGTCAATTTTGTGTTGAGTGTTTATTTTTGTCTGCATTGTAAGTACTGTGAAACGCAAAGTGTTGAAGCTTTCCACGATTAATCTTGATTTCGAATGTGTAATTATTTTGTTGTATAAACGGAATGCATTCACTGAAAAAATTGTAATTATACACACTATCACGATAGAATACAGTATACAGTATGCAGGAACTGTCTGGAAACAACTTATCCAGAATAGTTTTTGTTTCAAATAAAAACTGGGAGCGTAAGGAATCAAAGTGACCAAGAATTCTTATGAATGATAACAACTCTTTAGACAGGTAGAGCTGATATGATAAGCCCTAACGTGGTTGGACCATACGATTATTTTCTATCTTTTTCAGTGTCCGCTTCTTTTTCTTTCTCCGCTTTCGTAACAAAGCATCAATAAAAATGGATTTGTAGGAAAGGTACTAGTGAACTATTTCTAAATTAACTAATTTCAATTACATTTGATAAGTGTAACCTCTGACCTTTGCTCTAGTTATGGTGATTAATTTATTGTTTATCTTCAATATCTGGGAGAAGAACGCCGCTGGACTCCCTAATTGGAACTCCCTGTTTGTAAAGGTGAAATGAATTGCATGACTTGTGCGGCGTTTAAATCATAACGCGTGTGATGTTTCGAAGCTTTTTAGGACCAGGAAAAGAATGTCGTGACATGCACCACTAAGGATAAAGTGAATAAAACCAATGAAAATTGAGATATAACATTTCGTTAATAAAATATATAATAATAAAAAAACTGTAAAACAAGAAATAGAGTGGCTTCAATCAAGAAATATATAAATGACATCGCCATCCATGATGAAAAGAGAACTTATCTACCCTTGAAATCTTTATGCCACCGTTTTATTCCTTCACTCAAAGATTTATCGGCATGACACAATCCCTGTTCATAAATGCGGACTTCCTGTCTTAAGTACGTTTTTATTCCACTGAATGTAATTGTTCGAATGAGATTTTTATTATTACATGCCGGAAATTAACACTAGAACGTTAGCGTTAGACAAATGAAAAGGTGATTTAAATGAAAATTTTTTTATCTGGAATCTTTATGATGAAGGATGTATCGTCTAAAGGCGTTCCGAAATTTCTTTAAACTTTAAACAGAATTCGGTAACGAGCTTTTATAATCTAAAAGATCGAAAAACAATTTAAATACGTTGAAAAGGTTCACGATATTATTTTTATATCACGTAAAGTTTTCTCCGCTGTATACAAGAATAAACATCTCCTACACACTATATGAAAAGGGATTTTAATATTTTTGCGATAAAGTGTCCTTGGACATCCCCGGTGAAAGCTTCCGGCAAAACCTCCTATATTTATTTGACCTCATACACTACAAAAATTTATTCAAAAACTCTATTCAGATATCATCACCGTACAAATAGCTCAGCTACAATTTCCTTTATTATTCCTTGATTAAATATAAATTCCTCCGGTACATTTTTATGGAGCCTTTAAGTTTTATAAACTATTTTTTCTTCCCCTTACTAGGAGTTGTATGTATACAAGCTGAGTAGCTAGCCCAGTACTGCAGCGTGGCTTTAGGATCTTTTCTTCCCAGCACTCTAACAGTGGCTCCCATTTCTTTCAAGTGGTCATCTGTCTAGAATCTTACACCAGTAAGCAGTCACTTCACCAACAATATTCTGTGTTTAATTCTATCTTCTGGTTGAGCCTGTCGAAGATGATTTTATTCAATCTGCTTTTTAACGTATTCCATACTTTGTCTGCCTCTGCAGTTTTAAATTTCTATTCTACCTGCCTTCACCCATCAAGTTTCCTACTATTTCGTCTTTGTTCGTAATAAAACCTGTTAGTCAAGCGGCGGTCACACTAGGCTAGTTGCCAGCTGTTGATCAGTAGCTGGAACTAGTACCAGCTGACAAATTATCGGCTGCTCCTAACAACAAGCAGGGCTGTCAACCTGGTCACATTGTGACAACTGGCTACTCACCAGTTTGTTGAGTTCCTCCGCTGCCAAAGTGGTTGAACTGCACTGCTGTCTGGTGGCAACCTGTGCGAGTGAGTCACGTGACCCGCTAGTCTCCGCTGTCTCCTGCCAAAAGTTGAACATGTTCAACTTTGCCAGCCGCTAGAAATATTCGCCGGCTGCGAGAGCTGCGAATTTTGTGATCACACCAAGTTAATCGATGGCTGACAGTAGCAGCTTTCTCAAATCGCGGTTGCCAACCAGTCTAGTGTGACCCGCGCTTTATGAGCGAAACTGGTCTTGGTCTCGCGGTCTTGAACTTTATTTTGCAGAAAAAGCATCACCAAGACCAACTTCAGGACTGAATGACCAAGACAGCATGCAAGAATCTTGCTTCTTCTGTAATTTTTGACAAATTTCCATTAATTCTGTGGTCTTGGTTTTGCATTTGCTTATCACTTATCAGTGTCTTTGTATTCATTTTTCTACCAATTTCAAATATTTTTTTATAGTGTACTTTTATTTATTCTGCTTCCTATATTCGAATCCCTTGCCTATTGTTTTATATAAACATTCAAACTTCTACCTACTAGGGATTACGTCGTGCTTATGTAAATGTATTCCCCAAGTCGCGAAGATTCATATTTCCTTTTGTTTGCAGATTCTCGAGGACATTTTTCGGATGCCCCCTTCAGTCGATTCTAGTATTATCTTCGTATCGGTAAGTACGATTTAATACGTTTAACAAAATAATTGGTATTCGTATCGAAAATCCATACCTCAATATAATTTCTTGAATATTCATACAAAAACTGTATATTTTCCTTCTCCGCACAACATATTTAATCTTATTCCACATTATGTATTCTCTCACGGTATTTATGGCGCTAGCCAAGTTATGTGGCGTAATAATTATTACATCGTTATTTAGGAATTTACAAGTCATACTACTCACCAGTATGTGACTATTAAACATAAATCCAAATTAAATATTCACTAACCGCGTCATCCGCTAAGCCGGTTCTTAGGGATTTTGGCTGGAGAATGAATAAAGCAAAACGTAGGAATCGTTATGGTTCAGATATTTAAAACGATTACATTCTGACCGCCAGCCATGCAACTTTAAAAGATTCATTCGGTTGATTTGATTGTATATAACATTTATGGCTTACAGACTACAATTGTAGATAATATACAGGAGGTTTCCATAGGTTTAAGCATATAAGTTATGTTTACATCAAAAAGTTTATGATAGAGATTGAGAATAACAACAATAAGTCCTGCAGGAAGGTAATAAATGAAGGGAGGTAGATACCTGGAAAGTACCAAGCTGCACGGACAGCACTCGATTCCATGGGTGTCAATTCTAATATTAAGAATAATATGGGGCTTATGTGCTTCAAATAACCTATCCACTACGACCTTTGCAGATCTATTGTGTCTCCCTTCCCAGACCCGTCCTTATTACCAAACCTTAGGACCTTCACATATATTAGAATGCTTGGGGGTTTTCCCCTACAGTTAAAAACGTTAGCCTTCGCAATAGCAAATGATGTGTGCTCCTGTCTACTCATCTTCTTGGCAAATCTTGCATATGGTTGTGGTTACCAATCTCTTGTTCATGTGTTTGTTAAGCCCTAACAGAAATCCAACCAGAAGCTTATTCTTGCTCAGTGGTACTCGGTGAATTTTGGAGATGGTTCTTTGATGAACTCGTTTGTCTGTCTCGTTCCAAGCGCCTTGTACCACCATTCTCGAGACTGCTTTTTGTCCAAGTACTGCTATTTGTCTTTTGCATCGCTTTCACTATACCATAGAAAAGTTCTGGACCAATGGGAGCGCATCGGGCTAGTGAGTATTCCTCTTCATTTCCCTTGCCATATGAGTGGCCTAGTTTGGAATGTATCTGCATGGAGGTGGGTCAACTCTAAGCTAGTATGGATTTGCGTATTACGGGGCTATAAGGCCAACGAACAGGCGGATGAAATGGCTGGAGGCGGAGTTTTCTGCTCAGCTCTAGTTAATACTGGATCCTAGAGGTCGGAATGTTACTAAATGAAACCACAAAGAAAGCATCCACAAACATCTGCATCTGTAATTTGGATCAACTGTTGAGTTCAGCTGTTGCCGAGCATGCTCTAGTCCAAGGCAAATATGGAAGCTATACTGAAGCAATAGAAACTCGAAAACTGGCAGAGCTTGGACAGAAGTTTCAAGGATCAAGGAAAGGGCAAACTTGAATAGAACAATCAATAGCAATAGTGTCTGGAAATGACAATTTAACAGAATCAGATTCATCATTCAAATCCACTTGTTTATCGAAGTTCGCTTACGCTTTAAAATTATCTTGAATATTAAAATTTGTTATGAAGAATAGTTTTATCAAGTTTAGGGAAAATATTTTGTGTACTGCTTCATTAAATTGAGTGGAAATAAAAATAGACAACAGTACAAGCTGTCATCACAGAAAACGACCGGTTGCTTGGCAACTGATCACTTGTTTAAGTCTCACTAAACATCGTTTCTATTCTTGTTTCGTTTAATGTTGAGTGACGGGGATGATGATATGTGAATGAAGAGCTTTTATTTATTATTCTACGTTTAATAATTTTATGATAAGATAGTTCTGATTCAATTATTTTTTTTTATTTTGGTAAAAATTTCCAAGTCTGTCGCGTCGTTCTATTTCTACTAAACAAAAAATTACCTGTTTTTAACGAAATTTTGCCTCGTCTTGCACATAACTGTGGTGACAGCCGGCGACCCATCTTTCCTTAGAATTTGCTTGGGTACCGTAAAAACTTTTATTCGACAGATTTTGCTTACATATGGAAAAATGTTTTATGCGGTTTCTTTTTGTTGAATGTGTATCGTTTTATAGGCCGCAGTTTCCTTCCGACTGACCTAATAAATTCTCCTTCCACAAAAAGACTTCACCTTGATCGACAATGCGTAGAAACAGGGCTTTGAAAGGTTTATTATTATTCATATTAATTCATAATTCATAAATAAACAATTATAAAACTCATTTTTTATTTCTATTTACTACTTTCTGAAAGAATAATCCATCATACAGGGTGAGTAAAGTTGATTCAAATTGGTACAGGTTTGACCACTTTCCTAATCCTAGCCACTGGACTGAATAGATGATGATTGATGTTGGCGATAGGATGCGGACTCAACAAGGGGCATGCACATTATTTCATGAAATTCACCCCAATCGTGATCGTTATTTGATGCAAATATATAACAAGATGTAATTTCGTCGGCATTAAACGATTCACACTATACAGTGCGGGGATTATCTGGGGATTTGAATATCGAAGTGTCTTGATTATCGAATATTTTTAAAAAGGCAAAGTACCATCCTCATAAAGTAGGTCTCATTCATGAGTTTGCTAAAGTTGATTGCGAGCGCAGAACTAAATTCTATGAGTCAATGATGAGGCAACTTCTTTCCTGATATTTGTCTGATGAAATTTATGCATTACTTTATAAACGCACTGTATACAAACTGGAATTTCTTAAAATTTTCAATATTCATCAAACTTTACAACTTTGAGGATATTTCTTTAAGCAGCTCCCGCTTTTCCAATAGAGATTTTTCTTTCAAGTCACCCTTTTAGTCTAAACAATTCCTGCTCCCTTCTAACCCTCTCGAGAAACGGTCTTGTTGATAGGAAAACTGATAAAAAACGGAAATGTATTTCGCAATTTTATATGAGACCCTTATGAACAATGAATTCTCGTAAAAAGTTGGTCGGTTTATTGAATCGCGTTTGAAGGAGAAGGAAACAATGAAGTTGAGTGATTTGCAATCAAATTCGTTTTTTTGCTTAAGTACGTTTACTTCAGCGCTTACGTTGGAGGGAATCGTGAAATGACTCGTTAAAGTACTTTCATGGTTTCAACATCAGTATATAATATCATTTATATTTATAGCAGAGAGAAGGCCTAATTTTCGAATATTCAAAATCTTTTCCGACACTTTTATAAATGGATATCTACTAATTCTACCCCGTAAATACCGAAAATTATTATAAAAATTTTCTAAAGTCCAAGGTTCAAAAGTTTAATTTTTCGAAAATTTTTACTCTCCACCTTTGGGTACTACTGTATACAAAATATCATAGATACGTCTTCGCTGATTTTTTTCAATATTCTTTCATTAACTGAGTGTATGAATTGCAAATTTTAGTTCCAAATTCTCATTATTATGGACTCTACGAATTTTTGAATATGCGCGTGTACTATCAGTCATCAGGTATACCCATTTTCGAATTTTAGTCCTGCCAAGGTAGACATAAAAATAGTCGTCAAATAACAAAAATTAGTGGAGAGCCAAATTTTGGTGGAGACCTTGGGTTCACCATTAGGAATAAAGTGTACAAAAACCCCATCGATCCCTTGTGTGCCTCAAAAGTTATTTGGGGTCAAAGGTCAAAATTTCAGGTTTTTTGAATTATTCTCAAAAATGGCGAGTTTTATCAAAAAAGTACTTCATACCAAAGTTATAGATCCTAACATTATCTACAAAAATGGTTGTTCTAATTTTTTCCTAGGAATCACCATTCCTGAGATATCGCGATTCTAAGAGTCACGTTCTATGTGATATGCACACATACGCCACGTATACACATAGACAGGCACTCAAGACAAGTAAAAATGCCCATTTGTGTCTCTTTGGTCTGAAGTACTTTTTTGAGAAAAATTAAAAAAACCTGAAATTTTGACCTTTGACCCCAAATTACTTTTGACGCACACATGGGATCGATGGGGACTTTTCACACTTTATTTCTAATGGTAAACTCAAGGTCACCACCAAAATTTAGCTCTCCCCCAATTTTTGTTATTTCAAATGACCGGACTATTTTCAAAATTCCAAAATCTGAACTAAGTCTTTTTCGACACTTTTTCAAATGGAAACCTACTAATCCGACCCCATAGATTCCGAAAATGGTAATAGAAATTTTCTAGAACCCAAGGTTAAAAAGTTTAGTTTTTTTAAATTTCTACTCTTCACTTTTGGGTACCCCTGTATACAAAATATCATAGATACGTCTTCGCTGATTTTTTTCCTTATTCTTTCATTACCTGAGTGTATGAATTGCAAATTTTAGTTCAAAATTCCTATTATTATGGAATTTTTGACTATTCGCGTGTACTATTTATTGTTCATCGCTTACACCCATTTTCGAATTTTCAAAATTCCAAAATCTGAACTGAATCTTTTCCGACACTTTTATATATGGAAATCTATGGAAAAAGTACAAGAATCTGAAAGCAACTTTTCTTTATTTTTCGAGCAGCTGGGAAAAAACATTTTTCACATTTGAACTTTACCACCCTCTATCTTTTCTGTCATTAATATTTTATTAAAACAAGTTGTTGCAGCACGAACCGCCCTGTATATAACAAAGCATCCCATCCTTTTTGTAATAAGTTGAGAAATTTTTTTTACTTTTTATTTTGATCCCCCCAAAAGCCTGTTTTCTCATTATTGTACCATTATTTTATCTCAACGTATTTTTTTACTCATGATTATTATTATTTTATCAAACAGAATATTTCTCATCTGCCCCCGGTAATTTTCTAAAGAAACGTCTGGAAATTGCAGCAAAAGCTCACACTTCTATTGGCACATAATTTTCATACTACCTCAATGCAGAGCATCAAACGATAAAACCGTTTCAGATATTGTTTGCCTGTTAAAATTCTTTTAAAGTTAAAAATTTCCAGACTTTACATTTCATCAATACATTAAATCAGAATCAGAGAACGGGGGCTTCTTTCATTTATAATAAACTATATTGACAAATCTTTGATATCAATTTCGTTATTACAAAGAAATTTTGTGTTTGAACGAGTATTATTAAAAGCGATACTCAATGCAATAAATAACAAAAAGAATACTACAGATGTCGCCAATTAATTAGAGGTAGGTACTAAAATGAACCTGGGAAGATTATGACTCCGTCCGACCGACAACCATTCGTCGAATAAATGATGATAGACAGAGGCGTCGTTATAGTAACAAAATAAATGTACAAAATAATATTTCTTTTGCTAACATACTGAGATCCATCTGCAAAAGCAAACGAATGTAATTGCATTGTAATTAATTGTGTTTAAACTAATACTAACACAGCTTGCACGCTACTGAGTGTTTACACTGGTTAGCTGTCCCTCTGGAAGTATCATTTGATCCCTTTAAACTGTACTATTTACCGTACATGATGGCTTTAAATCAACACCAACACGTTTTAAAATAGCAACAATATACTGATAATTATCGTTTTCCCCAATTTTTATGCTTTTGGTTAGGGTTGCGCGATACACTAGAAAGTATCGATATTAGGTATCGATACGGATCGGAACTTGAAGTATCAATACAGTAGAATATCGAATATTAATTTATCGATACTCAAAGTATCGATACGTTAACGATCCGAGATTTTCCTAATTTTGACGTTTTTTCGGTAAAAATCACCTTTTTGGGGGGTGGAAAAAGACATTTATTGCGATTTCCAGCCAAAGTTGGGGTTCTAGAGAAAACAGTTGATGATAAAAGTTGTAGATCTTGAGAAAATCTACAACTTTTTCATGACTTTTTCACATAACCTCAAAATTAGCTCGAAAAACGCAAAAAACTGCATTTTTCGTTTTTTATCATTAGTTTCGTTAAAAAAAGTTCGATTTTGATGAAAATTTGGTAGAAGGTAGCTTTCATAGTCACAAACCATGAAAATAATTTTCAAATGAAAATATTGGAAATTTTCCTAGTTATGACGTTTTTTCGGTAAAAAACACTTTTTTGGGGGGGTGGAAAAAGACTAATATTATTGCGATTTTCGGCCAAAGTTGAGTTTCTAGAATAAAAAGTTGATAATAAAAGTTGTAGATCTTGGGAAAATCTACAACTTTTTCATGACTTTTTCACATAACCTCAAAATTAGGTCGAAAAACGCAAAAAACTGCATTTTTCGTTTTTTATCATTAGTTTCGTTAAAAAATGTTACGATTTTGATGAAAATTTGGTAGAAGGTAGCTTTCATAGTCACAAACCATGAAAATAATTTTCAAATTAAAATATTGGAAAATTTTCGAGTTATGACGTTTTTTCGGTAAAAAACACTTTTTTTTGGGGTGGAAAAAGACTAATATTGCGATTTTCGGCCAAAGTTGAGTTTCTAGAATAAAAAGTTTAATATAGAAGTTGTAGATCTTGGGAATATCTATAACTTTTTCATTAGTGACTTTTCCACATAACTTCAAAATTAGCTCGAAAAACGCAAAAAACTGCATTTTTCGTTTTTTATTTTTGGTTTCGTTAAAAAATGTTCGATTTTGATGAAAATTTAGTAGATGTTAGCTTTGATAATCACAAACCATGAAAAAAAAATTCAAATTAAAATATTGGAAATTTTTCGAGTTATGACGTTTTTTCGGTAAAAAACACTTTTTTTGGGGGGTGGAAAAATACATTATTGCGATTTCCGGCCAAAGTTGAGTTCCTAGAATAAAAAGTTGATCATGAAAGTTGTAGATCTTGTGAAAATCTACACCTTTTTCATCAGTGACTTTTTCACATAACCTCAAAATTAGCTCGAAAAACGCAAAAAACTGCATTTTTCGTGTTTTATTATTAGTTTCGTTAAAAAAAAACACGATGTCATTTCACAACGTGATTAAAAACTCACGATATCGCTCATCACTATAGATAACGCCACTTGCCGATACCACTAAAAATCCCGTATAATACACTACAAATTTATCGATACTTGGAATGCAACGAAAAGCATAGTATCGATACAAAATATCGAGTATCGAAAGTAAAAGTATCGATACACTGGAATATCGGATAGTATCGCGCATCCCTACTTTTGGACCTTTTCAAAACCGTATAAACTGCATTCAATCGACTCGATTTTATTTGCTTTATGATTTTAAATGACTGAAAATGTTTCTTTGACACCTGTGTGTTATGCGAATTGCGTATCCGGTTATCGGTGCCTTTTGTGTCTATACAAAACTACCCCAACATGGTTTTGATTTGCTACAAATATTCCAAATAAAGCGGACGTTTAGTCCTAGTTATATTTTACCTGCCGATATAAAAGCCAGGATGTTTTAGAGATACCTTTCACCGGATATGCTCCACACAAAATTTTGACCCATGCCACACACACATAAGTTTTCAGTTTTTATTTTCGAAAATATATTAACGGGTCCAGGTTCAAATTTGTCTAAATAATTGCAATGAATAATATACAGGGTGTGCAAATAAACGGTCGAGGTGTGAAGGCAAATCTAACAATCGCCAACCAACCAACCGCTTATGGAAAGGCATTTGACATGCTTCTTGTGCTACACTTACTAGAAATGAGCCAAAATTGGGATAAATCTTCAATGATAAAAATAGTACTGCTAAAATAATTTAAAATAGTTAATTTTTTCAACAGAAAAAGGCAGATTTATTATTATAAAGTCGAATAATTTCCTATTACTTAGTGTGGAACTTTATGCAGAAAAAAAGTTTTGGTTAGTTTTGCTGGTTACAATTTAACTGGGTTTCGACCGTTATCAAACGAGCAAATGACACACTTCGGCCAAAAGGTACGTTTATAAGTGGTCCAAATCAAAGAAATTGCTGGATCGAACTTTCGATTAAAATTCTTCACCGACAAGCCATCGGAATTTGAGAGAAACATCAAATGAAACGTTTCCAAATTACCTCTCGAACGTACGCGAACTTTTTTAATAAGCAGGAAGCATGAAAAGTTTCAAATGAACAAGTTGAAATCAGTTAAAATTTTAAAAAAAATCTCTATTAGTAACGATAAAATTTCTATGAATCATTTTATTTCATTCGAAAGGGGAATAAAGAACAAACATTAATAAAACTTATTTATCGTTAAAATAAATATTTTTGGGGAGGAGTGGGTATGCCGGACTTTTTTCAAATAATTATGCCGGATAACCAACGTTTTTCGGCGGATGTTGCTTGGACTATTATTTTTACTTTATTTGACTGGTCTAAATACAAATTTTTTAATTTTCCCTAGAACTGACACAAAAGAAAATAGCATGTCAAGATTAATTCAACTTGACAAGGGACAAAGATGGGGATAAACAGCGTTTTGTTTTTGTGCACAATTCTCTAAAAGCTACTCATAAAGAATATATTGAAAATATTTTCTATTGTACGAAAACAACAAAAACATCTGACTGGTAAAAGCTCGAAATTATATCCAAGTGCTTTTCCACAAAACAAGTGAAAGATTGTGCGTTATTGGAACGTTCGAACAACGACTTTATTTATTATTTCAATTTTGTGGTATTTCCGAATTATCGACGAGATTCGTTCTCAGCTTCAAGATTTTTTTTTAAAAACGAAGTAAATATTTTTTGTATGCTTTCGATTCTTAATCCAGGTGAAAATTATAAATAATTGTGGAACTTGTCGAACCGTGTCGTTATTAATTTCAAAGTTCTGAAAGCTTTCAATAGTTCGACACGTCTCTTCGGTTTAATAGACAAGAAAGCTATTCATTAAAAACTTCCCAGGATTTTTCAATCCGCGATGGAAAAAAAATTAAGACCGAATTTTTCACGAATCCAAATGAAGAATATATGGACCATTAGTCGAACATTTTTCCACTTTGAAACTTTCTCCAACTTCCTCTTCTTTCTCGGTCGACTGTAATGATAAATTACTGCATACCTTTCAGAAGGTGCTGCAAAGTGAATTCCTTCTATCCGCTATCCTGCCGTGAGTTCGCCAAACTTCTAAACTGTTTATAATATATCCGCTTTTCCACAAAGACGTGTCATGTTAACTGGCGAGTCTTAAAAAGTTTTGTCGAGTCGAGAGCGGCAAATTTTTTCGCGTCTGAATGTTCCACTCTGTCTTCCATCACAAAAGGGTTTCTCCTATTGATATAAAGCTTTACGGTCAGATTCACAAGGAGAATTGAAGCTAAAAGCAACCGTTGACTTGAAATGCCTGACGTTGCCGTGCTCATATGTACGGTTCACATCGTCGTCCTGTCAGTAAAGTGAAATGAATATCTTACAACAAAAAAAACAGTCACTGGTCTTTCTTTATGGAAAATTATTTATTCGACTGTTAGTAATATTATACAGTATGTATTTATCCAATATGGGGTAATGATTTGGTGGAATTCAGTGTTTTGCATAATTCGCCTCATCTGGATGTTTGTTTCTAAAGCAACTAAAATGTTCACCATATCTTATTTCAAGCTTTCTTTATCATGAGAACACCAATTCTGGAAGCACTCGCTTGTTGGTACATTCAAAATAGAGTTTTTGAAGGCGTTGACTGCTTCTTCTGAGGACTGGAACCTTTGACCATGCAGTTCATTCTTAATTTTTGGAAAAGTTAAAAGTCGATGTTTTCTTGCTTTAAAAACTCAATTGTTTTTCGAGCTTTGTGGGAGAAAAATTGTCAAAAATTGTCAAAATTTTTAAAAAATTGTTAATAATTGCCAAATATGTTGAAATTTTAGAAAAATGTTTAAATATGGTCAAAAATTGTCAAAAATTTGGAAAAATGATCAAAAACTGTCAAAATTTTGAAAAAATGGTTAATAATTGCCAAAAATTGTCAAAAACGGTCAATAATTGTCAAAACCAATCAAAATTCGTCAAAAATGGTCCAAAAGGATCCATAATTGTTAAAATTTTGAAAAATTGTCAAAAATTGTCAAAAATTGTCAAAAATTGTCAAAAATTGTCAAAAATTGTCAAAAATGGTCAAAAATGGTCAACAATTGTCAAAAATTTGGAAAAATGTTTAAAATTTTTGAAAAATTGTCAAAAACGGTCAATAATTTTCAAAGACGGTCAATAATTGTCAAAACCAATCAAAATTCGTCTAAAATTGTCAAAAATGGTCCAAAACGATCAATAATTGTTAAAATTTTGAAAAATGGTCAATAATTGTTAAAATTTTGAAAAATGGTCAAAAATTGTCAAAATTTTGAAAAAATGGTCAATAATTGCCAAATATGTTAAAATTTTTGAAAAATTGTCAACAATGGTCAATAATTGTCAAAGACGGTCAAAAATTGTCAAAATTCGTCAAAAACTGTAAAAAATGGTCAATAATTGTTTAAATTTTTGAAAAATTGTCAAAGATTTTTAAATATGGTCAAAAATTGTCAAGAATTTGGAAAAATTGTTAAGAATTTGGAAAAATCGTCAAAAATTGTCAAAAACTGTGAAAATTTTGAAAAAATGGTTAATAATTGCCAAATATTTCCAAAAATTGTCAAAAATTTGGAAAAATGGTCAATAATTGTCAAAACTTTTGAAAAATGGTCAAAAACTGTAAAAATTTTGAGAAAATGGTTAATAATTGCCAAATATTTTCAAAAATTGTCAAAAATTTGGAAAAATGGTCAATAATTGTCAAAACTTTTGAAAAATGGTCAAAAACTGTAAAAATTTTGAAAAAATGGTTAATAATTGCCAAATATTCCCAAAAATTGTCAAAAATTTGGAAAAATGGTCAATAATTGTCAAAACTTTTGAAAAATGGTCAAAAACTGTAAAAATTTTGAGAAAATGGTTAATAATTGCCAAATATTTTCAAAAATTGTCGAAAACTACCAAAAATGGTCAATAATTGTCAAAAATGTTTAAAATTTTTGAAAAATTGTCAAAAACGGTCAATAATTGTCAAAGACGGTCAATAATTGTCAAAACCAATCAAAATTCGTCAAAAATTGTCAAAAATGGTCCAAAAGGATCAATAATTGTTAAAATTTTGAAAAATGGTAAAACATTGTTAAAATTTTGAAAAATGGTCAATATTTGCTTAATATGTTAAAATTTTTGAAAAATTGTCAACAATGGTCAATAATTGTCAAAATTCGTCAAAAACTGTCAAAAATGGTCAATAATTGTTAAAATTTTTGAAAAATTGTCGAAGATTTTTAAATATGGTCAAAAATTGTCAAGAATTTGGAGAAATTGTCAAAAACTGTGAAAATTTTGAAAAAATGGTTAATAATTGCCAAATATTTCCAAAAATTGTCAAAAATTTGGAAATATGGTCAATAATTGTCAAAAATTGTCAAAATTTTTGAAAACTGGTCAAATTCTCCGAAAAATTGTCAAAATATTGAAAAAATGGTCAATAATTATAAAAAACTGTCAAAATTGGTCAATAATTGTCAAAAATGGTCGATGATTATTAAAATTGTCAAAAATTGTCAAAATTTTGAAAAAATGGTCAATAATTGCCAAATATGTTAAAAATTTTGAGAAATGGTCAAAAATGGTCAAAAATGGTCAATAATTGTCAAAGACGGTCAATAATTGTCAAAATTCGTCAAAAACTATCAAAAATGGTCAAAAATTGTGAAAATTTTTGGAAAATGGTGAAAAATTCACGAAAAATGGTCATTCTATTGTGCATAAGAAGCAAGCTTCTGTCGGCGGTCCGACGACCGCTCACCTTTTTCGTTTTTTCATCATTGCTATATCTGCTTCAAATGACTCATATTGACTTTTCCTTACCCATAATTTAGAAGCCTCATTAATCTCTTCAATATCCAGATGTGGTGCAGTTGGTCTATACTTTTTATGTATTTTCATAACTTTTCTGAAATGAATAATCCACGCGGATGATCGAATAATCCTGGACCATTTTGAAAACCGATCACTATCAGGTAATGCTACAAATTCATTAGGCTGATGTGTGTCAACACAAAGTAAAATTATTGTAGCTTCCTTATCATCTTAACAAATTGGTCCATTTGGCCAAAATTTCATGGATTCTTTCAGGAAAGATGGTCCTTGTAACCAATCACCGTCTTCTTCGAAATTGGGTGATTTAAATTCCTTGGTTGCTAGGTCTGCTGATCAGAAGGTACCCAGTGCCATGAAGATACTTCAGTTTCTTCTTGTATTTCTCCAACTCTACAAGCGACAAACATCGGAAAATGTCTTCTGTTTGATGATAACAAGTGAATCTATCCAGAAATGGATCTCTTTAGTATTCTATTTCTGAACGTATTGTTTGAGCTAACCTACTTACAAGTATTGCTCCTTGCAATTCCAATTTTGGAATACTTTGTTGGTTTAAGGAAGCAACTTTGAATTTTGAACGAACGAAGCTTTTATAAACTTTTTCAACCATTTCCAATCTAAAAAAGCCACGGCAGAATATGCATTTCAACTTCATTTTACATTAAACTCTTCATATTCGGGAAATAATACCTATAAATTTCAATTGGAGCTGATTATTGCAACAAATTCAACCACTTCCGCCATGTAAGAAAAAGATTTCGCTGTCCCAGTCGATTTTGGTTCTCCATATATTTTGCATAAGAATCCTGGCTTTTATCATCAAGGGTGATAGGAACCCAAGAGGATAGAAAACTGACATAATTGTTCTAAGAACTTCTCGTTTTGTAGGAATTTTACACCCACTTGAAATATTTTCAGGAATTTTTCTAAAATTCAATGAGAATATGAAAGTGTCTTTCTCCGGTGACCATGAGAGTCCTAAAATTCTTTCAACTTCCTCGGAACCAATTATCATATTGTTGTTTCATTCAGCTCGTAAATCTACGGGAATTGAATTCACCACATTTTGAGAGTTGCTTATCCATTTGACCATTTGAAAACCAGCGTTTTTGTGAACCTCTATGACATCTGCAACAGCTCGAATAGCTTGTTTCTCTGATGCAAAAGAATCCAAATAATCATCAACGTAGTGCTGTTTGACAATTATTGACCGTCTTTGACAATTATTGACCATTTTTGAAAATTTTCCAAAAATTTCAGCATTTGGCAATTATTGACCATTTTTTCAAAATTTTGACAATTTTTGACAATTTTTTCAAATTTTAACAATCATTGACAATTATTGACTAATTTTCACAGTTTTGACAATTATTGATCATTTTTGACAATTTTTCAAAAATTTTGTCTATTTTAGACCATTTTCCTAAATTTTAACAATGATTGACAATTTTTGAGCATTTTTGACAGGTTCTGACAATGATTGACCATTTTTGACAATTTTTAATAATTATTGACCATTTTTGACAGTTTTTTATAATTATTGACCTTTTTTTTTAAATTTTGACTATTTTTGACCATTTTTGACAATTTTTCCAAATTTTTGACTATTTTTGAAAATATTTGGCAATTATTAACCATTTTTTCAAAACTTTTACAGTTTTTGACAATTTTTGACGATTTTTCCAAATTCTTGACAATTTTTGACCATATTTAAAAAATTTTTTCGAAAATTTTAACAATTATTGACCATTTTTGACAGTTTTTGACGAATTTTGACAATTATTGACCGTCTTTGACAATTATTGACCATTTTTGACAATTTTTTAAAAAATTTAACATATTTGGCAATTATTGACCATTTTTTCAAAATTTTGACAATTTTTGGCCATTTTTCAAAATTTTAACAATTATTGATCATTTTTGACCATTTTTGACATTTTTTGACGAATTTTGATTGGTTTTGATAATTATTGACCGTCTTTGACAATTATTGACCATTTTTGACAATTTTTCAAAAATTTTAACCATTTTTCAAAAATTTTTACAATTATTGACCATTTTTTACAGTTTTTGACAATTTTTGGCAATTTTTGAAAATATTTGGCAATTATTATTCATATTCATAACAAGGCTTTTACTGTCCGTATCTGAAAATGTCCTTGGTACCCTTATTTCGTCTACTGCTGCGGCGAACTTGAAGATTTTCTATCTCTGTTATTCTAAACTGTTCCATTCATTCCACAGCGTGTTCTTTTGTACTCGAAGGATCAATGTTCAATTATAAAACTTCGTTTTCAGTAACTTATCTGTTTTTATTATTTTTAATTGACATACATTGACAACTCAATCGAAAAAATCTGACAACAACAAAATTTACATCAAAATACAAAGTGTATAAATTAAAATCAATAATGAATTCAACAATTGGTTTGCTCCAATCTTTCCACTTCCCACTTGCGAAAAATCTTAGCTCGACATACGATTTACACAAGTACGACAAGGATAATATGAACAACACTACTTGAAAGAGAGAGAAGAATTGTTCATCACAGATGGGCGTGTGCGAACAATTCTTCTCTCTCTTTCAAGTAGTGTTGTTCATATTATCCTTGTCGAACTTGTATAAATCTGTGATGGGCGTGATGGGCGTGTGCGAACAAGTCTTCTCTCTCTTTCAAGTAGTGTTGTTCATATTATCCTTGTCGTACTTGTGTAAATCGTATGTCGAGCTAAGATTTTTCGCAATCTATTAAGCACAAGTAATCCAAAAACATAAAATTGTTTATACGTGAAATCCGACGAATAAAGTTTACACTCTACAGTATAAATTACTCAAGTTATTACATTATTAAAGTCACTATGATAATCCATTTGTGGAGTACATAAAATATTGTTGGTACATTAACAAGCAAATCAAGATAAATAATTAATGCAAAACGAGTTTTACTACCTGATAACTATAAAACATAACCCATTTGAGTTCTAGAACAATGTTCCTTTATTACCTTCCCGTTTTTCTCTCCCGAGAAAAAAGTATAGATAATGAATAGCATTTCTAGCTAGTTGACTGAAAGTACCTACAAAAGTTATGAATTACTGATAAGATTCTGTTGAATAGAATCGGTCTGAATGCGATAATTCTAAATCGATGAATACTTGAATAGATTCGAAAATATATTAGTTCTAACTGAACTAAAGGGTGAGGGATGATAAATTCGATAAAATGAACAATAGAAGGAATGTGAATGCCATTTAATATTTTTTAAATCCATTCATACAGGATGTCCCACGATCTTTTGACAGTCGAAGACTGATGTTTAAATTTATTATGAAATTACTTCCAAAGACCTCGACATTTAATTTTTAAATGGGACAATCGATATATTATTACATTATTGGATTTATATTTAAAAAAAAATTAACCCTATTGAATGGACAGCTGTATAGCTTCAAATATGAACAGTGTTCGAGATGCTGGACCGTCAAAATGTCATGGGACACCCTGTATATAGACGGATCATCAAATATCTTCTGTATGTTTCTTGTGTTATATTTATTATTATTTTTGTTACTTTTGGGAAAAATAACTTAATTTTTATTTAATATTTTTTTATATAAATTATACGCTAAAACAACTAAAACAACGATTCGTTAGAGTCATATCTTTGCATAGATCGGGTCGCTTTATATTCATTATAATAATGTACTAGAGAAATGGCGTGCCATGCAAAGGGGCAATTGACAGATAATTATTAAACCTTGAGGCATTACTTTATAAGTTTAGATTGAGTTTCCTTCGTGCGTAAATTAGTTCCTCGGATATTATTGGCAGTAATGGAGACGGATCAGTTTGTGCAAACTAAATGGATTTGATTTAATAAAATCATAATTCTGTTATATTACGATTTAATGGTTTTGATTGTTTTATTGAGTAATTAATTTAGAAAAATAATAATTTGTACGAAAACACTATCTTATCCTTTAAATGTCCACAGTCGAATCGAACTGGAACCAGCCGCGTCTACCTCATCCAAAGATTAACACTTGATTAATATTTTGCTGTTCTTCTTTTAGGATATAAATGGAGTAAAGAAATTTAATTCCTCCTCCGGTAATTCGAGAGGAATTTATACTCGACATTTATTGAAGTAGTGCGGTTAGGTGAATAATCTAAGTAATTTTACCTTAACGACCACTGCACGGAGCTCATTCTCCTCAGAGAACAGCCGAAGCAGGTTGAGTGTACGAAATGATGCAAAAAATTGCCTCAATTGGCGTCGTATAACGTGTACAGAAAGAGGGTTCGAACATCAAAAGGAATAATTGAACTGTAGTGGGAAAACACTCGGTTTTTAAACATTTTTTCCGGTGGAAACATTTGTTTCTCATTGGAAGTTAGTTAGTTGTTAACTTTTTAATGAGAATCGGGAAAATAATCTAATGAAAAATGATTGGAGCAATCCAGGATCCACCAATAATTGTAGTGTTGAAGATGAAAAACATTTTGAAATAAGAATTTTATATACATTCTAAGATCTAAGATTTTAGGAGGGGAGGGCAACCCAACAGCACCTAAGACTCATTAGGCCCTTTGTGCATCCTCCTGGAAGTCCCTATCAGCACGTTAACGTTGGTACTCGTAACGTCTCCAAGATAAACTTTCCTCCTCATAGCTGGTGCCGAATGGATGATAGATCCGAGCAATCAAAGAGGATATCTACCGTTTCATCTTCCTGTTCACAGCCTCGAAATAAGGATGGGTTGTCCTCATGAATATTTTTGCTGCTGCACTGCCACTGTCACAACGTTCGCGCACTGGGCTTGCTCCTACTGGAGCTGTAACATTGGTAGAGCCTTCCTAGCCAGTACATCAGCCATTGGCTTTGGTCCACAACAGTGGAAGCTGAGTATATAAAGTGGTTTGAATTGCAGGAACTCCTGAAAGGTAGACCACAGAAATCAGATGCTGATCCTTTTTTCCAAGGTGAAGACAATTTCAATCAGACCATCTCTTGATAGTTACTAGAACTGGAAACTGGTATTATGCGTTGTAGATGACTAACATCTTTAAATGGAGTTATATCGAAAAGGCTGATCAGTTCTGGTTACTTGAAATACCCCAAATGATCTGTAACAGCACTATGTATATAAATTTTTTGTCTCTAAATAATAATTTTTGTTATGAAATTCGGAAAACCGGAAAATGCAATAAATTCCAAAGTCACCAACAACCGGTTATTGTGGTCTGTGCAGTTGGGTAAGAAGAGGGGGAATGCACAGAGAGGCACCTTTACTCTGCAACATTAACATTATCTGGAAAACTTTCGTCGTGACTCACGTCCAACTTACTTCCTGTCAACTATTCGCCATGATGGCGGCCGACGCTAGAAAATTATCGCAACAAATACTGAACGTCCCCGAGCAACCGGAAACCACAATAAGTTTTACAACGTTCGCTTTGGAGAAGTGTTTGGATGATGGAATAAAAGTAAAACTTGCTTCTTTCGCCCCTACGGCTAACCATAATGGCTGGTTGTGTTATTTATCACCAGTAAAGGACTGGCTCAATAAACGATCATATATGCAGTACACAGAATATGAAGGATGTAAGGAAGTTCTAGCTGCAGTATTTAATGCATCAGTTCTATTGGATGATTATTTGTAAATTTGCTACAAAACTATGTGTTAAAATAAGGAAAACAACCTCACGAATTCGTCTAGTCGAATATTTAAGTCCAGTGCTGTGGTAGGTCCACCATCAAGCTACTATTTCTCTGTTCGTGTAAGTTTGCGACGAGAGACTACAAGAAATTGTCGTTAGGGAGTTCCAAAATATCGTTTTGATGATTTTATATTGTTCGGGTGTGGTAATGTAACTAATTACCACACGGATTTACAACAAGAACTTTGTTGGAAAGCATACAGAAAGTTTACTATGGAGGTATTGGTTAGTTTATAGACCAGGCAAATTGGCTCGAAAAACTGCCAAACGACGGAATAATTCCCAACAGGGTAAATAAAGTTAGAGAGGGTAGGAATAATAACTAATGCAGGGGTCTGAATTCATGAAAACGAGAAGAGGTGGGGATTGAAAGGGACTTCTTAATTTTAGAGCCCTCTAGGTGAAATAGTCAGTACTAAATACGTTGCGATTATTTTTTTGCAGATTGGGTGCGAAGAATATTTTCCAAACTTCATTAGTTAGAGCTCTTAGTGTTTGCTGGGATTAGTCGTGTAGTTAATATCTACAACGTGTTTTTGAGATATGGTGGTAGAAAGTTCGGTTTTTTCACTTTATCAGTTGCTAAGACAAAAGACACTTTTATAACTAAAAACAGTTAGTAGAAGTCAGTTGTATAATTTTTCCATCTATATTCCGAGATCAGCATTAACGTGCACATAAAAGTAAATGAAAGTTAAAATCCAAGTTCGATCTTTACGGTTAAGCCAATGAGAAAACGCTTCAAATCACAGAATTTCCTTGCGTATGTGGATTTCATGAAGCCGGACTCTCGATTACAGAGTGGAAAACAATGAAAAACGCATTATAGGATAGAAAATTAAATCTTTGACCAGCTTTATTATGGTTTCGTTGATGCTGCTTGTTGGGGATATAAAGGATAAGGAATAGAGGAAAGAAAATATCAATAAAGTACTTACTGATGATATTTTATTTCTTCTTGCTCGTTCGGGTATTAATCGAATGTACAGGGTGCCAAAGAAAAGCATCATAGTTCACGCAATCACCAATACGACTTTACTATTAGACAATATTTGTCTAGAAATTAAGATGTTCCCTATGTCTCATTCCAAAATTTCTTTGTGTTTCACCAATATAAACTACAATATAATGAGATCATTAGGTTCGTTTCAATTGGCGATAGAACCGTTCTAGGTATCGTTCGCGCAAGTGCTGTATTTTTTTCGTGTTCCAACTGATTTTAGTATCGTTCTTGGGACGGCACAAAAACTACCTTCTGATAAAGTTGATGTGTTCAATCCTAATTCGAGTTTGCGCACTATACAGTACTCGATACGATTCCAAGAACGGTTCCTAAATACCAGTTGTAACAAACCTACTGTTAATCTTTTATAAAAAAAAACTAACGATTTGAACCAATTTTTATTGCCGTAGAACTAAGCATGATAGCATATATCGACTCGTTTCTTTGCCATAAGTTTCTGAAACTGCTCACTGTTTCCAACGTTATCCATAACATGAAATATTACCTAAAATGTGAGGCAAAACTTTAGATCGTGCAGCGACTTCCTAATAACTAACTTTAACTTAAGTTTACGTGACTGTTACATTGTATTTCTCCTTCAACACTCGAGAGGGATATTTTCTAAAGCTCTACTTTACCAAATGAACGAATTACACAAGAAATTTAACAGATCGTAACTCTCTTTCTCTGGCAATTCCAATAGAAAATAAATTGAAATACAATAATTTTTTTTTAAACTATCAAGGTATGATGCTGCTTTTATTGGCTTTTCGATTTCAAAGTAAATCGAGTCTGACATATACAGGTAACTTACAAGGTCTTTATCTCAAAAATTATTTGAATCACGATGCTTCAAAAGACGAGGACAAAAATGGATTTCTTATCCACAAAATTTTGATTTCTGTTTCTTAACCTCACAATCGAACCGCGAACTGTCAAAGGACATATAACATATAGTAAAACACAAAGTTTATTGAAGGCTTATTTTTGTTCTGTCGAAATAGATTTTTGTGCTCAAGAGTGCTTCAAAAAAACGCCAGAATATCCAGGCCGCTTGAAAAGTCTAAAACAGCCTGGAACTGCAAACAATCCATTGAGCAACTGGCTAGACCCAACTAAGTAATTTAAATTATTGATTGCCATGAAATAATTTTGGTATTTTCCAATATAGCAAGGTTGCTGGTTTGCCCTCGGCTTTAGCTACATCTGCCATTACCCTAAATGACGTTGAAGAACAAAAAGTAACCCCTAAGTCATCGTTTCTCAACAATTTTTATGTGGCGACCCACGAAAATGCCAAAAAGTTGAGTAAAAAGTCTTGCGAACCCCCTTCCCACCCCGTCACTATTTTGTTGGAAATAGATTAATATTTTAAATATTTTTTTGACGTTATAGATTTTTTTAATTATCCTTTCCTTAAATTTGTATAGCATAAAATAAATCTACTGAATTTTTGACAAGGTATTTTCTGATGAATTAAAAATCGAACTGGCAACCCTGGCGAGGCCAAGCTTGAATGAGAGCGATGAAGGAAATCGCAATAATGTCATTTTTCACCCCCCCCCCCCCAAAAAAGTGTTTTTTTACCGAAAAAACGTTATAACTCGAAAAATTTCCAAAATTTTAATTTGAAATTTTTTTCAATAGTTTGTGACTATCAAAGGTAGTTTTCAACAAATTTTTATCAAAATCGAACAATTTTAGACGAAACTAAAAATAAAAAACGAAAGATGCAGTTTTTTGCGTTTTTAGAGCTAATTTTGAGGTTATGTGAAAAAGTCACTGATGAAAAAGTTGTAGATTTTCCCAAGATCTACAACTTCCCTTATGATCAACTTTTTTCTCTTGAACCTCAACTTTGGCCGGAAATCGCAATAATGTCTTTTTCCACCCCCTCAAAAAAGTGTTTTTTACCGAAAAAACGTTATAACTCGAAAAATTTCCAATATTTTATTTTGAAACTTTTTTTCATGGTTTATGACTATGAAAACTACCCCCTACCAAATTTTCATCAAAATCCAACATTTTTTGACAAAACTAAAAATAAAAAACGAAAAATGCAGTTTTTTGCGTTTTTCGAGCTAACTTTGAGGTTATGTGAAAATGTCACTGATCAAAAAATTGTAGATTTTCCCAAGATCTACAACTTTTATGATCAACTTTTTTTTCTAGAAACTCAACTTTGGCCGGAAACCGCAATGTCTGTTCCTCCCCCCGAAAAAATTGTTTTTTCCCGAAAAAACATCAAAATTCGAAAAAATTTCAAAATTTGTATTTGACATTTTTTTCCTTAGTTTGTGACTATGAAAGCTACCTTTTACTAAATTTTCATCGAAATCGAACAATTTTTGCAGAAACTAAAAATAAAAATATAAAAATGCAGTTTTTTGCGTTTTTCGAGCTAATTTTGAGGTTATGTGAAAAAGTCACGAATGAAAAAGTTGTAGATTTTCCGAAAATACACAACTATTATAATTAACTTTTTTTTCTTGAACCTCAACTTTGGCCGGAAATCGCAATAATGTCTTTTTCCACTCCCCAAAAAAGTATTTTTTACCGGAAAAACGTCAAAATTCGAAAAAATTTCAATATATTCGTCCGAAAATTTTTTCCATACTTTGTGACGAATTTTCGTTGAATGAGAGCGATGAAGAGGTCAATATTATGTTCGATTTCGAATATTTCGATTCACTCATTCGATTCATTGTCGTTTTCGCTTTAGATTTGCTTATAGGAACTGTAACTGACTGTTATTTGTTCCTATCAGTGAAAAAGTAACAGTTCGTGAAATATCTCTCATTACTAGTACAAACCGCAACTATCTTATCTCACTCACACTAAAATTCATTCCTATAATAAACGAACCTTTTGTACCTACCTATATGTAGTTTCCAACAGACTGCGACCCCCTTTAAAAACAAACTAGACCCCCCCAAGGGTCGCAACCTCTCGCTTGAGAAACGATGTCCTAAGTAATTATATTGATTTAATTATATAGTTTACATTGTTCCAATGTTGTCAACTTTTTGCCAAGATCAATGCGAAAATCTGCAAGAAAGAGTAGATCATCAGCATAGAGAAGAATAGTATATAATTTCGTTCTTGTGATCAATGCTTACACCAGCAGTCTGCGACAAACATAGATAACAGAATTGGAGAGAAAGAGACCCTGCAAAATTCCTGTTGTGATCCTGAACGGCTTTGTCATCCCTTCGTCTGTTCTGACTCTGATGTTAGAAATACTGTATAAACTTCGAATTATGGAAATAATGTTTGAACTAAGACCCTTCGTAATATAGCTTTCGCCGGAGCTAGGAATGATTTAGGGAATCAAATGCTCTCCTGTAATCTACAAAAAGGGCCAGGACTTTACTATTAGGACATTGAACATTAATTTGGATGTTAAGGTGTAAATATTGTCCATACAATTTCGTTTTTTCTGGTATAATTATAAACGTTTTAGTCCATTGTGATGTTCTATTTAAAATAACTTGAGTGAAGACCTTTGTAACTAGCGGTATTCCTGGATAGTTCGAGGGATCCTCCATTGAACCTTTTTTATGTATAGCAGTAGGAATAATGTCGCTCCATTATTTGGCAAGCGTTTGGGTTTATAAAATTTTATTGAACACACCAGTGTGTTGTGTTGAAGATTGACAATGAATTCTTATGGGATGCGATCAATTCCTGGTGCTTTATTTTTTTTACAGAAATTGATCACATGATATATTTCATCGGTAGTTATTTTACAGTCTAAAATGGGATCTCTCACATAAAAAAAAATGTTTCATCGGTAATGCGATTGGATCTGTCGCCATACGTTTGGTACAAAAGCCCCCTTATTTTTAGAACTTACTCGCATCCATGGAATTGATGCTCTTTCTCCAGTCTTCAGTTGTATGTGGCTGGTTGGAACACAATAACCGTTTTGTATAATTTTTACTAAAATTTCAATCAAACCGACTTCTAAATTGTCATCCTCTGAAACTTTGGAACAGTCTTTTTAATTTGTTCCCTACACTATTTTTATTCTCTGTTTAATGTTATGTCGTTTTGTACCTAAAAAGCTTTGTATTTCTATCCAGTTGCCCCTACCGGCCAATATGTTTTTAATTAAGCTATCACCAATTATTTGGCGGTTGATACATTCAAAGAGAGTAAGTACATAGTTGATTTAATCACAGTGCAAACATAAATCAGTTTGTGTTTTACTCGTTCTGGTACAGCTTTTAAGTGACTGGTTTGATGTAATTTCACTACTATTTAACCGATTTGGTTTATTGAAATTTCCATAATTTCCATAAAACCCAACAATAAACATACTTTTTTTAACGTTTTTTCTTTTTAACTTCGACACCAATTATAAAGAAAAAAACCTTTGGACGTGACCTCTGCTATTTTATTTTTAAAACACTTTGCAATTATTTTTTAAACGGTCGGTCCTTTGACACCAAAACCAAACCGGAGATTTACGAAACGAGGGGTTCCACTTTTAATTAGTTCAACAAATATATTTTTAAGAAATAATTACCGTCATTTAAGGGCGTACCGAGTCGTTTATAATACATCTGCACAATTCAAAAGGGACCGCAACCCCAAGCAACGCCCTTCAATACGCTTTAAAAAGACGCCGACGGCCTTAACGACTTTCAGGAAATGACATTTATCGACCGGTCAAATCGCCCGGAACAGTTTTTTTAATATCACTTCTAACATTTTAATATATAGCTGAGCGGAAACTATGGTATACTTCGTGTTGAAAGAAAAAAAATCTGCTCTCTTCAATAGACAGATACGAGGGTTGTATTTTATATTTTGCATTTAGAGCTAGAAAAAAAAACAGTAGATAACTTTCAACTTGTTTTTAGAAGAATTCTCAACGAAGAGAAAATCATCTTTGCATCATTTGAAACCAATTCTGGAAACAGTTCATTCTTAATCTTTGGAAAAGTAAAAAAGTCGTTAGGACAACAATCCGATGTTTTTTTGCTTTAAAAACTTGTTGTTTTTCGAGCTGTGTGGTAACTAATTAACTAAAAATGACAGTTAATTTTGACATTCGATATTTATTGACAGGTGCCAACTATGTGTTGTTATATATGCAACACTCAAAAGACAACCCTCGTAGAATTGTGGTTCTAGAATTATATCATTTAGAAGTCTAGTCATATCTCATAATTAAAAAAATGTTCTCTCATGTGACGAAAAGGGAGACAAAGAAAAGTCTGTCTGCTCCTAGTTCTAATAATTCTACTCAACCATTTTCAACACTGCTCTGAAGCAATAAAAGTGATAAAGTACATAAATAAAAGAAAAATTAAGTATAAAGAAATTCCAGACTTGACCTTTATAAAAAAAAAGTAATAAAAAGAGTAATTTTTTGAGTCTATTCATAAAACTCCAGAAACTTTGGTCAGTTATTCTTTACAGTTCGGGATTGGGGACGTTAAATATATCGAGAGTATTATTCTTATTCAAGTATTAAGTAGTCAGTTTGCAAAAAAAATACAATTCAAAAATTCAAAAGAAAAGAACATTTCACTAAACAGCGGCGTAGAAATTTCATGGCGACTCAATTTACTTATTTCCTTCGAGTTATTCAAAGGACTTTTAGCAGCCGATAAGCACTGCTTTGATTGCCAAACTGAAATTGGAAAAACTATACTTTAATACACTTTTTTTTCGGGTCAAGATGGGAAACTCATGTTCGAATGGGTCCAGGATCCAAACAGTGTTGGACTCATCCCCAAGGGGATGCCTACCCATCAAACCCACCTCAAACTCGACGGTACTCCCGCCTCGGAATCACTACCCTAGCATACTTCGAGACGTCGTCGTCTTCTCCCTAACTATCACTCCTACCTCTCATGCCATATAGATTCATTCTCTCCCCCTAACCATGCTCTCTACTACGCCACTCACCTTCATCCATTCCTCCTCCCCCCTCAACATTATCTCCACCATGTTTCCTCTCCAACTTCTTCAGCGCCTCCTCGTTCATCCAGCATCTAAACACATGCCCCACATCATCCTCCACTTCACACATCTCGCACACTCCAGTCTCTCTTTTCCCGATCTTGTGGAGGTACCCTACCCTCGCCCCATGTACAGTCAAGAAGTAGTCCACCTCCCCGAATTTCCGGTCCATTCAATCTCTCCTATTCACAATTGCTCCTTGTTGCGCGCCCTCATACTCCTCCCACCTTCTGTCCATTTCCTCCTCCATCCATTCCTGTACTTCCTCTCTGCTCTAGCTCTAGCCACCACGTCCAATGAGTAGGTCCTTGCCAGTACCGCTGCTGCCAATCCAACCAGTGTCCTGTTCCCCTGCACCAGATTCAGATCTGAAAAGGTCGCAGTGGAATAGGCCAATTAGCCACCTCATCAAATATAATCTTCACTATCGAGAATGGATAAATGGTATTCTTGAACGTCATTCTATCGCACGTCAATAGAAGGATGACTCCCTCTTGCTTCTACTGGGTAAATTGAAGGGATCAGCCAGGGAGCACGGAGAAATTTGACAGTTTTGTGAATTTATTTGAGGTTGTGGACCATTAACCTCACTTTTTCATACAGCACCATAAAATATGTATAGATTATCAAAAAAAAAAGTTTTATGTATTGAAAGGCTAACTGATCCCTATTAGGTACGCCGCTGTAGATAAGGAAAAACTTTATAAACATTAATAGAAGTCTTTAAACGTAGAAAGCTGAAATGCCTTCCGACAGCTCTACAATTCTGATTTAAGACCATTATTCAACAGCAAGTCGGGATAAAAATGAATGGCAAAAGGCTTTAAGATAAAGACCGAGATGGCAAGTTTTCAAAGCTATTTCCGGAACGAACTTAGAACGTTTCATTTCCTGAGGTTTCAAATCTTTAAACCTGGTGAGTGGTTGTTTGATTCGACGCTAAAAACAAATATAAAACAAACGAAGAAGTTTTAAGATACGAAAAAGTTGCTTGTGATATATAATATTATGAATATAGTAGTTTGTTTTGACCGGACTTTCCGAGATATGGGTGCTCTTAAAATTATTCTAGTGTTAATAATTTGATGTATATTGAAATTGAAAAATATACTTTTATAAAGTTTATTTCCAATAAGTATCAGATACCATTTACAAGATTACATTTGGTTGTTTTTTTTTGTAAATACTATAATTTTATTAAAATAGTTTGAAGTATGATCGAAAATACTACAAAAAATGTTCTTTCTCCTACACTGTTCGTTTCGTGGCTCTCTGTAATAAATATCCTTTATTCTCTTATATTGGCAAAATAATTTATAAACTGCTTTTTTTTGTTTCCAAGTACGATATTTTCAACACAATTTGTCGGAAATACCTCCATTTCGTGATTATAGATCGGACAATAAATGGAACACAACAAACGTTTATATGTTAATGCAACCGACAAATGTCACACTAAATAATTCACAAGTAGCTATTTTTTCTTGGGTCATTATCTTTACTTTTATCAAACATTTCACGTACAAATTCTATCATTTCCTATTAAAGATTCATATCAAAAAGTCGCTTTAAACTTATCTTCAGTTCAATTAAATTGTGATTACTGTAGGTACGCTAAGAAAAATACTTTATGTTATTTATATATTTGTCTCGTGTGAGGCTTTGTCTTCCTAAATCCATTTATCGAGGTGGACCAGTCCCCTTCTTCAGCTCATCATTGTACTCGTTAATCGATTAGCCGCCATTACTTCCGGTCTCTTGTTTTCTCCCTCCATCTTGTAACTCCTGCCCTGCTTAAGTCCTCCTCTACCTCTGCCAGCGATTTCGATCTGGGTCTTCCACGTCTTCGTTTCCTCCTCTACCTCTGCCAGCCATTTCGATCTGGGTCTACCATGTCTTCTTTTTCGTCTTAGCTGCCATCGTACATTTTACAGCCTTTGTTACTACTTCTGGTCCTTGTCTCCATACATGCCCCCGCAGCTCTAATTTTTCTTATTATGTCTCCATTCAGTTCTTCTAATATTTCTTGATTCGTTCTCCTTTTGTATTCCAGCTCTCCGATGTTCACTGGACCCAGAATTGTTTTTTTTTCTTTCGTTTATTCTTAACTTATCTTCTTGCGATATTCCTATTATTATTATTATGGAAATCCACTAATTCGACCCCGTAGATTCCGAAAAATTTTTACTCTTCATTTTCGGTTACCCCTGTATACAAAATATTATAGATACGTCTACGCTGATTTTTTTTTATATTTGTTTATTATCTGAGAGTGTCGATTTCAAATTGCAGGTCAAAATTCCCATTATTGTGGACTTTTACTGTTACAAAATATCAAGTTTGCTTCATATATTTTAAGATAATTCCAAAATTTCTGGTTTGTTTTTAAAGTTTATGTACAAAGTTTCGAGCTAGCGCAACAGAAAAACGGCTCATAAAAAATAAATAGCAAGTCTTCCAGTGTACATCCATTTTCTTGTTGGAGCGAAGCTTCAATGATTAATGTTGCCTGTACCTAGCCTTAATGAGTGCTGAATGCCCCCAGCCCTCCTTTATAATTGATACCTTCTCTTCTATGGAACTAAAGAATCCTATTAATAATCGAAAATATCATTTTTGTGTAATTATAGAGAACCTTCGAGCAATTGTAGGCTACGTGGAAAAGATTTTTTTCCGAATAACACATATTAGGACTATAAAAAGAGTGATAATAAGAAAAAAATTATCTATCATTATTCTTTGGAGCCAAAATAAGAATTCCACGCAAGTGTCGGTCTAGTGTTCATGAGATATTTCCAAGATAGAACCCATTTATGTCGGTAGAAACGTTCAGTTTGTCGAAAATTGAAACTTTTATGGTCTAATCTCTACTCTAATCTAGCAGATCCCTAATTCTGTCAGCAACTTTATTGATATCAACGATAATTAACAGTATCGCTTTCTAAAACCAGATTGAACGGATCCTCTCAAGCAGATGGAAATTACGAAGTGGTAATAATGTTAAAAATGATTAATCAGGAAATGTTCAACTAGCAGTAACATGCGAAAAACTGTCTTGTGTCTCGCCTGCTTGCAGGCTCGACTATAATAGACAGTTTTTCATCCTTGGTACATAAAACAACAACAACCTTAACAACAACAACCTTAACAACATCAACAACCTTAACAACATCAACAACCTTAACAACAACCTTAACAACCTTCTTAACCGTGCCCTTTCACATCGCTTATAGTAATAGTATAATATCCTAGTCCTCCTCGTCCTCTAGTATTTTATATTCAACAATTTTGTTTGTGGACATTTCAAATAAACACCATGTTCTTCCAGGATAAACGCACTCCTTAAATTTTACCTGTCGCTAGTCGTCCTGTGCTGTGAACTAGCTCTTGTTCTCTTGTCTCCTGTCGCTGTCTCCTTAAGGAAAGTCTTTTTATAACAAAACTTCTATATAACGTCAAACAACAGGTTATAAATCAAATCACACTCGGATTTATTTACGACAATTTTATTTTCGATATTTACATTTTGATACCTTGAAGGTATTTCTTAACGAGTATATTCTACATGCCGTTTGATTTAAAATGCACCATACGTCGTTTTGTTGGATTAAACCTGATTCGATTGGTAAATTATGTCTGGAATACGAAATGGGCGAAAAGATATATAGTTATGAATTATATATTCAACGTCAGGCAATTTATGCAACGAGATCATCGACGCCGATGAGTGATAATTTCCGAGTTGTGAAATTTATGAATGCGAGCTACCAATCGAAGAATCGCAGAATTCTCATAAATTTTCAATGTGCTTTAATATTCTTGTGATGAGTTGAGTTTCCCATCAGTTTTTTTTAATATCCAGTGTTCATTTTTCAGCTTTAGCTACTAATTAGACTTTTAAGCTTTACGCATCCAGTTGAAACCAAATCCTTGCTTAACCTTCACATTTTGTGGAGTACACGTACACGAATTATGAGTTATGTTCCTTAAAAAACCTAAAAACGTTTTGGTAAACTCCTCTATCATCATTCTTCTAGAATTCCACTTCCAGCACTTGTCTCTTAACATTTTCGTAACTGATGGAAAAGGGAAATTCAATTCTCCCCATGACGAGGCTCAGTGTTATGAGCTCCTCTTCTTATTATAAGCCTGTAGCGTTTTACCCTTCTTGGTGCCACCGTAACACCTAGTTGCCCAAAAAATGAGGGATGTTCGCCTAAGTGGAGCAATTTGGCAAAATGGGCGAAGACTTGACGTGTGCAATTCACACAGGATGGATGGAATAGTGAAGAGAAAGTCAGTGAGCAGACGGAAGTTCCTAATCCTCTTTGTTTTAGATGTTTTGGTGCGCTGGAATACATTCTAGAATCCTTGTGTCTGATGAGAAAAGTTTATCTCTTTTGGTGAGTCTTCATTGCTTCTTCATATTTTTAAAGTAGAACTTCTTAGGCGGTGATTCGATTTTTGATAAATAGACGAGAATTGAGAGTGAAATTTTAAGGAATCGTCACGTTTAGGCACATTTCATTACATAAGAAAGAAGAAAGATATTACGTGAAGACACTCTGCTGGCCTTATTTGCTAACGCAACACATGAACTTACATATTGGTTGTAGGTGTGTTGGTTCGAATCCCACCAATTTTTTTTCTTTTTGGTTTTATTCAGTCAAAAATATGTTGAATGTTGTTTCAGTAAATCTTGTTTTAAGTAAAAACTAACATTCCTTAGACATTCCAAACGGTCCACACTATCTTGAAACGGTAACGTTAATTTATTTATTGCGGAATTTTAATTGGCAGTCAAAATATCACATATCCCAAGAGCGAGACGTTAAAAATAGCGAATCCCATAAGGGACATCGTCCCTACTCAGAGGCGTCTACCTTATTTCATAAAGGAAGGAATTCGTGTACGAGAGTTTCGGAATTTAGGGTACGTTTGGGAAAATATTTGTATATGGAAACTGGACATCAAGCGAATGAAATATGCGTTGTTAGTTAAAATGCATTATTTAGTGTTGATTCAATCATTTGATAGAGAAATAAAAATAATCATAAAAATATAAGAATAGTTAGAAGATAATAGAAATGTTTAACTGTATGATTTAAGATGAATTGTAACTTAAAAATCGATATGAATGGATGGTTGAGTGGGTAGAACGATACACTTTGTATTGGGAGATCTCAGTTGGACTCTTATTTGGTCCAGAAATATTTTATTCCCACTTGATTGGATCCAAAAGTTTTGATGTGAATCTTCATTCTTCACTCTTCACAGCTTTCTGTCATCCTTCTGATGAAGAACGTCTATCCATTCACAAAATCTCCAGTGTATAAGCTATCGGCTTTTTCCTTGCTTCACCAGGTTTCCCCATTCCAAGCAAATTTTGTCCAGCAATCTACAATTTATCTTCTTTGTACAAATAATTCTTCTGTACATGTGAATATAATGCAGCTCCTCTTCAGCGACCGACTTTCATCAAACTATGTATGTATTTTGGTGAGTCTCTGAATGGTTTTAGTTGACAATTGGTCCCGGTAGGTAGAGCTGCAATTGAGTTCACGCTAAGTACACCAGTTTTGACAAAATTTTGCATAAGAATATTTGTAACGGCTACTCAGTTTAGAGAGCACCTCAGGTGTAGATTCTCAGACCGAACTAGTAAAAATTCAGAGAGTAGTCTTACCGGTTCTCGGGTAATCCTACTTGAAATGTATTTAAGGTACTGAAATTAGATAAAGGTAAATTATGAAAGTTAAGAAAGGTAAGTGGGCGCCACCCTGAATAATACTAGCTTATTTGTTATTCACATCAGCATTATAACGACAAATCCTGTAAGATTGAAAGGGAAAATAAACTTTATGAACAACGTTATTAAATTTACAAGTTGTATATTAACTTTTGTTACAAACAATTAAACAAAGGAAAACAATTGACTAGTTTTATGAAATATATATCTATTACTTTCCTGGAATGATGGTGAGGGGATGGTGTCATTGGTGTCCTTTTTAGGTTACATATCTTGTCCCAGGTAAAGTTCCAGGTAGTGTCTCAGGTAAAATGTGGGTCCAGGTAAAGTTTGTCCCAGGTAAAGTTCGTCCCAGGTAGAGTTCGGGTCCAGGTAAAGTGCATTCAGATGAACACATGTTCACAGGAAAGAAGAATGAACCCTCTGCGCCATTCTTTAAATACAGGAAATCATATGAAAGATAACAGACTTACGTCTTATGTTCATGTCAAGCTCAAACGCTTTGACCAGGAAAGGAATTTACATTTCAATAGTGAATTATTAATTCATATTTAATTAATAAGTGGTAGAAGAAGAGATACGAGGTCGAAGTGGGAATATCAAAATAGAAGTGACTATTTTCACGACAGGCGGAACTCGATCGGCCCGTATAGAAACGTTGATTTCGACTCTCGTCGGCAGTAAATATATTCAGCCTTGAAACATTTCTCGGTGTTGGGTATGAGAAAGGACTGGCTATTCGCCGCCCATACGATAATTTATTATTAATTAACTGAAGGAAAGTAAAGTGAACGAAATTAACGTTACATTTGGTACGGCCATTCCAGTCAACCAGAGAATTAGACCACTTCTAGGTGAACTGGATCATCATTGGGAACACTGTACTCCCCCTACACAAGCTTCCACTGTAGTCGAAAACGAAATCCATATGAAGGCGAGTGCTGACACAGGTACATTTTGTGGTTCTCTGGACTGCAAAATATGGCTCGTCTACGACTGCTCCTTTTTTAAAGCCCAAGTGACAGGTTGACTGATACTATTGAAAGTGTATTTAACTACGCTTGTTCTTACACAATGAGCCTCAGCAGCCGAAAAGTATTTTTTTAAGAAGGAACATTGTTTTCAGGGATGGAATTTTAAATAAAAAGTATATATTGTTTTAATGATAACCATCACTTTCAAAATATACTTACTTCGATTTGATAATGTACATTGTTCGCATCTTATCCAAATTGCAACGGAACAACAAAACCGAGGAATTTCTATGGTAAATTTGCTGTTAAATAGGACTTTCCAGGCATTTCACGTGGCAAATTGCTAAGACAATTCTCATGGTATTTAGCAGATTTCAACTAAATTATTCTACACTGGCTTCTTGCCAAACTTTGCAGAACTTTCTTGAAACAATGATTTTGATTGCCTCGAAATTCTCAGCGGACAAGTAAAAACCTCCGTTCCAACATTCGTTGTCGTAAAACAAAAACGACAACTTTATGCAAACTTATATGCGGATGAGAATCTCTTTTAATTTCTCTTTGATTACCTTCTGAGGGGTGCAAGTTTCGAAAGAAAAAGTTTTTTCAAATAAGAAAGTTCAAAGTTGAGATTTTTTGTCGGCTTTAGTTACATTGTGGTTTGAAAACTCCTAATTATATATTGATCTATTTTTTGAGGCCTTCGATTTTTTTCTCCTTGATATTTAAACGATCAAATCACACTGAGACCACAGCATGAAAATGAATATAAATGAGTAATATTCTATCAAACTACTTTATCACTAACAAGTATATTGACATATCTGGACTTTTCCTTGAATTTATGACCCTTTTACGGGCAATTCCAAATTCGTCACAGTCCCCTTCGTACTTACTAGAGAAAGCTCTGTGCCACGAATCTCGGACACCCTTTAAAATTTGACCGATAATACATTTGTGACGACCTTAGGACATACCTAAGTTCAACTATAGGACAACCACCCTAGGGCACCCAAAAAGTCCAACTTCAGAAGCAATTTGAACTGGATCTTTCTATACTTGGTTACTAAGAATGAAACTTTTAACGAAAATATTCCTCATATTTTTGTTGTTGATAATTTCCTATCATTCATAATGTCAACGTCAAATGTCACCCTCTGCTGGTTATATTGGTAACTAAAAATGACGGAATTGAGTGTTTAGAGTAAAAATAATTTCCAGATGAATTTTTGCGTTGAGCGTTAAAATAATACAAAGTCTGATTACCATATAAAGTGCTAGCACGATTTTAGAAATTAAACTACATAATTGAAAGTCCCAAATTTGGTTTATTGCTGCAGTTTGTCAATAATCCATTAATTGAATACCAATATAGAGTAAAATGACTGTCATATACACACAAACCATTATAATTTTGAATAATGTTTAATCAAAATGCTGGTTTTACATACACAACGCTGAAAAATTGGAAATGTGTAATTTAAAATCAATCATCAATTTTTTTCTTACTAATAAATCCAAATAATTCCAGCAATGAGACAAAAAAGTTTTTTATAGAATCCTTATTTTGCGTCCATTTAAAAATTCAAAATAAAATCGCCTGTTTAGATGTTTCTGAAAATCCGACACTGCCTCTCATGTCATTCTAATCTAGTGTGGTGCAAGCTGTCAACAAATTCTTGATATAGTACGCCGCCAACGCGTCTTTCTTGTTAATTAGTCCTGCTTTACTTTGACACTTCGAAAGATTGGGCCCTTCCTTGTAATTAACCGAATACCGCAACTCGAGTGGTGTCACGTAAAGAATTCTGTATTAGTGTAAGAAAAATATCCATCAAAAGATAGTCGGCTATAGGATACATTAATTAAGTTATAAGAAAATGATATAAGGCTTTTAAAGGATTATATTCTATTACAAAGGAAACGTTAAATGCTTAAGTGGATCCTGTGATGTAATCAAGGTGAAAAACTTGAACCACAGTTTAAAATATTTTAACTTGAAAATTAAATATCAATTCTATGTTTACCATAAATTCTTTTTTCTCGATGCACTATATCCTTGCTTTGAGCATTGCATCCTTAGAAATCACTAATCGCAACAATTACTGGGAATATCCTTCAAGGTCGTGGGAAAGAATTCACATCGACCACGCAGGACCTTTTATGGGATCAACATTCTTCCTTGTGGTCATTCTAAATGGGTTGGAACATCATAATAATAGTTCCTTGACAAAAACGTCGTTGCCTAGCAATTGGTCATAACAGTAGATACATAACATCTCTTCCCCCGTGGGAGAATTCTCTTCTACAGGTTCAGTCAGGTCAGGAGCCCTTCAGATTCGCGAAGATGTCCTCAAAAACACTGGAGATGAACAAGCACTGGTTGAAAAAGCTGGTTGGTTCATATCCAGTTGAGCTGACGAGGATCGGTGAGACGATGCGTTATTCCTTGGTGGGCTGTGAGGTGAAAGTTGTGTTGGAAGGCGGAGTATCCTCCAGGGATTCTCCCGGTGTCGGTTCCACAATGCTTTGAGAATGTAGTGGTGTAGGATTCGAGTATTTTATGTCACCAAGTGGGGAATGTTGGACTCCGGGACTATTTGGTCTCCTACCTTCTGCATTTGGTCGACATACCGTCTCCACATTTCTCCTGTGTAGTTCAAGTCTCCATCCTTGGCCAAGATCCGTCCAATGGCCCACTTTTTGTTCGGGCTTTGGTAGCTTCGAACAGCAACAATTTCTCCTGGTGAAAACTCTTTAGTATAGAATGAAGTTTCAGCTTTTTTCCTTTTTTCGGTAACAGCTTTGATAGGCTCAGTTTTCAGTATGTCCAGTCAGACATATGGAAAATAAGGATTTTTATTGAACTGCCCTAGTACACAACGTATCAAAGTCCTTACAAGTGGTATATGAGAAAATTAGCAACTAATACAACCCTTAAAATATAATTTCTATATTAATATTGTAGATTGAAATGAGTATAGTATGGCAAATGTTTACTCGACCTGTATAAATTTCTAGTTGCTTTGAAGCAATACAGATGCAAATATATTCAAATAGTTATTACATACCGCCAAATAATACTCAATCTTATCAGTAAGCAGACTCCTTTACCCTTAAGATACATCTAAATATATTTATCTTCTAATATACACTTACGTCGAGTTGAAGTAGATTCTCGTGTTTGTAGGTACAAGGTGCCATAAGTAATTCCTCTCATTCCATTCCAGTTTCGCTGTATCAAACCACAAGATCATACATCAAAGTTGTAGACGCCCTTATGTCGTCAGGGATGTTGTCTCCAATTTGACAATATTTTGAGATTTCTCAAATCACACAGACATATGTTAATCATCGAGTTTCGTCGACGGAAGTATTTCATCATTTTAAATTAGAATGGCATTTAAGAGCACTGCTTAGATAAAAATCGGAATTGGGGTGACGTTTAGGAAGAACATCAGATTTTTATATTATTTAATTTAGATCGTGTGATCCAACTGGGAAATATAAAAATCGGTCAATAGATAGTCGAAAAAATATCTTATTGAAAGTACTGCAAAGGATTCGTTTTAAGGATAATATCAGTTTGTATTAGATCCGTTGATTGACTGATTAGTTCAGTACGCCCAGTAAAGGATTCAGCTCCATAGCTGATGTGGCCGTTGATGCAACATCATGTGAAACGACAACAAATTTTATGCTGTCGTAAAAAATAGGACGCCTTCGATTTAGTGGACTGGATTTCTATAGGATGACTGGTTCTCTCGCATAAATAATAACTGTATTTCGTTAACAATTCAATAAACTTTAACGTCGAAAATACTTACAGATGGAACGATGAATATAGACAAGCCTTTCAGTATGAAATAGTAATTATTAGAACGATCTTACTCTTTCCTTTGTGGTTTTCAAAGCACTTGAAATATAACTTTGCTTCGGGTTGCATCACTATGCAAACTTTAACTTTATAGAAAAATGCACTTATTATACAGGAAGTAAAGGAATTAAATTAATTACTATGAAACTTGACCCATTTGGTCTGAAAATATCGGTTTTATACCGGTAAAGGAGTGGTAGGTCTTAGCTGGGAGAGCGATCGGGTTGGAAACTCAACATCGACCCTACTAAGATAATGTATTTAGGCGCGAAGTGTGCGTTTGGTCACGCCTACTTCAACTGCCGAATAATAATAGTAGATATTGCAAGGCGCCGGTCAGCTGCCAGAGAAAGAACACAAAACGCGATTTTGATCTAAGGTAGAAGTATTTTGGAAGCAGTGGCGCGCCGGTAGGAATTTCGAATGAAAATCAAAGGACTAAAATATAACTGTACATGAATATACGAAGGAACTAAAATATAAATATACAAATTGTTTCAACAATAGCCTTTATCTTTTTTGTGCTCTTGGTTGACTAGTTCTAGTTACGAGGCTCAACAGTCTTTCCACAAGATCCATCTTGAAGAAATCTTTCCCTGGGTGCTCTAGTCTCTTGTGCCTCATTTGAAATCTTCCTGTCTTTGGTTTTCTCCAATAAGCCTATTTAAGCACGTCAAAACTTTTCAAGCGGAACTGACGGCGTGTCACTATTGCTTTGAAGAAAATAAAAGCCAGAAAAGGACATACCGTTCAGTTGCCATTTTCACAGTTTTCAATGTGGTGAATGTGGAGAAGATTTTAAATACAAATCTATAATTAAATCAAATTAATATTAAAATACTGTATTATTAATAGTTGAACTCATTTTCAAATCACAGTAGAGCCACTACAATTTCTATCCAGACCTATCATTATAAAATTTACATAAATAGACGAAACCCTACCACGCAAACCATATTTTACTAGAATTTTAATTGACTAACTTTTAGTCGCCAACTGAAAGTACCAACGTTATACTGACATTACAAATTAACGCTACCAAGAATATTGAATTATTTATAAAAATTAATATTTCAACGTTGTCCTCACTTCTTTATATCTGTCTAGAACAACAACTAATTCCATAAATAAGTTATAGCTAGACGTATTGAAGTTGTTTCTGTTCGAGAACTTTGTGAAAATGATAGATGTCAGCACGAGTTATCTTGTAGGAAAATTGAAAGTGACCTAAGAACTGAAACCCTCGTCTTAGATAAAGCGTAATGGGGAAATGGCTTTTTCAAGAGTTGCCAAAAGAATTTTAATAGAAAACGGCGATGTAAACTTTTTATAGAAGCGAACATATTTTTTTATACAGTTACGTTTTGATTTATAATACAACCGTAATAATACAGTTTTTTATCTCTCAATATAATTTAGTGCACATGCAAACATAATAATTATTATGCTTTTCTTAGATAGTGCTTTCACAGCGATTCGAAATCGTTTACAGCCACTCTGTTACCTAAATCCTTCATCAAATCCTTAAAGATAGCGTAATAATAGAACGCTAGTTTGATTGTACGTCCCAGAATTCTGTCACACAAAACCGATTAATTAACAAACGGATCTAAATAGAGAAGCAGTTTCTGCAAGAACGACAACACAACTGTTGGAAATAGACCAGTTTCAATGTTGGTTTGGATATTCAAACGAATTGTTGATTTGATTAATCGACAAATCACAAAATATTTATTATTTAAGCTCAGGCTACTGGAGAAGAAGCAAACCTGAAAATGATATACATTTTCGTATTCTCCCAAGAAATAAATAGTTGTCAGGAGCATTGGAGTCAAATACATAACCTCTTCAATTCCCTTGCTAATCTTATGCTTCCCAAGTATAGCTCCGAGAAAAACCTTAAGACAGGACATCTAATTAATGCAAAAATGCCTTAATCCACAGATGGCTCAAGAACCAAAGACGATGCAAGAGCAGGAATATTTATAGCCAAGCCATAGACACATACAGCAATGTGCAGGAGAATGACCAAGGTAAGAGTTGAGAGGAAAAACCACCGCCATATACTACGGAATCCAAGCTACATAAAAGCGATCATCACCATTTAGATAAATTCCAAGCTCATTTGAGCTGTCCTTGGTATGAGTACCAGGCCACTCTGATCACTAAAGAGCAATGAAGACTAGCCTGAGTGATCCGTATCCATTCTTTTGTATAGCGCTGGAAAAAAACAAATTACTTGGATAGAAAAAAATGGTGGAGAAAGGTGCTGGGAATGAGAGAGAGCAATAAGTTTCTCAATGGCTCAAATTCACGGGGTATTACACTTAGCCAGAATAGGCGAACAGCCAAGATCCTGGTTAGACTCTTGACAGGACACTCAACAAAATAGGCAGCATAAGAATAAACGCTGAGAGGAATAAAAACGAAGAAAAGAAACTGAAGCATTTAAAGACGAAGATGACACATACAAACAAATCTTTTCTCTTTATTGATGATTTTATCTTGTTTTGGTCATTTTTATTCCTTCTATTTTTGATGTATTCGAGCTAATTCTACGTTTGCTTCTACGAGTACTCGTTGCGCGCACATCTTTTAATATGAGAACAGGAATAAGTGAACCGACATTGGTAGTTACCGTACTATAAATAGTATTTATCCATGAGTAGGGATTTCATAAAGTCATCAAACTAAACTCAATTTTATGTGCATTAGCGATGCAAAATGCGCTTCCAAGTAACGCCATTAAAACGGTTTTGCTACAATAATCTGGTTTCGGCTGATCGTGCCACCAAAGAGACTGGTAATTACTATTTCTAGTTAATTGTGACAGTCCTCTCTGTGAGTGCTTTGCACTTCAGGAATCGATGAAAACACTCCTAGTTTATTGGAAGTTATCTGCCGATGATTTAACGTTATTCGTCGATGAACAAACAAATAGAAATGAACGTAATTAAGTCACAAGATGAAAAGAACCACTGGAACGTGATTAATTGTTGTTTTTTATTTGTCGTCAGTCAAATAAAAGGTGAAGAACACTTTTTGTGATGTACAAGATTAAACGTTATTTCAACTAACGAAGTTTACATAAAAAAGTAATACATGAATTTTTTCCTTCCTCCTTTTCTACGGGAACTGATTCCATTTGCCAGAGAGGTCGTAGTTTACTGTCGGAGGCATGCAAAGGTCATTTCCAAAATACTGAAATCAACAGTTTGCTACGCTCTGTACATTCCTGTAGGTCTCTCGAAGGATTTCCATGACTGCTGATGATGTGGTGCTAAGAACACCAGTTCTTGCCAGTCAAGCTTGTCTCTGTATACCAGAGAGCTTTATTTGTTCCGATTGCTGTAAAGCTCTTGACCAAGAAGTCGAAATCTATGTTTGATTGGACCCAGTATTTTCTTAACCATCTTCCTTTATTTTCTCCCAATTTGTTTCAAATCAGTTTTTCTATTTAGAACTAGTGTTCGGGATGCTAAAGACGTTCTGGTTCACACACTATGACGTAGTGTCAGAGTTTTCAGTTAGTCTAAAGGCGGTTATCATATTTTGACAGCGGACTGTATTTGCAATCTTTTCAAAATCCAATATAAGGATATTGAAATAGATACGAGAAAACCTAGGATATTAGGTTTTATTCAATAATAAAATTGTACATATTTTGAGATATGTAAATAGATTGGCAGCAATGACATAGACACAACATTGACACTGACGGTTGATTGTAATGGATGAAATCCGGTGGATACGTTGGTAGACTAGAAGTGTGGAAGGGCCTCTGAATAGGTGGTGTTGCGGGTCACTTGGAGAATCATCGTAAGGGAATGAAACAACCACTTCTAGCACAGGGATACGTTTGATTTATTTACTATAATTCAATACACTACTTACTAAACTAATGCTATGCATAAGTACCTAGCCGTATAGCATACTTATACGTAAAGGTTAATGATTACTAATAGCTGACTATTCAACTATATAGAATGGTCTTCTTCAAGTATTCTGCATTAACTTCTCCTCATGATAAATACTGAATGTATATTTATATATCCATTCAAGTTCGAGTAAAACAGATAAACATATAATTGTTTTGTCTTACTTCACGCTTTGAACTTGGCTTTCTATTCAGTAACCTTCTTAATTTATATTTATATTATAATGAAATGTTCGGACGTTTTGTTGAAATAAGATCAAGGGAATTTAATTCTTATTTTAAATATTTATTATTATATTGGTCCAAAAGGCATCACATAATACCATAGACACAAAGTAGGTCGGTTATGCTGCACAACACTTAAGAGTTTGATTCACATCAGATATTAATCATATACTTTATTTTTTTTTTCAAATGAAACTCTAAACCTACTTTTTCTGCAATCTGCTTTTGTACTCAATTAGTTTTTGGGTCACGTTTAAGTCAGTTTTCGCTAAAGCTCGTACTTTCTTTAAATTATAATTTATTGCCATTGTAATTTTATTGTCACACATAAAAGACGAAACATTGTAATAATTGTCAGAAACAATACTGTATCAATTAGCAGCTCTAAAATAGAGCAACTTAACGTTGAGTCCTCTTAGAGTGGCATTGTATATTTTATTCCCAATGCAAACACAAACGATGTATATATAATATTGTATGAATTTAAAAGGTAAATTATTGACTTGAATTTTATGTATGTCGGCTTTGTAAATACTGAACAATAACGGGCTCAAGATCAAACTATTAAAACTCGATCGTATAACGCCGGTTTATGGATCTCTTAAATAAATATATATCTAGCAATATACATTTTGATTATAGCATAAACTTGTTATTGGTTTATTCTAAACTAAATAATTACTTCATACTTCAACTTTCGTACGCTCATTTTATATGAATAATAACAGGGAGGTTATAAAAAAAGTACCTCTAGGCAACGTCATCCAACAGTAAACCTCCTTGTGCCGGAAGTACTGCACCCAGTTGCCCCATACCATCGAGACTGTCCTCTCCAAAAATTGTTCATCTCCTTGAGTTCAGTGCCTCACAGTCAGATATGATCTTCATATCATAGAGTCTGAAGGTGAGGTCCAGGTTATATAACCCCATTTTATACTGGTGGACTTTTACCGGGGCAGGTTCCGTTTCATAACCTGTGATGATTTTTAGCCGATGCTTCTCTCTTTGTCTTCGTTTCACTAATTGTAAACAAAGCGTCTTCCAGAATGTTCTCGAAAGGAGCGCTTTCGCCAAAATTTATAGTCGAGAGACAGGGCCGGCTTTGAGTTGGGGACCTCGCAACAGTACTGTGGGTACAGATGTTAATGAAATAAATCTATTTGATCTTTGTTTAGTCCACTGTGTATAAAGAGCTAGTTGAACAAAGCGTAGTTAAAAACTGCAATTACGACAAATCAAACACCGGTTTTCCAGTTTGTTTTCCACAAATATGAGAAGTTGGAACAATCGAAGAATTTATATTTAAAAACATTTTATAATCCTACCACATAAAGTTATTGTAGCGATGGACTAATGAGAAACCATATTTGCGCTTGTTCGTTTGTTATTGTTATGCAAAAGCAAATAGTTTATGGTGTGCCATTAACTTGCCCGAAATTTATGGGGCTGTAAAAACACTACGGGTATTATTATGTATATAACCGTTGTATGCAAATATGATTTTTTTTATATACGTGTCATATGCTGCGATATAGTTTGGGAGTTGTTTTAAATCATGGCTCGAAAACATTCTTTTTATCTCAATGTTTATGTTGCATTTTGATTCCGGATTGTAATTGAGAACATGGGATAAGTTTAAATTCCATGTAGATTATTGTAAACGAAATCAGTGGCCGTCATTTCAAATGCTTGATGTTTTGCTGCCATCTGTCGACATGGTGCAGGAAGTGGGCATCACCGCCATTTGCATAATGTCCAAATAGTCTGCTAACTCAGTTGCAAGTTAGATTATGCATGGCACACTTGATGCTGATTGGAGACTGTATTAAATTATGTCTGAATATATCATACGGATATAATCTATTCAGAATTCATGAATTTTGTTATAGTAAGTAGTATCGGAATTGCACATTGGCATTTTGAGATTAATAAAATGGAGCATGTTGGGTAATAAGTTGACTCAAACATGAAGTATAGGCTATTTCACGAATACGAGGGCTTCCTGTCAAGTACCAGAAGTCATAGCTGATATTTTTTGGTTGAAAAATCATAAATACAGTTTTCTTTTCAATTATTTGAACACCATCCTGCAAATTTTTCTGCAGCGTCGTTTGCGTACCCAACTGATGGGGAAAGTTTGTGTTCAACTAATAATAGTATTGTCAGTGGTGGTGAATCCTTGATTTTCTCTTGTGAACCCGAAAATAAACGTCAGTCTTCCGTCAGAATTACGTAATAAACGATCAACTTCGATTGGCAAAGTACTTTATATGACTTAAAAGCACCGGAACGAACTTTTATGGTAAAAATATGCGGGATTATAGTGTCAAAACTTCCAGCGTTTTGTTTTCGTCTAGTTTCAAATTTACATATTTCCATCCAAAGTACAAGTTTTGGTTTAAATCGGCGGCAATAATATTGTCAAATTTCAATAAAAACCTACGGTTATTATTTATGTCTCAAATTATTCACCTTATTGGAATTGTCCGTATAAATAAATTTGTGTGGAGTATATATATATATATATATATATATACGTGGGTTTCTCGGTGGGACAAATTAAAATCGAATTCGAAATAAACTATAAAACAGAGGAGTAGATTGAAATTGACCGAGGACTCACACTTTATGATCTATAAAATGTTTACTACATTTTTTTTTCGGCGTCTTGTGAGTTAAGTCACCGACAGTTTTAGGTATTCCAAGGATTATATCGTCCTATAAACGTATGAGAGGAAAACAGAAAAAAAATCATGACTGGAGGTGGATGGTAAATTGAAAGCTTTACAGAGATATGTATTTAAATATTTACAGAGTAATTTTCGCTAACCGAGTTTCAAAAAAAAAGTGTAGATGAATAAATATTTCATTCGCGTAAACGTTGCAGAGAGAAAGCGATATTAAAAGAGTGAATAATTTTTATCAATATTATTGTGATTTAGTTTGTTTTTATACTTCATTTAAAAACATACTTTTCTTCCCTCCTCCTCCTCCCCCTCCCTCGATTCCTCTCTCCTCTCTCTCCTCTCTCTCCTCTCTCTCTCCTCTCTCTCCTCTCTCTCCTCTCTCTCCTCTCTCTCCTCTCTCTCTCCTCTCTCTCCTCTCTCTCCTCTCTCTCCTCTCTCTCCTCTCTCTCCTCTCTCTCCTCTCTCTCCTCTCTCTCCTCTCTCTCCTCTCTCTCCTCTCTCTCCTCTCTCTCCTCTCTCTCCTCTCTCTCCTCTCTCTCCTCTCTCTCCTCTCTCTCCTCTCTCTCCTCTCTCTCCTCTCTCTCCTCTCTCCTCTCTCTCCTCTCTCTCCTCTCTCTCCTCTCTCCTCTCTCCTCTCTCTCCTCTCTCCCTCTCTCTCCTCTCTCTCCTCTCCTCTCCTCTCTCTCCTCTCTCTCCTCTCTCTCCCTCTCTGCTCTCTCTGCTCTCTCTCCTCTCTCTCCTCTCTCTCCTCTCCTCTCTCTCCTCTCTCTCCTCTCTCTCCTCACTCTCCTCTCTCTCCTCTCTCTCCTCTATCTCCTCTATCTCCTCTCTCTCCTCTCTCTCCTCTCTCTCCTCTCTCTCCTCTCTCTCCTCTCTCTCTCTCTCTCTCCTCTCTCTCCTCTCTCTCCTCTCTCTCTCTCCCTCTCTCTCCTCTCTCTCTCCTCTCTCTCCTCTCTCTCCTCCTCTCTCTCCTCTCTCTCCTCTCTCTCTCCTCTCTCTCTCCTCTCTCTCCTCTCTCTCTCCCTCTCTCTCCTCTCTCTCTCCTCTCTCTCTCCTCTCTCTCCTCTCTCTCTCTCTCTCCTCACTCTCCTCTCTCTCCTCTCTCTGCTCTCTCTGCTCTCTCTGCTCTCTCTGCTCTCTATGCTCTCTCTGCTCTCTCTGCTCTCTCTGCTCTCTCTGCTCTCTCTGCTCTCTCTGCTCTCTCTGATCTCTCTGCTCTCTCTGCTCTCTCTGCTCTCTCTGCTCTCTCTGCTCTCTCTGCTCTCTCTGCTCTCTCTGCTCTCTCTGCTCTCTCTGCTCTCTCTGCTCTCTCTGCTCTCTCTGCTCTCTCTGCTCTCTCTGCTCTCTCTGCTCTCTCTGCTCTCTCTGCTCTCTCTGCTCTCTCTGCTCTCTCTGCTCTCTCTGCTCTCTCTGCTCTCTCTGCTCTCTCTGCTCTCTCTGCTCTCTCTGCTCTCTCTCTCTCTGCTCTCTCTGCTCTCTCTGCTCTCTCTGCTCTCTCTCCTCTCTCCTCTCTCCTCTCTCCTCTCTCCTCTCTCCTCTCTCCTCTCTCCTCTCTCCTCTCCTCCTCTCTCCTCTCTCCTCACTCCTCACTCCTCTCTCCTCTCTCCTCTCTCCTCTTCCTTTCTCCTGAATACCTCAACGATTAGGATCAGGTAGTGGTTATTCTTATATTTTGGTAATTAAATAATGTGAAAGAGATTGTATCGGTGAAAGTGGCGCATCTTCAAAGTGCCACGATAAAATTGTTGTCGTAGGATGAAATGGTGAATTTTTATTATTATTATTTCTTAAAATAGGAAAAAAACGTTTAATACGTTCAAGTTCTCTAAGGAAACATTATAGAGACGCCTATGACTTAACTTTGGTGAAATTAACATGAATTTTAATTATAAACACTTTGAAAATGTCAATTAGGTTATTTATATTAAGGGAGAAGCATGAAGGAAGGAAATGTTGTTAACATAAACTACCGTTTGCATTTTAGACCACGTGAAATAACGAACATTGTTTGCGTTATTAAAATTAGCTGCATGTGAGACAAACAGGCATTCTATTTTGGATAATTTTCCGTTAATTAAGTTTGTTATTTTCCTATTAGTATTGCACTGACCGCATTCAAAACTCCGTAATTTGAAGTATTTAAAATTCTCCAATAAATAAAATAAAAATATAAATAGTTTTTCTTGGATGTACGGGGTCAATAAGTCATTCCATCCTGTAACCAACGCAATTTCAACGGCTCAAACAGAAAATCGACATAACGTCTTCATGGTCTACGAAGCGTCTAACTTTTGACATTTTTTGTCTGTTATTCGCAACACGACATAGACAAAAGGACAACTCCTCGCTAGCTCCTAGGCAACCACAACTAATTCGAGAGCTCCTCCACATTCCGTAACTTAGTTCTCTGCCACTATAATAAGTCGTAAGGGCGTAAATTAAGGGTGGACCGCTGTTTGAAACAGGGTAACAAGCGAACACATCCTAGTCTCAAACTTGGCCTAATTGCCACGCTTACATACGGAGAGATCGAGTGTTAGCTCATGCATAAACAACAAGATAAGTGGATATGCCACACCGCACTACCACCTATTAGATTTCGAATCGGGAGAGTTATGCAAGACAAGAGCACAAAAATATTTAATTCCATAATATACTAGTGGTACAATATCAGAGAGAAAGCTTTTGTATGTTGTATTTGAGCCGACGCTATTAATAAGGAGACAATATTGGATGCATCAATTCCTTCGAGCTGTGCTCGCTTTGAGGATGTTATAGTAATTAAATCCTTAGGAAATGATTGTCAGTCAAATTCTCCAAACCAGGGATTCCCAAACTAACATTTTCCAGAATGAACTGAGACCTCAGCCCTTTATTCATTCATTCATATATTTGGGTTGTACTCATCAGTACAGGCACTTGAACTGAATCTTTGTACCATTTCCCATAATATCTACTTCCATTCCAGAAGTTTCGTGTCTTCTATAAAGGCCACTAGTTTGACTGCAGGGATTTTCAGTATTTGTGATGTTTGTATTAATTCCTATCCAAAGTGCTTCCGTCTGAGTTCTTGTAAGTTCTCGCAGAAGCAGAGTATGTGAGTAGGTGTTTCATCATCAGCTTCACTAACTTTGCCCATTTTCTGCAGATGTTTCCTCAAGGTGCAGTGTCCAGTCACCAGGTCGGTAACTGTCTTCAAATGTCTCTTACCCAGTTTCATTAGCCTGGTTGAGAGTTCCTTGTCTACCTTGTTTAGTAAACTCTTTGTATGAAGGTGCCCTCCATTTGAATAGGTGTTCCCTATCTAGCCAGTTCCCGATTTCCCCTCTTATGCAATATTTTGTGATTCCACAAAACGGTTCCGGACCTATGAAGTCTCCTTTAGAGCCTTCTTTAGCTAACTGGTCCGCCATTTCATTACCTGCAATCCCCTCATGTGCCAGCACCCATATTAGAGACACTTTGTTGTCTCTTGCCAGCCTGTCGAGGTATTCTTTGCAGTTTTTCACCAGTCTAGAGTGTGATGGATGAACCTGGTGACTTTCTACCAATCTAGCTAATTCTGGTTCATTATGTATTAGTTGCAGCCTTAATTTTCAAACGGTTTCTTTGTTTATTCCAAATGTTTGTAACCACACTGAAGCCTTTTTAGACTAGGTATGATGATGGAATAGCGATAAGGTTTCAATGTTGCGCTACAACCAGAACTTCTGCTTAAGCTTCTCGTTTGTGCTGATGTTGATCAACTCTTCTTGCATTATCACATCGGTTTCTTCCATGGCTGTGTATTGTTCAGCTTCATTTTTCATTGAGGAATTTGTATATTTAAGAGATCCTCAAACTTAAACTCAGTAAAATATTTTGTCCAAATGAGTGACATGATAAAATAACTTCGTCTTGCAGCATTTCTGGTAATATTGACAAAAGCGGAAACTGTGAATATTCTCTTTTTCAAGTTGAGATCGTCACCCTGCAGCTGTTAAACATAACAAAGATATTATTCAAGTGTCTTTTAAGTTTCAAATATGAACTTTCTATTGCATAAATCATTGCGGCGTCTAAAGTGTATATTTTTCAACCATCTGCATTCTTTTTAAAATAATTTGGCACCGTGTATAATTTAAATTACCCACACAATCCCTATTATTATCTATAAGAAAATATCTGGTCTTACATGTAGTAAGTTCCATCGCATCGGATCGTCGATCTAAAATACAGGTCTCGAAATCGAAATGCACCTGCTCGTCTGTCACATGCATATCTTCGATTCTCCTGTTTTCTAAAATGAACATCAATGCTAGAGAGGTAAGTAACTACGTCGAACAACCTCCACCACCTGCTCCGTGTCTCTGTGACTCTCAGACTTCGAAGAGACATTACATTATGCCTCTGGGCCTTCGAATGCATCTCTCTACTTGCTTGGTTCGTAGATACATGGCAGATCTTTTAGATATGCGAGAAAAGATGTTTAGGATGCGATGGAATGAAAATTTCATACACTGGTGAAATTTCTCTTTGTTGTATTGACAAAACTCCATGTTTCTGTTGATACGTTGCAATAAATACAGATCAAACTTTGATGTAACAAATTGCGGATGCTTATCAACTCTTTGACCAACATTTCTTATTAATTGGAAAACAACTTTTCAATTAAAGACTTTAACGATCTATGACAGTCAGGCGTAAAAGTTTCCAATAAAACGTTAATTAAATTACTAAAATCATTCACTTAACGGCATAAACGGTAAAACAAAATTGGAATGCTCAGAATAATCTCGATCTTTGAAATATATTATTTTCTTTTTGTAATTAGAATAATTACATTTTACGGAATTTGTTACTTTCTACGGATTTTGCAAAAAGAAACGGAAGCCATACTTTATCAACTGTCACTTGTTTTTGCCGAGTAATTTCTTAGGAAGACGCGTGGAACAAAAAGATAATCGTAAAGTTACTCGCTGAGATAATGTCGGCGTTAAAGTTGTGACAAATGTTCAGTTACAACGTTTTTATGATTATTTTTTGGTTTGAGAAAAGTTTTTTCATTCAAAAATTTGTTAACGCTAATACGAGGGTTGTCTTTTGTTTAAACATGACAGGACCTAAACTTGTTCCTTGTGGTACTCCATAAGATATACTTCTTTGAACACTCGTTTGCTCGACAATCCTTACTATGCTTCCGCCATGTTAAAATATAAATACCTATGTCGTTCCATTTCAATCCAAACACATCGACAGTTTAGTTAATCTCTATGTCTTTAATTAATGTACCAAAACTTACCAGAGATAAGAATGATCGTTTAAACCATTTATTTAACACCATTAATTGTTTACAAATTATAATTCTTCATTATCTCTGCGGCTTCAAAGGAATTTTATTTCGCCCTTTCTTAGCGAAAGATTCAGAGAGACAAGACAGCAAACTGCCTTCACACTTTCCTCTCTGTCTTAACGCAGAGCCCCTAGTGCGCATATGTCACATGTAAAAATCAATACGTCTACTACCACTCTAACGTTAATGTAAGAAACAATAATTACTGTTTCAAGGGGTTTTTTATCAATTTGTCTAGCTAACTTTTCGCCCATCTCTGAAAAAATGCTGGGTTGAATTAATTTTCAATGGTAGTTGGATAAGTCAGTTTATTTCCCTTTTGATCATTAATAGCTTCAAGAGGCAATTTTTTTATTCAACTGAGCTCCATAATTGTTTGTTATTAGAATTATTTTCTATCTTTTCCTTATAAAGGTTACGTTTTTTTTTGTATAAGTAAATGCAGAGTTTTGTTTGTAGAAACAATCGGTTTTTTTTTCTAATGAATTCCATGAGAGCTTTTGTAACCCATGGTGTAATTTTTGTCTTTTTTCTATTTTTTGCATTGACGTTTTTCTATATAACTCTTATTGATTTCTCTGTTGCTGAGTCTAGACTGCTACTGCTTAGGATGGATTCCCAAGATTCTTTTCAGATATTGTCAGTAAGTTTTTGATTGATTGATTTGTTCAGTATAATGCTCTCTTCCCTTTTTATTTGTTTTATTATTATAAACTATTTGTAACGCTATTGTAAAGTGGTCAGCTTCTATTACTATCGGGATAATATTTTCCAGAATATCAGTTTTTGACTTTATACCTCTGCAAGATCAATGAACTGTTACTGCTGATTGGTACATATAGATTTGTTTGCCGTAAGTTATTGGTGAGTTTCAAAAAAGTAACCCCCAACGACCAATGATCCTCCTCCAAGACACTTCAAGTTCCCACACAGCTCAAAAACCAATTGAGTTTTTAAAGCAACAAAACATCGAATTGTAGGACCATCCTCCGTACAGTACTAACGTCCTTTTTCTTTTCCAAAAATTAAGAATGAACTGCGTAGTCCAGTACCCAGAAGATGCAACCAACGCCTTCAAAATCTCTATTTTGAATGTACCAACAAGCGAGTGGAATGACTGCTCCCAGAATTGGTTCCAAAGAATGCAGAAATGCATTCCTCTTCGTGGAGAAAAACAATAGTGTTCAAAAGTGATCTACTATTTTTTCTAGCTCTATAAGGATGAACTATTAAGAGCAGACAGCTGTTGGTACACAAATGGCTCAAAAACACCATCAGGCTCTAGTACAGGAGTATACGGGTGTAGACCTAGGTCAGAAATTTCAACCTCTCTAGGATCCTATGCAACCGTATTTCAGGCGGAAATTTACTCCAACGCTTCATGTGTGGAGAGATTGGAGCGAACCAATCTCACACATAGAACAATAAAAATTTTCTCGGACAGTCAAGCAGATTTGAAAGCACTTAGCTCTTACCATGAAACGTCGAAATTAGTATTAGACTGCCAAAAACGACTCTCCTCAATAAAGTATCGCTGGTCTGGATCCCTGGCGATTCTGGCATGGATGGCAATAAGAAGGCAGACTCTCTTGCAAGGCAGGGTGCCGCACGTGTTTTTATCGGACCAGAACCTACAATTGGCATTAATAAGTTTTGCCAAACAAACTCTGAATACCTGGACAGCAAGAAAAGCTTTAGATTGGTTCATTCAAAGGCTTTTATACATCCTTCGAAGAATGTCTCCAAATAAATGTTGGACTATAGCAGGCATGATCTACGTTGTCTAACAGGCCTTTCAACAGACCACTGTCATCTGAATCATCATACTAAGACTTGGACTGTCGGAAGATCTGACCAGCGAGGATGATGGAACAGCAGAGCACATAATTTGTGCCTGACCTGCCGCGATTCGAATCAGGTATCTGACAATTTGGTAGTTTAAGGAACATGTCAATTTTATGACATTCAAATTTTACTCGAGTTTTACAGATACTAAAATCATGGTTTACTTTATCAGTCCGAAGCTCTATCGATAAAAACTCAAATTCGTTTAGTAAATGAAATATGACTCAATTTTTGGAACACATAGACAACGAAAGTTATCAGACAAATTTCCCCTAAGTTATTCCGAAAACAAATTCGTGGTAATTTTTTCAAAAGCTAGAGTTTCGATTTGCCGTTAGCGCCTTGGATGAATTGCCGTAATCCATTACTCAACAAACTCTGTATAATTAGATCATTTTTCACTGATATGGCCGCCAAGATAAGTTGCTTTTATGGTTGTATTGTATCAACTGACTAATCGATCTTCTCAAAGAACGTTATCTGCTTACGCGTTTATGTTGTATTACAAAAGGGGCAGTGGTTAGGTCAATAGGGTGGGCAATGTAAAACAGCGAGTGATGTATTAATATGCTATTAAGTCTCTGATGTACATACAGCTTGGACTCTTCTTTCTCTCAGGAAAATCTCCGAGACTAGTCCTATTCCTTGAAGGATTTTTTTATGATAATAGCAGACTCCAGTTCATTCAGGTCATCCAAAAGATCTAGAGGAGGAAGGCCATTGAGGGCTTCCATTGTTGCCGTCCCAGTACTATTCATCGTCCCGGTAATACCAAGAAGAGCTTGTCTTTGGATTCCAGTTAATATTTTGAAAAAGACACTTCTGTTCTCCTCCACCAGAAGGAGTAAAGCCAGTGAACCTCAGCTTGGACTCTTCTTTCTCTCAGGAAAATCTCCGAGACTATTCCTATTCCTTGAAGTATTTTTTATGATAATAGCAGATTCCAGTTCAGGTAAGTCGTCCAAAAGATCTAGAGGAGGAAGGTTATTAAGGGCTTCTATTGTTGCCGTCCCAGTACTATTCATCGTCTCGGTAATACCAAGAAGAGCTTGTCTTTGGATTGCAGTTAATATTTTGAAAAATACACTTTTGTTCACCTCCACCAGAAGGAGTAAAGCCAGTGAACCTCAGCTTGGACTCTTCTTTCTCTCAGGAAAATCTCCGAGACTAGTCCTATTCCTTGAAGGATTTTTTATGATAATAGCAGACTCCAGTTCATGCAGGTCATCCAAAAAATCTAGAGGAGGAAGGCCATTGAGGGCTTCTATTGTTGCCGTCCCAGTACTATTCATCGTCCCGGTAATACCAAGAAGAGCTTGTCTTTGGATTGCAGTTAATATTTTGAAAAAGTCACTTCTGTTCTCCTCCACAAGAATGAGTAAAGCCAGTTAACCTCAGCTTGGACTCTTGTTTCTTTCAGGAAAATCTTCGATACTAGTCCTATTCCTTGGAGGATTTTTTTATGATAATTGCAGACTCCAGTTCAGACAGGTCATCCAAAAGTTCTAGAGAAAAGAAGGTCATTAAGGGCTTCTATTGTTGCCGTCCCAGTACTATTCATCGTCCCGGTAATACCAAGAAGAGCTTGTCTTTGGATTGCAGTTAATATTTTGAAAAAGACACTTCTGTTCTCCTCCACCAAAAGGAGTGAAGGCAGTGAACCTCAGCTTGGACTCTTCTTTCTCTCAAGAAAATCTCCGAGACTAGTCCTATTCCTTGAAGGATTTTTTTATGATAATTGCAGACTCCAGTTCAGACAGGTCATCCAAAAGTTCTAGAGGAGGAAGATCAATAAGGGCTTGCATTGTTGCCGTCCCAGTACTGTTCATCGTCCCGGTAATACCAAGAAGAGCTTGTCTTTGGATTGCAGTTGATATTTTGAAAAAGACACTTCTGTTCTCCTCCACCAGAAGCAGTAAAGCCAGTGAACCTCAGCTTGGACTCTTCTTTCTCTCAGGAAAATCTTCGATACTAGTCCTATTCCTTGAAGGATATTTTTATGATAATTGCAGACTCCAGTTCAGACAGGTCATCCAAAAGTTCTAGAGAAGGAAGGTCATTAAGGGATTCTATTGTTGCCGTCCCAGTACTATTCATCGTCCCGGTAATACCAAGAAGAGCTTGTCTTTGGATTCCAGTTAATATTTTGAAAAAGACACTTCTGTTCTCCTCCACCAGAAGGAGTAAAGCCAGTGAACCTCAGCTTGGACTCTTCTTTCTCTCAGGAAAATCTCCGAGACTATTCCTATTCCTTGAAGTATTTTTTATGATAATAGCAGATTCCAGTTCAGGTAAGTCGTCCAAAAGATCTAGAGGAGGAAGGTTATTAAGGGCTTCTATTGTTGCCGTCCCAGTACTATTCATCGTCTCGGTAATACCAAGAAGAGCTTGTCTTTGGATTGCAGTTAATATTTTGAAAAATACACTTTTGTTCACCTCCACCAGAAGGAGTAAAGCCAGTGAACCTCAGCTTGGACTCTTCTTTCTCTCAGGAAAATCTCCGAGACTAGTCCTATTCCTTGAAGGATTTTTTATGATAATAGCAGACTCCAGTTCATGCAGGTCATCCAAAAAATCTAGAGGAGGAAGGCCATTGAGGGCTTCTATTGTTGCCGTCCCAGTACTATTCATCGTCCCGGTAATACCAAGAAGAGCTTGTCTTTGGATTGCAGTTAATATTTTGAAAAAGTCACTTCTGTTCTCCTCCACAAGAATGAGTAAAGCCAGTTAACCTCAGCTTGGACTCTTGTTTCTTTCAGGAAAATCTTCGATACTAGTCCTATTCCTTGAAGGATTTTTTTATGATAATTGCAGACTCCAGTTCAGACAGGTCATCCAAAAGTTCTAGAGGAGGAAGATCAATAAGGGCTTGCATTGTTGCCGTCCCAGTACTGTTCATCGTCCCGGTAATACCAAGAAGAGCTTGTCTTTGGATTGCAGTTGATATTTTGAAAAAGACACTTCTGTTCTCCTCCACCAAAAGGAGTGAAGGCAGTGAACCTCAGCTTGGACTCTTCTTTCTCTCAAGAAAATCTCCGAGACTAGTCCTATTCCTTGAAGGATTTTTTTATGATAATTGCAGACTCCAGTTCAGACAGGTCATCCAAAAGTTCTAGAGGAGGAAGATCAATAAGGGCTTGCATTGTTGCCGTCCCAGTACTGTTCATCGTCCCGGTAATACCAAGAAGAGCTTGTCTTTGGATTGCAGTTGATATTTTGAAAAAGACACTTCTGTTCTCCTCCACCAGAAGCAGTAAAGCCAGTGAACCTCAGCTTGGACTCTTCTTTCTCTCAGGAAAATCTTCGATACTAGTCCTATTCCTTGAAGGATATTTTTATGATAATTGCAGACTCCAGTTCAGACAGGTCATCCAAAAGTTCTAGAGAAGGAAGGTCATTAAGGGATTCTATTGTTGCCGTCCCAGTACTATTCATCGTCCCGGTAATACCAAGAAGATCTTGTCTCTGGATTGCAGTTAACATTTTGAAAAAGACACTTCTGTTCTCCTCCACCAGAAGGAGTAAAGACAGTGAACCTCAGCTTGGACTCTTCTTTCTCTCAGGAAAATCTCCGAGACTAGTCCTATTCCTTGGAGGATTTTTTTATGATAATAGCAGACTCCAGTTCAGGCAGGTCATCCAAAAGATCTAGAGGAGGAAGGTAATTAGGGGCTTCCAGTGTTGCCTTCCCAGAACTGTTCATCGTCCCGGTAATACCAAGAAGAGCTTGTCTTTGGATTGCAGTTAATATTTTGAAAAAGACACTTCTGTTCTCCTCCACCAGAAGGAGGAAAGCCAGTGAACCTCGGGTCGTATTCCTCAGGTCTGCATTACCAGGAAAGCCTAGTTGCTTTGGTAGTAATAATTTTTCACAGTTCTCGCAATTCAATTTGGAATCAAGAGTAACTTCCAGATATTCAACTTCTTTCACTAAAAAGGAAATGAACATTTTCGACACCAACATGCTTCTTTTGGTTTTGATTCAGGTCATGTCTTACTCTGTCTCCAACAAATTTTTCTGATAAAAGGAAATGGTCTGAAGCTGAGTCCAGTATTAGTTGCTTCATACTTAATATGGAATGGATAATCGTAATTAATGTAGTCCTGATCCCAGTCCTGACTAGTTTTGTCATGTACAAGTCTTTATGATTATTATTGGACTCTAATTTGTTTGAATAAAGTTAAATAAGTTTCATAAATTACATACTGAGTACCGACGATTCACAACAAAGGGTAGTTGCGATATGAGATCTTGAAATAGATTTTTGGCTGCAATTCTAAATTGGATTTTTCGAGCGCATCGAGGTCGGATGCTCTTAGGATCGTCAATGGAATCGCTTTCTTAAAGTGATTGTTAAAAAAAATATAGCTTTCTACCGATTTCCAAGCTATTCTGAATTTTCATTCTGATGCAAATATTGATGTTCGGAGAAATTTGCAGTAAAAGCTTCAGGTAAATTGCAAAAAGTTTGCGACTTCGTAACAGCGGAGGTAACTGATGCATCTTGTGTCTTTTAACTTTTAAGTTTATTGAATTATAAAAATAAGATTAAAATGGCTTTCGAAATTTTATTTTTATTGTTAGTTACATTATTATGTTCGCGCTTTAACAATAAACTTAAGTTTATTTAAAACTATATCTCCTTCACTCCAAATTTATTTCCTCATCTCAGTTTTCACGGTTGTTACAGTTGATTAAAACAGTCAGAAAAGACAATTTATTTCATTTATTTATTGATGGACAGGTCCAAATTTTTATATATAAAGATCTGCTACATTTATAAATTGCCCTAGAAAATACTTACTTTATTGTTGCTTGTTTCCCATTGCAATAACTCGAATGCTCCGAGTAATAATTCAAAATTTACGATAACAAAAGTTATAGTCTATAAATCTTTGGTTTTACAGAGTTATAAATAGTAAATTATCCGCATAAAACTTTGCTTATTTAAAATATTCGCTTGTATATAAGAAAAATGCATTTGTGCTTGAAAATTGAATTTAGATAAAGAGGATTCGTGAATAAATATCTATTTAAAGGTGGATTCTGGGAGGAAAAAGGAATAAACTAGATTTATCAGGATTAGTACTATGTTAAAAAGTTTCCTGAAATGTATCCTGTGGGAAATAAAAGAGGAATAATCAAAAGATTCCGCTTGATAAGATGTTTAGTTCAGGAGTAGTTTTGATTCAACATAATCAATTATTATTACAGATACTGCTACTTTATTTTAGAGCTTCCCGACTCTCGCGTTTTCATTAAAATTTCGTATTTTATTCAAGAAACTGTTCGGCTTTTTTAAATTTTTTTTTTCGGATCGAGATGGGAAAGTCACGTTCGAATGGGTCCAGAACCCAAACAGTGTTGGACTCATCCCTAATGAGATGCCTATCAACCAAACCCTCCTCAAACTCGCCGTTACCCCCGCCTCGGAATCACTACCCTAGCACTCTGGTCGAGACGGTCCCTCGCACACTCTCCGCTCACGCCGACGTCTTCTCCCTAACTATCACTCCTACCTCTCATGCCATATCCAGCCCTTCTCTCCCCCTAACCATGCTCTCTACTACGCCACTCACCTCCGTCCATTCCTCCTCCCCCCTCAACATTATCTCCACCATGTTCTTCCAATACACCGCCTCCCCTAGTTTCCTCTCCAACTTCTTCAGCACTTCCTCGTTCCTCCACTATCTAAACACAGGCCCCACGTCATCCTCCACTTCACACCTCTCGCACACTCCAGTCTCTCTTTTCTCGATCTTGTGGAGGTACCCTACTCTCGACCCATGTCCAGTGAACACCTGTGTCAAGAAGTAGTTCACCTCCCCGAATTTCCGGTCCATCCAATCTCTCCTATTCTCAATTGCTCAATTGCGCTCCCACAAACTCCTCCCACATTCTCTCCATTTCCTCCTCCATCCATTCCTGTACTTCCTCTCTGGTCGCACCCCTCCAGCGTTTAATCCTGGCTCTATCCATCACGTCCAATGGGTAGGTCCTTGCCAGCACCGATGCTGCCAGTCCACCCACTCTCCTATACCCTGGCACCACCCTCGGCGGTATTCCTCTCTGCACCCGCAGGAGTGGCCCATCCCTTTCATTCACTCCCGCTCTTTCACCAAACACCTCCGCACCGTACAGCATAATCTGCTCTAACGTCCTACCAATTACCCTCCTCTTCCACTCTCCCTGCCCTTTCACATTACACATCAATCTCCCCAGCCATGCTGCCCTCACTTCCCCCTTCCCTGCCGCCTTTAACATAGGATAATTGACTATCCAACCACACCCCTAGGTATTTCATAGACTTCTCCATCCGAATTCTCCTTCCCTTCACCATCACCACCACTTCCCTCGTCTTGCTCCGTCCCTTCACTAGCAGCCCCACCGTCTTATCTTCTGCCACTTCTAGTCCGCACCGCTGTATCTTCTCCACAATCTTCCTACACATTCTCTCTGCCTTTCTTTCTATCTCCGCCTCTTCCTTTGCCGTACATACCAGACACACATCGTCCGCATACACCGTAATGTCACATTCCTCTTCACATACTATCCCACAAACCTCATCAAACACACACTTCCATAGCGTCGATCCAAGATCCAAGCCCTAGGGCACTCCAGCTTCCGTTTCATACCTCCCCTCTCTAGTGTTTAATATCACACGTTACGTCAGGTAGTTCTCCACCAGGCTAACCAAACCCTCCCCCACTCCAAGCCTCAGCAACGCGCTCAACACTATCCATTTGCTGACACTGTTGAACGCGTTCCCGACTAGGAAGAACACGAGTAGGGCCAATTTCTTGTTCCTCCAGCTGCCCTCCCTAGTCCTTTCCACCAGGCTCATTACCCTGCCCAGCGCCGAGATACACGATTTTCCCTTCGCAAACCCAAGCTGGTTTACCCTAAAACCTCCATTCCTACCAACTTCCTCCTCAATCCTATCCTTTATTATCCCCTCCATCAATTTACCCATACCACACAGCAGGCTGATGGGCCTGTAGTCCTCCACCCGCTTCCCCTCTCTAACCGCCTTCTTCAGCAGTATCACCCTGGCCACCTTCCATCCTTCCGGAAACTCTTCCTCTCTTAGCACCCTGTTGAATAGCTCGCAGAAGTACTCCCCATTGTCATCCAACAGCCTCTTCATCATATCACCTCAGGCCATCTATCCCTGGGGCTTTCCTTACTTTAATGTTTCTCCCCTCCTCCTATACTTCCCACTTCTCTACCGGCCTGTTCGGCTAAATCAGAAGAAATACACTCATTTTTGCAAACTGTCAACTTTTACCTCTTTTCTGAATACCAATTGAGGATTCATACATTTTTTAAATCTCAATATGGACCTTCTACTATCAATTATTGCCTATTTGGTTATGTCGATTCCATAGGCGTAGACAGTACATTTTTTTAAGGAATTCATGTCAAAAAAGAAAGTTTGTCAACTTTGACTCTGTATAACTTGGTCAGTTATAAAATCTAAGGAGCCAAATGATGTCCACTATTTAGAGCCATTATTTTTCTATGGAGCAGTATAGAGATGAATGACATATCTTTCATGGTTTCGCCGTAATAGCAGTATTAATATCAACATGTCAAAAATTTTCAAAGAAATTTCCGGTTTTCTGAAGAAAAATACCAATAATGGAGGTATTGATGAAATGTCCAATTATTAAAGGTACTATGGTGGTTGTTTCCTCAAAAATAACGGGAAGAGCAGTGTTTTGTAGGATAACAATTTTAGTTTAGGCGGAAGTATATAAAATACTGTTGAAAATGACTGAATTCATCAACTTACTGTGAAGTTTCTTTTGATTCCTTTATTATTTGGCATATAAATCCTTCATAGGAAATTTTGTTGAAATAATTGTACCAATAATTGTAAAAAGTAGCTCTTGGGCAACCTCTTAGTTTTTTTTTAACAGCGTACCACGAATGAAGTTGCTTAATTAGTTAATCAAGAAACGCTACATCAAATTTAAATGAGGATTACTTTCAAGACGTCGCACCCGATTGCTTTGCACTAATTGAAAATTACCTCTTGATATACAGGATGTCCCAATACTATCGTTTTCCATTTATCGAGTTCAAAATTGTATCTACATCACGGAATATCGTCACACTAGGGTAAAAGTAGGATAGACGCCACACTTTTTGAAAAAAACGTTTCTATGGACAAACTTCTGCATTCGTGTGAAACATATAACTTTACACACTTGTTATATAAATTGATGGAACGATTACTGATTCATAATAAAAAGTATGATCGATCGAATTTTAATGAGCGTGTGCTTCCTCTTTGTATGTATCCTTATATTTTGAGGATAACGTCGCAAGGATCTATACGAATGTAACGCGATGCTTTGTCTTTAAATAAAACGGTTCGGTCCCAATCTCGAAATTGGATTAACCCCCCAGCACCCGATACTTGAGAGTTTGTTTTAACTAGATTTTATATATACACGGTATACATAATTAAGAGAACGTTCGTCACACAGGGAGCGCCTTTTGTTTAGGCGTACGGCTAACTTGATAAAGACAGAAGAAGTTTCATCCAAAGGATCCCTTTTCATTACCAGTGGCCAGAAATGTAATTGGGGATGACTGCAACATTCGAAATGAGCTAACGAAGCGAGATAGGAATAGTTGAAGTTTTGGTATCTACAAATGGGGCTGAGACAAAGTCCTTTCCTTTACAGTTTCATTAAATGCTGAAACTCAAGTCGCTGCATCAATTCACATACAACTATAATGTCAATTAACAAAATAATCGACTGAGTTTACAAAGGAATAGTAAATGCGTGATTATAAGGAGATATTTAGGGTTGTTGTAGTGAAGTAGAAAAAAGATGAGCGGTCGTCGGACCGCCGACTATGCACAATAGAATGACCATTTTTCGTGAATTTTTCACCATTTTTCGAAAATTTTGACAATTTTTGACCATTTTTGACCATTTTTGACGAATTTTGACAATTATTGACCGTCTTTGACAATTATTGACCATTTTTGACAATTTTTGAAAAATTTTAACATAGTTGGCAATTATTGACAATTTTTTCAAATTTTAATAATTATTGACCATTTTTGACAATTATTGACTAATTTTGACAGTTTTGACAATTATTGATCATTTTTGACAATTTTTCAAAAATTTTGACCATTTTAGACCATTTTTCCAAATTTTAACAATTATTGACCATTTTTAACAATTTTTGAGCATTTTTGACAGGTTCTGACAATTATTGACAATTTTTCAAAAATTTTGACCATTTTTCAAAAATTTTGACCATTTTTCCAAATTCTTGACAATTTTTGACCATATTTGAAAATTTTTGACAATTTTTCAAAAAATTTCACAATTATTGACAATTTTTCAAAAATTTTAACATAGGTATTTGGCAATTATTGACCATTTTTTCAAAATTTTGACAATTTTTGACCATTTTTCAAAATTTTAACACTTATTGATCCTTTTGGACCATTTTTGACAATTTTTGACGAATTTTGATTGGTTTTGACTATTATTGACCGTCTTTGACAATTATTGACCATTTTTGACAATTATTGACCAGTTTTGACAATTATTGACCATTTTTGACAATTTTTCAAAAATTTTGACCATTTTTGACAATTTTTGAGCATTTTTGACAGGTTCTGACAATTATTGACAATTTTTCAAAAATTTTGACCATTTTTCTAAAATTTTGACAATTTTTAATAACTATTGACCATTTTTGACAGTTTTTTATAATTATTGGCCATTTTTTCAAAATTTTGACAGTTTTTGACCATTTTTGACAATTTTTCGAAAAATTTGACCATTTTTCAAAATTTTTGACAATTATTGGCCATTTTTCCAAATTTTTGACAATTTTTGAAAATATTTGGCAATTATTAACCATTTTTCCAAAATTTTTACAGTTTTTGACAATTTTTAACGATTTTTCCAAATTCTTGACAATTTTTGACCATATTTAAAAATTTTTGACAATTTTTCAAAAAAATTTAACAATTATTGACAATTTTTGACCATTTTTCAAAATTTTAACAATTATTGATCCTTTTGGACCATTTTTGACGAATTTTGATTGGTTTTGACTATTATTGACCGTCTTTGACAAGTATTGACCATTTTTGTCAATTTTTCCAAATTCTTGACAACTTTTGACCATATTTAAAAATTTTTGACAAGTTTTTAAAAAGTAACATATTTGGCAATTATTGACCATTTTTTCAAAATTTTGACAATTTTTGACCATTTTTCAAGATTTTAACAATTATTGATCCTTTTGGACCATTTTTGAAAATTTTTCAAAAATTTTAAACATTTTTCAAAGTTTTTGACAATTACTTATTGACCATTTTTGACAATTTTTGAAAATATCTGGCAATTATTAACCATTTTTACAAAATTTTAACAGTTGTTGACCATTTTTGACAATTTTTGATACCTATAGGTGTGGGAGCTCAGTGCAGCAAGGGAGATTGCGCACAGTCGCTTGAATGAGTTATCGCGTGACGAACGCTTTTTCGTAACATCACACGTTTTACGAGTTCACTAGCTTTCTCAAAAGTCCTATGTCGTGCAAAAGAAGCAAGCTTCAATAAGCTTTGACAAGGAAAAACAATTCGCTCGTTTGAAAACAATTAAATCAACACCGTATTGGTCGATTTCTTTGGTAAAAGAAGCTAACATTACTAAATTAATAGGTATTGAAAAAAGCTTTAGAATGCAAAGGATTATTATCATGTACTAGAATGGCAAGAAGAGCTTAATGAACTGGACAATAGCATCGTCGTCTCCCTACTGTGAATTCCAGGACACACGAGAATAGAAAGAAACAAAATAGCAGCTGAACTAACAAAGAGCGGGTCTGAAAGACCCTTTTGGGCACCGGAACCCTTTTGTGATATCAGCACTAATATAATATTGGAAGGAATAGGGAAAACCGACAGAACTATAAGATCGGATCAGTGAGAAGTTTTGACAGATGTCCGCCTGAACGGGCACCTCAAAAATCACAACCAAGGAGAGAAGGAAGACGAAGCCTCCTTCTAAATACTTGTGGGATGCATGGCACTACCGAATCCTCAGGCACAGCACCTGGATATAGTAGGAACCACTTGCCCAAATTGATGTTTACTGATATCCTAAATTTGCTTCAAGGAATAGGACGAAATAAACTATTAGACTTTACTCATCGAATGAGTAGAAGAAGGGGACACTTGTGGGTTGCATGGCGCTACAGAATCCTCAAGCACAATTCCTGGATATAATAGGAACCACTTGCCCAAATTGATGTTTACTGGTATCCTAAATTTCCTTCAGGGAATAGGGCGAAAGAAACCTCTAGACTTTCCTCATGGAATGAGTAGAAGAAGGGGACACTTATGGAATGCATGGCACTACAGAATCCTCATGCACAATTTCTGGATATAATAGGAACCACTTGCTCAAATTGAGGTTTACTGATATCCTAAATTTCCTTCAAGGAATAGGACGAAAGAAACCACCAGACTTTCCTCATGGAATGAGTAGAAGAATGGGATACTTGTGGGATGCATGGCGCTACAGAATCCTCAAGCACAATTCCTGGATATAATAGGAACCACTTGCTCGAATTGAGGTTTACTGATATCCTAAATTTCCTTCAAGGAATAGGACGAAAGAAACCACTAAGCTTTCCTCGTGGAAAGAGTAGGAGAAGGAGACGCAGTAGATATTTTAGGACTCGTCAATTTTCTTTTAATCTGTCCTAAGAATTGAAAATAAAAAGTAGGAACGAATGAAATGATTGGAATATATACGGTTCTAGCCCATCAAATGTTAATGTGGAAAGTGATACATAATTTTAAAGAGTTCTTTGTTGTTTAAATTTCAATAATTTCAATTTAAAAGTATGAAATAACAATGTGATGTGAATTGAGTTACTCAGAGAGGAATATAAACGCTGTTTCGAATAACATTAAAAAATATTTTTCTCCAATCCTCAAAATACGGTAATAAATTAATTAAGCAATATAATATGTATTAAAAGACTGCTGGTGCCGAATCTGAATTAAAAAAGTTCCTTATATAAGTAACCCAATTATATTCGTGCCCAAATGAAATTTAATCGAATAAACCAACTTCCAATTTGACGAGATATAAGAGGGAAACTTTCTGTATTCTCCATAAAACCATAAATTTCCAACAAGTTTTTCATTATCGATTTTAGCGTTCGTCCTTCGTTTTTGTAATAAAATTCGAACTTTCTGGATTTCATCATACATTTTTAAAATTCTTTCGATGTCAAACTTTTAGATGACGACGAACCGAGGTAAACAGTCATAAATTAATGCACTCGACAGAGTTAAAGAGAATTTACCTTGACTGAGTAAGTTGGTTCAAATTTTCCAATGCTCTGTGATAAAATTTTGTTATTTACTGGATAAATTAGGTCTGGATGTCTACAAATTCAATTTATAGTCTTCAGCAAAATTAATAAATTTCCACTGGAACAGTTGCTTCTGTCAAATATGATTCTAAAAAATATTAACGTAACCTGTCATTAGTAAAAGTACAGACTATGATGTATTAAAAATTATATGGAATATACGACCGACCAATAGAACGCGTAATATGATTGTTACTTCGAAATTCCCGCGCATTATGGGGTCTAATCGAGCTAACGCGCCCTCTGAATGACTACGAGGTAATTATGGCTCACTAGCGAAGCAACATTCATTACAGCACGAGCTAAGCGTAGCCTAACAACTAAGCATTATGCAAGGGTCAAATGGCAATAATAACATTTTTCTGTCAAATGTCGAACTTTAAGTAGAAGTAGAGATGTGATTCAGTTCCCAAGAACTAAACTGTTCCAAAGTTAATACGAAATACATGTTTTCAAGTAGTTGATTGATTGATTGATTGATGGGTTCGGCACCACCAGTCAGAGGCTTAGAGACCTCGGCACCTCAGCCTTTAGGCTCAACAGTCTTTTCACTAGGTCCCTCTTGGAGAAATCCTCCCTTGGATACTTCAGTCCTAGGAGTCTATATCTCCAATGAGACAGTGCGCTTCACATTCGAAGATAATGTGAGACATATAGTGAAAATCATGTGATTCTCACTTCCCCTTCTTGAAAAATATCCAATACTTTGTAACGCTCAAAAAGAAGATTGGAGAAAAAAAGAGGTTATAGTTAAATCAAATGTATTGCTATTCTATTAATCATAAAACGGATCGATACATTTTGCCTTTTAAATCAAAACTTATTTTTCAATTTGGATAAGTACACACGTAATATAATTTTAAAAAATAAAAGAGAAACGGGAAGTTTCCTATAATCACATAGCCCGTTTGTATGTCAGATGGAATGTTTCCCATAACAGTGCAGATTCGTGATACTAAATGGCAGTAATCATTGAAATTCCTCGTATTAATCCGAAAGTTTCATTCCAGTATTCAGGAACTATGATGACATTGTGTCTATTTGGATATTCAACTCTGTACTTTACTTTTAAATAAAAGTTTCATTTCCAGACGTAATAATATACTTGTTTTTAGGGCATTCAATAAGCTGTGTAAAAGTATCGTTCACAAAACAACTGCATAACAATTTGATTGCTTGTCAAATGTTTAAAATTTTCAAAAGATTTAAAAATTTTAGCAAAACAAGATTGTTCAGAGAACATGGCATCGATAAGAACAATTCGGTTATGCCCAAAGAGACATGGAGGTCGTCAACTTGCCACTATGACGCGATAAGTGGTACGCTAACTCTGTGGGGCCTTAGCAATTACCAACAATATTAATTTGTATGACTTAACTTTGTGGAATAGATTACGTGATGCTGGTCTCATCCAGACGTCCATTGAGGGTTTCCATGGAAATCGTGGACTAAGATTAAGGTGGGCACAGCAACATGTGCATCAGGGGTTATCAAAATGGAGTTCTGTGTTATTCACAGATGAATCTCTATCCTGATTCAAAAAAAGGGGGAGTCTGGAGAAGACCAGCTCGAAAGCAGATTCCATAAGCTAGAGGAACCAATTTAGCTCTACTCAATAGTAGCTTCAATCTTTCTTACAATTTTCCATAATTTGTATGTCAATCTCATCATCCCTTAGTATTATATCCAAAATTACATTAGATTTTGCGATAAAGGCAGGTTTCTTAGATTTTTATGCCCAAAATCTCCCTTCTGTAATATAAGAAGCAGCTTCGGAATCAACAAAATCTACATCATCGTCGTTTTTCTCTTCAGCCGTGAGATTTTATGTTTGTTTGAGTACAGATGATATTATATTAATCCCATCTACAGAAATTTTTGCATGGAAGATACACGCTAGTCCAAAATGAGTCTTCTTTTTCCAAACGGACACTACCTCTAGCTACGTCCTTGAAAGTCGAATTATTGGATAAATGATGACAATTATTTTCTATATAAAGACATTTCACAAGTCCGAAGTTCAAAAAAAAAATAACCTCGCTTTAACAATACTTACATGGCGCTTATACCTTTCTTTTGTTCTGACACACTTCGCCATGAAACTAAATCGTTCCCAATGTTTGGCGTCTTTTTGAGTCGGTTACACCCAATAAAAGCTGACAATGCAACCTATTGTCACCACTATTAGCTTTAAATACGAAAGTAACCATTCCGAAATGATCCACCGGGTCCGGATAGAGCGATAAAAGAGTTGGCAGGCCGTAAAAAATGTTCATTTTGGATGGTGTCACACGAGCGGGATATATAAATGAATCCAGTGTCGTACATACAAAATATAATACTTATTGCAAACTTTTTATAAAGAGGATTTATCATAAAATGAAACTTGATAGGTTTGTTAGCGGGTGCAAAGTGCAAATTAGAACCAGTTCAGGGACTATTTTCATGCGCAGTGTGAAAACTGTGATTCTGATCTGAATTCAGAAATGACAGTTGCTTAGTTTATTTTGTAAGCAAATGATCGCGTTCATCCCAACGTAGCGCTACCGGAGTGATCATCAATATCCTTCTGAACACGTGCTTTGTCAACTGATCAGATGTGTCATTTATGCCAAATATCGAAATAGAATAAATAATTATTGAAGTAATATATCAAATAAAATTAGGTTATGTCAATATTAGCACGTTTAGCTATGGAACACTCTATAGCCTATATTATTGCTTTATAGTTGCTATAACCATAATAATATTCACTATTACACCATTCTTGAAGATTCTGCTCAAACTTTTTTCGACCCAATAATTTTCAACGAACAGTACTGATCACTATTTTAGTAAAATATTTTCACGGAGAGCAATAGGATTTAGTCGTAAGAGCGAATCAGTGCAAATGGCAACTGTTGGGTTAGTTTTGTTAGTGACTAGTGTTTATGGAGCTATTATTATCCCTAAAGTGTTTTATAATAAATACTAGGTATATGATTGTGGGGTTCATTCAATTTGTTTATAATTATCAAATGAAACTAGTAATATAAAAATCTTCATATCTTTTGAAATTATACTATAATCACTCTACTGTAATTTTTTATCGATATATTTGAATATATTTTCTTTGAGTGATAAATTGTTATTAAAATGTGAGAACTTCGCCCTTTTTTGTTTGCTTCTTTAATATTTTGTATAACGAAATTGACTACAAAACGATATCCAATAAAGCTCTAAAAGTGTAATATACTTTTTGGAGTATTACTTCCTCTCAAAAAAAAAAATGAAAGGTTCGACCGTGCTCAGATGAATCCTTTTATCCGTTTTTTGTTTGCTTCGTCCTTACTTTGAAATGCGAAAATATAGTCCGACCATAAATAATATTAAAGCCAATATTCTGAATAATATGCTTGATACGAAAAAAGTTGCCATGTTGGAATAAATATCTCTTTTTTTTATAAATTTCCGATTAATCATTTGCTTATTCGGCATAAAAATAATGCAAAAACTTCGTAATGTTTGTCTTTTAAATATTTTCAAAATAGCAATAAAAACTTTCACACACACATTCATATACAGGGTGCAAATATCAAATGTCAAAATTAACTGTCATGAACTGCGTGGTCAAAGGTTGCAAATTAAATAGTTTTTAAAATAAAATACTGACTTGTACTATTTGTTTAACAAAATAAATAATAAAACATAATTCATTTGTTTGATTGTCGAACGTGCAGTTCACCATTTGATTAAACCATTTTTCCACCCCCAAGCAACAAAAATTTATAGAAAATTAATATATAAATTTATTTTAGATTCAAATGAATCCCAGCACTGTCACTGCAACATTAATCATGTATATACATAGAAATAACCGAACACAATTTCAATGATTAAAATATTAATACTTTTCGGCAAACATAATTGGAAATGTTGGATAAAATTAGTGCAATAGTAAATAAATTGATCGAATGCAAATATAATTTATCGTAAAAAAAGTACGCTTGTATTTGGGAAAATTAACAAAATTAATAAACTACGCCACGTAATGAAACTTGCGCGCCAGTTTCAATCACAAATATTGAAACAGAGAAATTTGTTTTATTTATAAGAGTTACCTTTATTTTGATTTAATTAAAATATATAGGGTGACACGATTAAACAAATCTCCATCCACAAAACAGTTTGTAGATATTCTTGTACTTTTTGAAAAAATTGTCAATAATTATCAAAAAATGTCAAAAATGGTCAATAATTGTTGAAAATTGTAAAAAACTTTTATAGTTGTCAAAAATGGTCAATGATTGTCAGAACCTGTCAAAAATTGGCAAAAATGGTCAATAATTGTTAAAATTTGGAAAAAATGGTCTAAAATGGTCAAAAGTTTTGGAATATTGTCAAAAATGATCAATAATTGTCAAAACTGTCAAAATTGGTCAATAATTGTTAAAACTTGAAAAAATAGTCAAAAATTGTCAAAACTTTGAAAAATGTTCTAAATTTTCGAAAAATTGTCAATAATTATAAAAAACTGTCAAAAATGGTCAATAATTGTAAAAAATTGTCAAAATTTTCTAAAAATGGTCAAAGTTTTTGAAAAATTGTCAAAAACGGTCAATAATTGTCAGAACCTGTCAAAAATGGTCAAAAATTGTCAAAAATGGTCAATAATTGTTAAAATTTGAAAAAATGGTCTAAAATGGTCAACATTTTTGAAAAATTGTCAAAAATGATCAATAATTGTTAAAAATTGTCAAAATTGTTCTATAATTGTCAAAAATGGTCAATAATTGTTAAATTTTAAAAAAATAGTCAAAAATTGTCAGAAATTTGGAAAAAATGGTCAATAATTGTCAAAAATTGTCAAAATTTTTGATAAATGGTCAAAAATTTACGAAAAATGGTCATTTTATTGTGCATGGGAAGCAAGCTTCTATCGGCGGTCCGACGACTGCTCACCTTTTCTTTTTGTTTCACTAACCATAAAAATAAATATTAAGTTACTTTACTTGTATTCTTTAAATTTGTGCAGTTGTAGAAAAAGTATAGTGTGCAACATGTGGGGAAAGTACTTTTCTCACGAGTGTGGAAGTTTGTGCCACGAACCCAAAGGGCGAGTGCCGCAAACACAAAAAAACACACAAAACTGTCAAAATTGGTCAATAATTGTTGAAATTTGAAAAAATAGTCAAAAATTGTCAGAATTTTGAAAAATGGTCAAAATTTTCGAAAAATTGTCAATAGTTATAAAAAACTGTCAAAAATGGTCAATAATTGTAAAAGATTGTCAAAATTTTCGAAAAATAGTCAAAGTTTTTGAAAAATTGTCAAAAACGGTCAATAATTGTCAGAACCTGTCAAAAATTGTCAAAAATGATCAATAATTGTCAAAACTGTCAAAATTGGTCTATAATTATCAAAAATGGTCGATAATTGTTCAAATTTGAAAAAATAGTCAAAAATTGTCAGAAATTTGGAAAACATGGTCAATAATTGTCAAAAATTGTCAAAATTTTTGAGAAATGGTCAAAAATTTACGGAAAATGGTCATTCTATTGTGCATGAGAAGCAAGCTTCTATCGGCGGTCCGACGACTGCTCACCTTTTCTTTTTGTTTTACTAATCATAAAAATAAATATTAAGTTACTTTACTTGTATTCTTTAAATTTGTGCAGTTGTAGAAAAAGTATAGTGTGCAACATGTGGGGAAAGTACTTTTCTCATTCGTTGCACAACATACTATTTTACAACCAGAACCTTCCACCGACTCCATCTCGTCCTATGGAGCATCATGGTCGTTCGCGCCTTCTGCTTCGACTCGTCCCCGGTGTAAATGGGCAGTGACCGTCTTCCTTTTCGCGGTTCCATCTTTATCAGTCTTCTGACTTATTCATTGTCTTCTGTTGTGTGTTTCGCAATACCTTTATAAGGGGCAAATCCTTATCCGACGAATTACGACCATAAAGAGTGTTATAGCTGACCCTATCTGAAATCCCGGCCCATATTTCTGAGGCCGAGCTTTCGCTTTGGTGAATCTACTTCTTTTCTTGAGTTCTCTACCTGGTGACTTAAGGACGAACAGTCTTGTCACCTGATCGAGAATCTGTTGTTTTGTCGGGATAGTCATTGGTTGCATAGCTGACTCCTAGCGTCGTTGGGTATGACTTCGGTGTCTTCCTGGTGGCCCCCGTTAGGAATTGTGGGCATCCTTTGTACTGCGCTGGGTGTTCTCCCCGGCAGTTTTCGCAAGTGGCAGGTTTGTCTCTTTGTCTTGGACACTCGTTGGAATGGTGTGGTTCTCCGCTCTTGGTGCTTTCTCAGCATGTCTGACTGTCATGGGATCACTGGTAATTGTAGCATTATGTCGGTCCAGCTCCTCTTAGTGGCTCTTCCCATCTCACCCTCTCGTGTGGATGTGTTCGATAATCCTTATCTTCTCTTTTTCCTTGACATCTAGCTCCAGGATGTAAAGTGGTTTTCTTTCGCCATGTCTAGAGTGGACCTGGCTTGTTTTGCCCTTTTAATTGTGCATTTCAACCTCACCGCCTCTATCCTTCCTGTTCGTCTATGACGACAATGAAAAATTGGTAAATAAAACCAAGCATTGCCTAAAGGATGTCTCTTTTCTTAATTATTTGTTACAAATAGATATTTCCTTATAAATTTGGTCTGGACCTCTGGATTTTTATACTTCTGTTTGCCTTTTTCGCAGTTTAGTGTGCCACGATTCACTCGATCTGTAGAGGTGCAACTCTGTTTTATCTGTCAGTTTTTGGGCTATTCTTTTCCAGGAAATCTTTGCATTTTCTAATGAAGAGCTGCTAACTTATTAAAGGTCTCCAGCTAATTGCATTGATGTTTTTTCATGTAATTTGTGCAGGATGCAACTGCTAGTTAAACGGGATTGTTTAAGTTTGTTTCAGAGTTTCCTATTTGGGTCAGATAATGACCTTTTTTACTATGGAAGATCGATATACTGCTATAACTCCAGGGACATCTCAACATTTTCCTAGTGAAATAATGTACGATAGATATTATTTAATCCCCCAAAATAACATCTTTCGTTGATTAATTTATTCTTGCTACAGAAACTTTAAATAGCAGAAAATTTCAACTAAAAACTTTCTAAGATAAACAGCACTACACATTTTTTTGAAACTTTAAAGATTTCTAAAGCTAGTGATGCATTTTAAATTCGATATGAACTTAGACGTTCGTAAAAAAGTTCATTCTGGGTAATACCCACATCTGTCATACTGGATTTATTTCGACCTGACTGATTTTTGATTGGACCAAAATCATTTAGACGTGAAATTGCTTGATGTAGCCATTTAAACTTCGAAGTGTAGATGCCTTAAGCTAGGTATAAATTGGAAATATCATTTCGTTTTCTGTTTATTATTACAAAAAATTATATGTAAAATTTAAAAATTTTATGATTAACATATTTGGTGTATCATGGAATGCAATGGAGCTGGAAAGAAGAGGAAATATCGAGAAAATTTCAAGTATGCACATCTGCTTGATAGTTCCAAATATTTTCTGGATGTGTTGGATATTCCTTATCTTATCTTTTTTCTGACATCTAACTCTCTCCTTTTCAAAATGGAAACTTCAAAAAATCCTTCAAGTTATGGTATTGTAGTAGATTGGTCTTTACAGAGTATGCTGTCGAAGTTTAAGCTTCTTTTCTCTTTGCAGTATACACATATACAAGACTATGCATGAACCAATTTTGTCTTAAGTTTTTTCCAGCTTTTTTTTATTGGTATTCGCTAACTGTTATTTTTCAAGCTTCTTTAATTTTTTTCTTCCGATTTCCAAACTATGGCGGCCGTTATCCTGAGCCAGGATTACTTTTCGCCAAGTTTTACCTATACATATTTTTCACTCTTTATTTTTAACAACCTCAATTATTGTATTCCAAAAGTAAAGCTGTTAAAAAACCACTCCATGTGTTTTTAAAACCAAATAAAAAGCCATAAATAATGGTAATTGTATTTCCAATTATTACAGCAAACAAACATTCCCAAAACGACCATTTAGATTTAACTGATGCTGCATTACATTATTCGATCCGAAACTGTTACAGAGATTATAATCGCAGTTAGTAGAGTGTGGTTATCTGATAATGATATATTTTAAAAATTTTGTTTCAGGCACAATTTGCATTTATATTATTAAATACAGGAATTATTATCAACCGATTTTAATTAATTTAAATGTCTTCATATCACAGATTAAGGGTGTTTTTTGAAATATTATTCTTTTACCAATTTAGGTATATAGAGGTGAGGACACCAAGGAGATTGGTGACAGTTGGTTAGTTCGATTTCTCGGAAACTCTTACCTTTATGCTTTATTCCCTTTCGACGTCTCATTAGCCACTTCCAACTTCTCGACACTCACATAAGACAATTGTCAACTGTCAATGGCTTTTTCCATTTCGCGACGCCGATCGCTGACCTTTTTGTTACCGACTGTCCTTTAGTGAACATATCTTTATTTCTATGCTTCTTTGTCTATTTTCCTCAATTAATGTGATGAGCAGAGCCTCTAGGACACCCTAGGACGATTCTAGTCTAACCCAAGAACACTTCTAGTCTAGCTCAAGGACACTTGATGATATAGAAGTCAGTAGGAATGTGAAGGTGCTTGTTTCAAGCAATGAAAATAAGAAGACTAAGAGAACAAAGAAAGTGAAGAAGAGTATGAAAAAAAATTAGGTCAGTTAATGTGTCTCAGAGAATATACCTTTATAGAATTATCTCCATTTTTATGCTCATCTTTATCTTGTTTTATAAATTTCTGTGGTGATCAGAAATCCTAGGACGATTCTAGGATACTCTAGTCTAAACCAAGGACACTTTTAGTCTAACTCTAGGATACTTGCTACTATAGAAGCTTGTAGAAATGTGAAGGAGCTTGATTTAAGCAATAAAAATGAAAAGGCTAAGAGAACAAAGAAAGTGAAGAAGAGTGAAGAAAAATTAGGTCAGTCAATGTCTCTCAGAGAATGTACCTATATAGAATTATCTCCATTTTTATGCTCATCTTTATGTTTTTTTATCAATTTCTGTGGCGATCAGAAACCCTAGGACGATTCTAGGATACTCTAGACTAACCCAAGGACACTTTTAGTCTAGCTCAAGGCTACTTGCTACTATAGAAGCCTGTAGAAATGTGAAGGTGCTTGTTTTAAGCAATGAAAATAAGAAGGTTAAGAAAACAAGGAAAGAGAAGAAGACTATGGAGAAAAATTAGGTCAGTTACTGTCTCTCAGAGAATATACCTATATAGAATTATCTCCAGTTTTTTGCTCATCTTTATCTTTTTTTATCAATTGCTGTGGCGATCAGAAACCCTAGGACGATTCTAGGATACTCTAGTCTAACCCAAGGACACTTTTAGTCTAGCTCAAGGCTACTTGCTACTATAGAAGCCTGTAGAAATGTGGAGGTGCTTGTTTTAAGCAATGAAAATAAGAAGGTTAAGAAAACAAAGAAAGTGAAGAAGAGTATGAAGAAAAAGTAGGTCAGTTACTGTCTCTCAGAGAATATACCTATATAGAATTATCTCCATTTTTTTGCTCATCTTTATCTTTTTTTATTAATTGCTGTGGCGATCAGAAACCCTAGGACGATTCTAGGATACTCTAGTCTAACCCAATGACACTTTTAGTCTAGCTCAAGGCTACTTGCTACTAAAGAAGCCTGTAGAAATATGAAGGTGCTTGTTTTAAGCAATGACAATAAGAAGGTTAAGAAAACAAAGAAAGTAAAGAAGAGTATGAAGAAAAATTAGGTCAGTTACTGTCTCTCAGAGAATATACCTATATAGAATTATCTCCATTTTTTTGCTCATCTTTATCTTTTTTTATTAATTGCTGTGACGATCAGAAACCCTAGGACGATTCTAGAATACTCTAGTCTAACCCAAGGACACTTTTAGTCTAGCTCAAGGCTACTTGCTACTATAGAATCCTGTAGAAATGTGAAGGTGCTTGTTTTAAGCAATGAAAATGAGAAGGTTAAGAAAACAAAGAAAGTGAAGAAGAGTATGAAGAAAAAGTAGGTCAGTTACTGTCTCTCAGAGAATATACCTATATAGAATTATCTCCATTTTTTTGCTCATCTTTATCTTTTTTTATTAATTGCTGTGGCGATCAGAAACCCTAGTACGATTCTAGGATACTCTAGTCTAACCCAAGGACACTTTTAGTCTAGCTCAAGGCTACTTGCTACTATAGAAGCCTGTAGAAATGTGGAGGTGCTTGTTTTAAGCAATGAAAATAAGAAGGTTAAGAAAACAAAGAAAGTGAAGAAGAGTATAAAGAAAAATTAGGTCAGTTACTGTCTCTCGGAGAATAAATCTATATAGAATTATCTCCATTTTTATGCTCTTCTTTATCTTTTTTTATCAATTGTTGTGGTGATCAGAAACCCTAGGACGATTTTAGGATTCTCTAGTCTATCTCAAGGACACTTTTAGTCTAACTCAAGGATACTTGCTACTATAGAAACCTGTAGAAATGTGAAGGTGCTTGTTTTAAGCAATGAAAATAAGAAGGTTAAGAAAACAAAGAAAGTGAAGGAGAGTATGAAGAAAAGAATTAGAGAATATACCTATACAGAATTATCTCCATTTTTATGCTCACCTGTATCTTTTTTTATCAATAATTGATGTGGTGATCAGAATCCCTAGGACGATTCTAGGATACTCTAAGGTCTAGTCTAGTCTAACTCAAGGACACTTTTAGTCCAACTCAAGGATACTTGCTATTATAGAAGCCTGTATAAATGTGAAGGAGCTTGTTTTAAGCAATGAAAATAAGAAGTCCAAGAAAGCAAAGAAAGATAGGAAGACTAAGAAGGAAAATGATGTTAGTGACGAATAGAACAATGATGCAGAAGATAGTTGGAGCATACTTAATTTTAATTTGGTTGTTCTCACAATAATTTTATTAACCGAACGATATTAAATAGAAATCTGGTGCTAATTCAATGATAATTGTGAAATTTATAATTTATCGTAGTATGAAATAGCCGTTCGGGGAATAATATGATAAGCTTTCTCTCTCTGGACACTAACAAGTAACTATAATAATTGGAAACGCAATTACCTCAACTATATTTCATTTGTATTCTGCCGGATTTGCGATTAATAATTTTCTCCCTTTCTTGTTTCAGATGATATAATGGGCCACCCTACCCGCAAAATGAAAGTAAGTAGGCAATAATAACTTCCAATATTCGGCAAAGTGAAAATCGAGCTGCGAATAGCTGAAGAGTGAGTGTGCCTAGGCCCTTAGGGCATTACTCTAAGAACCCCTCATTTCTCTCCCTTATTTACTAAATATTATATGAATACCGACCGAGCTTACAGTTCTTTTTTTTTAATTATACCGTATCACTATAGGGCGTTTAGTTAACAGTGATGGACTTGTTATTAAAATTTATATGGTTTTCAGTAAATTTCAAATAAAAGGCAACAGATCCTAGAAAAATTGACGCATGAGCCGCAGGCGATCGCGTCATTTCCATGAGTGAAAAAAAGATACTTTATGCTGCACACACTATTTTTTCTACAATCAAGCAAAAACAAAAAAATGTGTTATTTCGGTTGCTCTAAATGGACTAAAAATGGCTTTGATTTGAATGTTTATGATAGTCATGATGACAAAACGCTAAGTTAAGTATCAGATGAGTGCAATCTGCAGAGACATTAGCGGAAATATTTAAAATTGGCGTTAAAAAACTACTTTATATCACCCTAATGTCACTTTATCTCACTCTAATGTCACTTTTTTAAACTGTTTAACAAATACACATTCTATGTAAGAAAATCGATTAAAAAAACGTCACTTTTATTATTGATTGTAGAAAAATAGATTTATTTTGTTTATAGTATTTTTCCCAGTTGTTTACTTGATTAAATACCTGCCACTTTTTATTTATTTATAATAAATTAATTCCGTTATAATAGCACCTGCACTTCTTCGTTTAAATAATTTTTCATAAATAATTATAGTCGATAAGTTTGGGAAAAAAAGTTTATTGACCAATAGAGGAAATGATATATCAGAAGTATTTCAAGATTAATCGAGATCATAAGCGGTAGATGATGCTGGACAAATTTTATCATTAATATTTTACTGATTTACTTAATTAACTGTAATGTTGTTGAATGCTGCTCGATGCCGACAGAAACTGAAGGAATTTATCATAAGTGTATTTGTAAGTCTCATTATACAACAAAATTTATATATAGGGTGTACCTTAAATAAGAGGTAGATTTTTCCCTAATCTTGTTAGTTAGGATGTTAAATTATGTGTGCTTCTATTTACACTAAAAAATTGAAAAAACCTTCATGATACTGAGTTTCCGAGGAAACTGGCTCTGAAGAAAAAAAAGGTAAATTGTTAATCAATTCGGTTCGAGCCTCGCTCTCACTTATCCTTCTTTTTTCTCGAAGATATTTTCCAAATCCAATCCTGTGTAGTTGAGAAGTTTTGGATGGTAGGGTGTTTCGAAAACTCTGAGAAGGAAAAAAATATAAAAGGGGATAAGTCTACACCATGTGGGGAGGCGAAGAGTGAATGGCGACTAGCGATTTTGTAAAACACGAGTTAACTTTCAAAAGGCTTTTAATTTCCCACTAGGGGAATCCGTGCAATCAAAGGATATTGACGCATTCTATTTTCAATTAAAAAGAAGGATTTTATATCGGGTAGTGGAGTTTTTGTTTTGGCTACTTAAAAAGTTATAAAAAGCTCGGAAACGTTAAGCTTTTCTATACAATCCGGATTTTTTGGGGGATTGTCAATTTCATTGTGACCAAATTTTTTCAAATAAAACTTTTTCTCTTATTCTATTATTTGAATACAAAATGTATGGAAGATTTGGGCACGTCGTAAATTAATATTAATTGACACTAAAACTTGAATTGTCCGGATAATTTTGAACTGTCTCAAATATTCTGGCCGAATATATGTTGATATAGTTTCCAAATTTCTATCGTTTGCAGCAATCAAATAAGACAAAACTAGATAACTAGATGTACACCTCTTATTCTAAGTGGTTCATGACAAGTGGTGCATAAAATGTATGGGGCAAGAAAGCATGCTTCGGCAGGAACAATTCGTGAGCGGTTCCGAGAAGTAGAGCCTGATGTATCAAAGGAAGCATTATTAACTGGATATATAAATTGATTTTAACAAACTAATAAAAGAAACTTTTTAATTGAGCTTCCTGAGGTACGATTCAGGAGGCTGCAGTTTCTTAAAAAATATTCCGAAGTTCATGCAGCTACAGATTATTTCCACAAATTTTCTGGACATAAATTTCAATGACTTTCTATAAAAATTTAAAAAGAAGATCATTTTTTAAAAAATCGATTTACTCAAACACTACAAAATTCATGTTGTTCCAGAATATATCATTCGACATTTTTGACTACACAAAATTGCCTTTGAGTTTCAAAAATGTGGTCTATATTTGATAATCTCGGAGAAATAAGGGCGACCAGGGAGAACCAATAAATCTGGGGGAATTTAAAAAATTTATAGGGATGACAACGTCTACTTCTCAAAGAAACAGAAATTAGAAGACGACCAAAGAATCAAGTATATTTCAATCAATTTAAATCAATTGCAAAAGCTTGAACACGTGTCATCACCCTTGCCGACTCTTTCCTTTAATGCCCAACTGTTGCGCCCTCTATTCTTTTTTTTGGGAAATTTCCAAGAGCTTTACATGGTTTAAAAAAATTACTTTCTCTCTTTTGGCCTCAAAACATACCCCTTCATTTAATATTATAACAATGTCTACGAAACATAACCGTCATTTTGATCTCATATAATCAACCCCCTCATCCATATTTATAAAGGTACCAACATTATCGACTTCGACTTTTGATATCCGATTCACCCTCTAATTATTTTCTATTTATTACAGACCTAACGTATGTAAATGTAAACGTAACACTGTCAAAATACAATCGACCCTTAGTAAGATGTAACACGTTAAACCCACATCTACATCTAAAAATATATAGTTTTAATTGTCTAATTGCGGCCGCGGCCGTAATTCCAGGCTAATGTTAAAGGGGAGGAATGAAATATGCATGTTGCAGGGTAGCGCACCCTTAACAAGGAAGGGCGACAATGTTTCACGCATATGGTAAAGGGTTGTCATCTGGGTTACTTCTGATCAGATGTTGATCATTATCACAATGGGATATGGCCCCTTCCTACAGATGATGTTTTCGAATAAATTATACGGTGTCAGTTCCTGAAAGAGCTAATGGAAATTTGAGGTTAATGCGTTGGAAATAATACCGAATTTACAGTTGTTATTTATGGTGTGTATACGAGGATTTGTTTTTGTTCTGGCTATGATTTATACTGATTTGTTTTGTGACACATTATAAATGTATATTGTATTTCTTGGTTTAATATGGGATTAAGTTGTTTGGGAAATACTAATTTTTCTTTGTGAGATAAGATATTTTTTATATTACTCCTTCTCATATCATCAGCCAGAATAAGTCAATTTGCAGTCTGTTCCAAATATCTCAAGATATCATAGCTAGTTCATCTGCTATTTCATTTCCTTCTATTCCAGTGTGTGAGTGTGTGTAAGTGTGTGTAAGGTGACTATATTGTTCTCGCATAGTTTATTGAGTTTTCCTAGGTATTCCCACACCATTTTGGAACTGATTACACAAGAGCTCTAGTGGCTGCTTGACTATTCGACATTATGATAATCCTTTGCCTTCTATATCCTTTATCAATATTGAACTGGGCACACTTTCTTATGGCGTGAATTTCCGCTTGAAAGATACTTGGGGTTTTTCCCAAGTTTTCAGAGTGTTTGAGCCGTCTGGGTACCATTCTGGTAATGGTATTTGGATCCCATTCTTTCTTGTTGCTCAATTCCGTCTATGGTTCCAGTCTTAATAGTGTCGAACAGCGAAGATTACAAAACTCTTGTCCAAAATTTACCTATGGAATTTGAAAATTTGGTAAAATATCACACACCTTGAAAATAGCAAACTGGTTGAATATGGTAAATCGCAGAAAGGTTCATGCCCTATGCCTATTTCATAAAATTAAAGCAGCACAGACCCCTCCATATCTCCACAACAATATCTCTTTCCGGACAGATGTTCACAATGTGAACATTCGACGAAAACACTTTTCAGTTCAATTTGAAAATTCTTTCACTTATCAGATCTGAAAATATTATAACCTTCTACAGGACGAATCAAAAGAACTGGGCACACCTTCATATGGCGTGAATTTCCGCCTGAAAGATACATTGGATTTTTCCCAAACTTTCGGAGTATTTGGTTCCCATGTGAGAGGATCACTTGCCATTTTTGAAATATTTATCAATTTTGTGGTGCACTTTCAAGGGCTACACTGAGCTAAGCTAATTTCCAAAGTACTTTTTTGAAGCTTGCTTCTTATTGCACGACATAGGACTTTTGGGAAGGCTAGTGAACTCGTGAAACGTGTAATGTTACGAAAAAGCGTTCGTCACGCGATTACTCATTAGAAAGAGAGAGAGAGAGAGAGACGCAGGCCATAGTGTACGTTCAGTGCAGAGAGAGAGAGAGAGACAGACGCAGGCTATGGTGTACGTTCAGTGCAGAGATAGAGAGAGACGCATTGAAATAACGCGCGATACTATATAACTATATAATTTTTGAAAAATGGTCAAAAATGGTCAAAAATTGTCAAAGTTTTTGAAAAATTGTCAAAAATGGTCAATAATTGTTAAATATTTTAAAAAATGGTCAAAAATAGTCAATAATTGTCAAAATTTTTGAAAGTTGTCAAAAATGGTCAATAATTGTTAAAATTTTGAAAAATGGTCAAAAATTGTTAGATTTGAAAAAATGGTCAATAATTATAAAAAACTATCAAAAATGGTCAATAATTGTTAAAAATTGTAAAAATTTTGGAAAAATTGTCAAAAAAGGTCAAAAATTGTCAAAATGATGAAAAAATGGTCAATAATTATAAAAAACTATCAAAAATGGTCAATAATTGTTAAAAATTGTAAAAATTTTGGAAAAATTGTCAAAAATGGTCAATAATCGTTAAAATTTGAAAAGATTGTCAAAAATTTTGAAAAATGGTCAATAATTGTCAAAATTTTCGAAAAATGGTCAAAATTTTCGGAAAATTGTTAAAATTTTTGAAAAATTGTAAAAAATGGACAATAATTGTCAGAACCTGTCAAAAATGCTCAAAAATGGTCAATAATTGTTAAAATTTGGAAAAATGGTCTAAATTTTTGAAAAATTGTCAAAAATAATCAATAATTGTCAAAACTTCCAAAATTGGTCAATAATTGTCAAAAATGGTCAATAATTGTTAAAATTTGAAAAAATTGTCAAAAATTGTCAAAAACTTTGATAAAATGGTCAACAATTGTCAAAATTTGTTAAAATTTTTGAAAAATGGTCAAAAATGGTCATTCTGTCAGCGGTCCGACGACCACTCATCTTTTTTTTACTTTGATTAAGGTACCACCAAAACATGCATTTTGAATGCTTTTAAGAGCCAAAAAACGTTAACAAAGCAAGTCTAAGAATTCTATTGTAGCCAAATCAGGTCTGTATGCTGGATAACCCCTCATTTTAGAATTCCTCCAATTCTGGTGGGAAACTAGGGATATATTTTCAACTTAATTTTGAAAAAGTAGAAATTAATGATTAGTAATTAATTGTTTAAGATAGCCAACCTAAACAAATGACAATGAAAGAACATTTCGAATTAATTCCACCTCTATTTACATTTCCAACTCATGAATTTTTCACACAAATTAATAGATTCATACCAGATTGGTAGACACACACTTCCTGCGTAATATTTTAGTATGTTTAACACCAATAATTGTTAAAAATTGTCAAAATTTTGGAAAAGTTGTCAAAAATGATCAATAATTGTCAAAATTTGTCAATAATTGTCTAAAATGGTCAATAATCGTTAAAATTTGAAAAAATTGTCAAGAATTCAGAAAAAATGGCCAACAATTGTCAAAATTTTTGAAAAATGGTCAAAATTTTCGAAAAATTGTAAAAAACGGTCAATAATTGTCAGAGCCTGTCAAAAATGCTCAAAAATGGTCAATAATTGTTAAAATTTGGAAAAATGGTCTAAATTTTTGAAAAATTGTCAAAAATAATCAATAATTGTCAAAACTTCCAAAATTGGTCAATAATTGTCAAAAATGGGCAATAATTGTTAAAATTTGAAAAAATTGTCAAAAATTTTGATAAAATGGTCAACAATTGTCAAAAATTGTTAAAATTTTTGAAAAATGGTCAACAATGGTCAAAAATTGTTAAAATTTTTGAAAAATGGTTAAAATTTTCGAAAAATGTTCAAAAATGGTCATTCTGTCAGCGGTCCGACGACCGCTCATCTTTTTTTTACTTTGATTCAGGTACCTCCAAAACATGCATTTTGAATGCTTTACCGTTTTATTAAGAGCCAAAAAACGTTAACAAAGCAAGTCTAAGAATTCTATTGTAGCCAAATCAGGTCTGTATGCTGGATAACCCCTCATTTTAGAATTCCTCCAATTCTGGTGGGAAACTAGGGATATATTTTCAACTTAATTTCGAAAAAGTAGAAATTAATGATTAGCAATTAATTGTTTAAGATAGCCAACCTAAACAAATGACAATGAAAGAACATTTCGAATTAATTCCACCTCTATTTACATTTCCAACTCATGAATTTTTCACACAAATCAATAGATTCATACCAGATTGGTAGACACACACTTCCTGCGTAATATTTTAGTATGTTTTACTCAATAATTGTTAAAAATTGTCAAAATTTTGGAAAAATTCTCAAAAATGATCAATAATGGTCAAAATTGGTCAACAATTGTCAATATTTTTGAAAAATGGTCAAAATTTTCGAAAAATTGTCAAATAATTGTCAGAGCCTGTTAAAAATGCTCAAAAATTGTCAAAAATGGTCAATAATTGTTAAAATTTTCAAAATTGGTCAATAATTGTCAAAAATGGTCAATAATTGTTAAAATTTGAAAAAATTGTCAAAAATTACCAAAAATTTTGATAAAATGGTCAACAATTGTCAAAAATTGTTAGACTTTTTAAAAAATGGTCAAAATTTTCGAAAAATGGTCATTTTGTCAGCGGTCCAACGACCGCTCATCTTTTTTTTACTTTGATTCAGGTACCACCAAAACATGCATTTTGAATGCTTTACATGCTTTACCGTTTTATTAAGAGCCAAAAAACGTTAACAAAGCATGTCTAAGAATTCTATTGTAGCCAAATCAGGTCTGTATGCTGGATAACCCCTCATTTTATAATTCCTCCAATTCTGGTGGGAAACTAGGGATATATTTTCAACTTAATTTCGAAAAAGTAGAAATTAATGATTAGTAATTAATTGTTTAAGATAGCCAACCTAAACAAATGACAATGAAAGAACATTTCGAATTAATTCCACCTCTATTTACATTTCCAACTCATGAATTTTTCACACAAATTAATAGATTCATACCAGATTGGTAGACACACACTTCCTGCGTAATATTTTAGTATGTTTAACATCATTTATCACTTAGTTTTATGATATCTTTCTTCGATCTTTCGTAATATACACACGTACTATTCATAAATACGCCACGAATCCAATTAATTACAATCATTATCATCAGATAAAAACCGTCCGGTGGATACCTTATGTAATAAAAGATACTAAAAAGTTGACACGTTACTATCGGACAGAAAGTTAATCATTTTTGTTTACAGTCTCAGCTAGACTCCCTGATGTTTTATTAATGAATAGGAAAAATTTGAAATATATATGAACAGTTTTCAATTACATTAAACTAGATCTATTGACGTTTTTGACGTGTGCTCCAATTTTTTTTTATTTTTTCCATTTTTCTCACACTTCGTTCAATCCTTTCAAGGTTTAAGTAGATCGCAAACTTCTTTACAGAATGTAATTCCTGAGAAAATTCACCATAAATAGGAAATAGGTATGCCAATATATGCACCGTCAATACTTAATGTCGACAAGTAAAGATTGGTCGATCAATCTTCGTGATTTTTTTTCCTATTTCATTTTCCAAGCGTAGAAGCGCTCGTTTCAGATGAGGTTTTGCATTTCCTGCGTCTATATGGGGTACAACGAGTCCCTTGATGGATGCCCGACCTGACACGAACCCTCTTAACGACCTGAATAACTTTTAATGTCGAAAACGTCTCAAAAAATAGCCACTTCGACATTAACAAAAAATTCGCTCCCAAATAAGCAATTTGTCGTGAAAACTACTGGGCCATTAACATTTCCTATAATTTTAATAAAATAAAATTCAAATAGGACAAAGGACACCTTTAAATACCAAATTATATTTATTAAAGAAATAGATGTCTAAAATTGACACGGGCACTATAAAATGTTATTTAATATATGCTGCCATATACAGGGTGTTCCAACGAAAACTTGTCCCCCACTCAGAAACCAAGAGTTATGTGTGTATGTATATTGGGATGACATTCACTGAGACCTAAAAGATCTATTGTTTCCCCTTACTTAGTTCCTGAGGAAAGTCTCAGAGACTAGCAGATCCCTTAGTCCTATTTCCCGTAGGAATTTTAGGCTTTAACTTGGGAAAATGTCCCTCTTCTATCCAGTACTCTCCTAGGTGTTGTGTCCTAGGATTCTGAATTGCTGTGCAATTCGCAAGTATGTGGATGGTTGTTTCTTCTTCCATGCCACAGATTCTACATTCTTCTTCATCCACTATTTTGAGCTTTTTCAGGTGCCCATTCAGGCGACAAAGTCCCGTTAGGATCCCTGTTAAAACTCTTAGAGCAGTTTTACTTTGGCTTAGGCATTCATTCGATCTCAACAAGTTGTAGTCGTCCAGAAGAATCTTTGATTGTCTAAGTCCTACTACTTCCAATGGTCAGATCTTTTCTTGGGGCTTATACCGAACCAAGAGTTTCATCAAAATGTAAAAAAACAGGTCAAATTTTTATTGGGATGTGGTTGCATTGTTGGATGTGAACCACGACCCAAACCAGAACCTCTCTTCAAAATCTTCCCTCACTTAGCACATTATAACAATAATCTCTCTCCAAAGCAAAAAGCTTATATATACAAACTTATAGCATGATTCAACTTTTAATCAACACGACCATATGTCCTACGCCCAGGCCGCCAAATCTCCGGCTCCATACATCCCATCTTCTCGCTCTTCTCAGGCCTCCTCAATTCATGGAGTCTCAATCCACAGCAAAATCGACGAAGAAGCTTCAGTTCGGACTTCTTAGTCCTAATCATCCTCTCACAATTCATATTCATCAACAACTCCACTCCAAACCATCAACCTACGTAACCTTCCACCCAAATTCTGCTCTCAGAAGGAACTTTTCATCCTTCTGAACAGAAATGAAATTTTAGAGGCCAAATCTCTCACCTTAAAGCAAACCCAAATCGCACAGCCATCCTCAAAATTCCAAGGAACATTTGCCCAAAAATTCTTCATGTCAAAATTCAAAATGCCATTGGAGATAACGAAGTGGTATGCTTACATCTCCACTCGCAAACTCCTGCCTCCAGAAATGAAACTACAACCAATAACCACACCCCAAACTTCTCCTTCGTCATCTCCAACAAAGGAATCTTTGATCTTCTCAAAGACTTTCACATCAACTTCCTAAAATGCTGGAGGATGGTCTCCAAGGCCTTAAACTCTCCAACCTCCTTAATCAGAGTCATCACAAACTCTGAAACTCAACTTCACCAGGCTCTTTCAAAAGTAAATTTCAATAAACTACCAGCCGTCCCGAAATATTGTACTCGATGTACAAATTTAGGCCACTCCGTCACCTATTGTAAAGCCAAACTTTACACCTGTCCCAAATGTGATAGCCACGAACACAGGTCAAGTTTTTGTTGGAACACCCTGTAAAGGTACCGTATATAATTGTTATTACCGTTCATGCAGAATTGTTGCAATGCAATGTATACAAAGTAAACGTTCCATTAGCTAAACGACACGCTACGTATTCCAAACCCTCAAACCATATTTTATTACACTATGTAATTGGTCATTATCTGGAATAACTTTGCGTGCTAATTTCAAGCTAGTTATCGCTAAGAATATATCTACGAGGTAGCGTTTGTGCGGAAAACTTAATGTAATATAAGCTAAGATTGCTGGGTAAGTACACACCTCTCAGGCACCTACCACCGTTCCCTCCACTCCCATCCCTGATCCAAACAATCCTTATTCCTTCCAATGTTGGCTGAAGAGGCTCCGGAAAGCCTATAGCGGCCCGCTCTCCTCGAGAAGGGGGAGAATGAAAAACTACCCTTCCTCTTTTTCCACTGATTGGTAATAAGGAACGGACGCGGTACGATGCGACAAAATAAAAGAAGGTGTATCTATTTGTAAAGCTAAGCATTGTGAAACAGGTCCTCGGATCTTCCAATGATCTTCCAAAACGGTATGGAATTGAAAAACGCTGCATCTTTCCATCACACAGCCTAGTGGATGCTCCTGGCACCAACTATGATAGTGCTGGACGCACCTCTAACCAACAAAGCCAGCATAAGTTTTCCCAAAATGGACAGCCTTAGATGCTCAGCTAGGAAACTTGTACATTAGTGCTGGTTGAAGATGGATAATATATCTAACCTCTACAAATAAGGAGGATTCGACAGCTTCATTTTTTAGCTATAGTTACAATATAAATACCAAAAGGTTTCGTCATAATGTAATTATTATTAGATTCATGGAGATAATGGTAGTAATCCCTTAATGCTATTAAATTTGAGTTATGCAGATACATATTTATATTCCTTCCAACAATTCAGTTCGGGTGTTTCAATTAAATGAGAAGGACACTAAATTGCTGACTCGATAAACTGAGGTTCAAATACCAGAATTCCTATTTCTCACTCGAAACACTCCAATGTATAGAATAATCTGACCCAAATACAACTATTAACAAGTTACTACCAGTTTCCGACCCAATCTTCAAACGTAAAATCACACACCGAGTCATCAATACTCCAGATTCTGAGAGCTACACGGAGGTAATTCTGAGTTGGCGCTAATGAGGTCACTAATGCCAAATCCGATGTTGATTGTGAGCTCCTTTTTTTTCACAATACTTGTATATTTGAAGTTGAGTATTGAGTATTTTTTTATGTTGTCAAATCTTATATTATTTTGTTGTTCGTTCGTATTTTATGCGCTGCCGTATCGTTCATCAGATTGTGATAAAACTTTGACAACTTGCTCGCTCTTAAAGGAAGGTTATAGTTTTTATCCCAGTGGCGTACCTCAGCTAAGAGGTACAAAAAAATTTTTATTTTTACCTCTAGCTTGGGCCGTTGTTGAGTTATTTAACATTTAAAATTTTGTTTATGCTTACTGCATTTTGAAAAATAGCTATTTGTATATTAAGAGCTTTCTGCTCAAATTACACACAAGAAACTATCGTCATCATGTATCATGGGCGTACGGAAATTTTTTTGATGTAAAAATTTATTTGTGAAAATTTTTATATCATGGACGTACGATAAACTTTTCAAAGAGGGTTGATTGTTGACAATTTCTAATTACCACAGGCGCGCAATGAAATTTTTCAAGCGGGTTCATTTATTTGTGCCCATGACTGCCTATTTTTTTCTTTTTTTATATCCTATTTGAAAAATTGGGGGTTGTAACTGGCACTCGAAGGGGGTTGTATTTAAATTTGACGTATTTCGGAATTTTCTACAAATACGTACAGTAGACGAAATAGAATTTATTGCATTTAACTTTTCCACACTGCATCTGGTAGCGTAAAATTTGCTCTCTTTATTTTATTAAATTTAATTTTCCATTAATTCATATTCAATCATCTGCTATTAAAAAAAATTGTATTCAAATGCAAATTTCATTCGAAAGTTCCATACTGATAATAGTTATTCACGTCTCTTTAACAAAAAATCTTTAGAACTGGCTTAAAAACTGGATTTTAAGGGCTAACTGAATATAAGTCTGGATTTAGAAAGAACTCCAATTAAAGAGATTACTCGGCCTTCTGAAATGTTTCAGACCAGTCTCTAAAAACTGAAATTCCAACGTTATGCTGATCAACAAAATGTTAATGCTCTTCTTTTTTTCGCTTCTAATCTTTTTAATGCAGATTATCTTTTAGATGCTCTTTTCAATACTTTTTAAACACACCGTTGAAGTACTTTTATGGAAATTGGGAAAATTGAATGAAAACTGACTTATTAAAAGTTGAAATTTGTAGTACCCTCGTATAATTAAAGTAAGTGTAGTTTATTAATGAAATACTAGAGTCAAATATTACTTACGAAACACTTTTATAATATTGAATAGATGTGTTTATCAACAAACGTATAAAAGTATTCGTAAGCATAAAATATATTTAGTTTTGATACTGATGATATTACATAACATTTGATTAGAATAAAAGCTGATGATAAAGTGAACTCCAATAAGGTCAGCTGGGTTGACCGGAGTTAAATATAAATATATATTTTATGCAATATAATTATATAGATATAATATACAAGTGGTGTAATGAAAACTAGATTAAATAATCCACAACTCAAGCTAAACGTCCCAAAAAAGTTAATAGGATTAACTGAAACGATTAGATCTGAAGTGTTATATCCTGTAAATATTTAAAACTTTGTATCTAGGGAATTTCCAGGAACCATGAAAAGAGTACAGGAGTGTACTTTGCTCGTATAATTATTTGATCATTTTCTCTCTCCTCAGGATTAATAATAATAATTTACATCTTCTACAAGACCCAAAGATACCTTCGAATATTAATACGATGCATCTATGAAAAACTTCCGCAAATCATCTTCATTGAATCCTTATGCCTTCATGGCTACGTCAAGTTAAGCAAGCACAATTCGTTCATTTATATCTGTTTTCACGTTGAAGGATATTATTCAACGTTCCACTTATATATTTAAAAAGTAAACGATATTATCAATGGAAACTCTTAACAAAATGAAGTTTTTAAATTCTAGCTAGAGTAACCGTAGCGCTCGATAAAATTTACGAGTACATTTTCGTATTCTTATCACAGTAATCCCACGGGACGAGAGGGGAATAAAGTCTCCCTCAAGTTGTATATAAAATATTAAACAACCCTTGTATGCTCATTACATACAGACTACGGAAGGGAATATAAATAATATTGATGTAAATGGTATGTGATGGAGGAGATACGAAATATTTTATGGAAATCCACTCGTATAACAGTATAATCGAAAGGATAATTTCGTGAGAAATCCGAATATTTTAAGGAAATGGACAAGGAAGAGATGCTTTCAGACATCTGGGGCGAATTTTATTTGTATAAGAATTATATGCACAAAACATAAACTCGAAGAGGAAATATATTCTTATCCGAAATATCCAGTCGGTCCAAAAGTATGAAGGACGATTTATAAAAAAATTTATCTGTACAAAGTAACCTGAAATAAAAACTAGGATGAAACATATTTTTTGTGATTCAGTTACGAAATTTCATAATTTTGACACTCATTTTAGTTATCTGTCGCCACTGACAATGAACGATAGTAGTGGGTGGAGCTTAGAGTCATACCAAGATGGCGGAATTAACAGAACCGGACTACATCATAGGTCTTCGCACAGAAATGTACGAAAGAGCTTAAAATTAGAATTAATACTTCTTTTATTTTTAAAAAGGATGTGTTAAATTGACAGGACAAAGTGATAATTATCTTTAACCATTGGTTAACCCGAAACGACTCTTTTGGTCGTAATAAACTTAGAAAATCATAAGTACTTATCAATTTCTCCTCGTACCCACCAGGGTAGCATAGATTACCTTATGCATAGGACATTTATTTATGTTGGAAAAGCATCTGGCTCGTTTCGGCATCGTTAAATGATATACCTGTACTTAACAAATTCTCCTCGTAACTTAACTCCCCCTATCCGGGTGGTATAAATTATTTTTCTAGTTACTTTTTATTAAAAATGTCGTCGCAGTGACACAACAATTCACTTAAATAATGTTTGTATCTATTACATGTGCACGCACCTTATCGTCTCGTTGAATTTTATCAAGCACTTTTTTCTTAGTTTAGATATCCCCAGCTGAAATATGTGGCGGTAAACGTTAAACTCAAGGAAAAACTTACATAAATAACAACGAATAGGTTTTTTATTTGACAAGCCAAAGCCGTCGGTAAGACATATCAGAACATAAAGTATTTATATTTCTAAATATATCCTGTAGTTAGTTTGACTAAAAAATTATGTAGCTGGTTAACTTGATTTAAAACAAAATATATATTAAGATATTGAAGTTATTAAAAGCATTCCTTTTTTATATCTATTTATATTCAAAATTTCAATCATAATTTTATGGAGGCATGCTTAGACTCCGCGAATCTAGCTCCTAGTGGAGCAATATCCCTTCCAAAAGAAAACTGGGAAGGCAAGTACGTGCGCACATAGTAAAGCGATCTGTTCGAGCGATTAGATCGAGCGTCGACAACGATTCTATTAAATATTGTTTTCCAACCGTTCTGCCTCGATGAAGATCGCTTTATTTTGTGCCGATGACAGGTTTATGTTGAACGCGCTACTCGCTCGCCTCTATCTTCGAAGGTCCACTAGGAAACCAACGTCCAGTCGGTCTCTTAGGCGCGTCAAAGAAGAGTCAGCAAAGTGGAGCAAAATGGGGCATTTTCGTAATCTACGGGTTCGAATTTGTGGGTTTTCATGTATAAAAATATACGGAATCAACAATTGCGGATATCGAGAATATTAAGGGAATAAAATTGAGGCTGAGTAATAATAAGTCAAAAAATCATAGAGTAGCACGCAGCAAGCAGCACATCATCCCTTCCAAAATAAAACTGGGAAGACAATTACGAGCGCACATAGTAAAGCGATCTGTTCGAGCGATTAGATCGAGCGTCGACATCGATTCTATTAAATATTGTTTTCCAACCGTTCTGCCTCGATGAAGATCGCTTTATTTTGTGCCGATGACAGGTTTATGTTGAACGCGCTACTCGCTCGCCTCTATCTTCGAAGGTCCACTAGGAAACCAACGTCCAGTCGGTCTCTTAGGCGCGTCAAAGAAGAGTCAGCAAAGTGGAGCAAAATGGGGCATTTTCGTAATCTACGGGTTCGAATTTGTGGGTTTTCATGTATAAAAATATACGGAATCAACAATTGCGGATATCGAGAATATTAAGGGAATAAAATTGAGGCTGAGTAATAATAAGTCAAAAAATCATAGAGTAGCACGCAGCAAGCAGCACATCATCCCTTCCAAAATAAAACTGGGAAGACAATTACGAGCGCACATAGTAAAGCGATCTGTTCGAGCGATTAGATCGAGCGTCGACATCGATTCTACTAATATTGTTTTCCAACAGTCTGCCTCGATGAAGATCGCTTTATTTTGTGCCGATGACAGGTTTATTTTGAACGCGCTACTCGCTCGCTTCTATCTTCGAAGGTCCACTAGGAAACCAACGTCCAGTCGGTCTCTTAGGCGCGTCAAAGAAGAGTCAGCAAAGTGGAGCAAAATGGGACATTTTCGTAATCTACGGGTTCGAATTTGTGGGTTTTCATGTATAAAAATATACGGAATCAACAGTTGCGGATATCGAGAATATTAAGGGAATAAAATTGAGGCTAAGTAATAATAAGTCAAAAAATCATAGAGTAGCACGCAGCAAGCAGCACATCATCCCTTCCAAAATAAAACTGGGAAGACAATTACGTGCGCACATAGTAAAGCGATCTGTTCGAGCGATTAGATCGAGCGTCGACATCGATTCTACTAATATTGTTTTCCGACAGTCTGCCTCGATGAAGATCGCTTTATTTTGTGCCGATATTTTGAACGCGCTACTCGCTCGCTTCTATCTTCGAAGGTCCACTAGGAAACCAACGTCCAGTCGGTCTCTTAGGCGCGTCAAAGAAGAGTCAGCAAAGTGGAGCAAAATGGGGCATTTTCGTAATCTACGGGTTCGAATTTGTGGGTTTTCATGTATAAAAATATACGGAATCAACAATTGCGGATATCGAGAATATTAAGGGAATAAAATTGAGGCTGAGTAATAATAAGTCCAAAAATCATAAAGTAGCACGCAGGAAGCAGCACATCATCCCTTCCAAAATAGAACTGGGAAGACAATTATGTGCGCACATAGTAAAGCGATCTGTTCGAGCGATTAGATCGAGCGTCGACATCGATTCTACTAATATTGTTTTCCAACCGTTCTGCCTCGATGAAGATCGCTTTATTTTGTGCCGATATTTTGAACGCGCTACTCGCTCGCTTCTATCTTCGAAGGTCCACTAGGAAACCAACGTCCAGTCGGTCTCTTAGGCGCGTCAAAGAAGAGTCAGCAAAGTGGAGCAAAATGGGGCATTTTCGTAATCTACGGGTTCGAATTTGTGGGTTTTCATGTATAAAAATATACGGAATCAACAATTGCGGATATCGAGAATATTAAGGGAATAAAATTGAGGCTGAGTAATAATAAGTCCAAAAATCATAAAGTAGCACGCAGGAAGCAGCACATCATCCCTTCCAAAATAGAACTGGGAAGACAATTATGTGCGCACATAGTAAAGCGATCTGTTCGAGCGATTAGATCGAGCGTCGACATCGATTCTACTAATATTGTTTTCCAACCGTTCTGCCTCGATGAAGATCGCTTTATTTTGTGCCCACGACAGGTTTATTTTGAACGCAATGCCGCGCTACTCGCTACTCGCCTCTATCCTCGACGCTCCACTAGGAAACCAACGTCCAGTCGGTCTCCTTTCCTTTTAGGGAATTTATTCAGCTAAAAATATCTTTATTTCAAAATATCGACTGTAAGAGTAGTTTTTTTTAACAGGTCTGTGAAACGTTCGATATCTTTGTGTACATTTTGAAAATTCAACCATCCAAACATAATAAATCTTAATTAAGAAGATACGTTACCCGTATTTAAATTAATTCTAGAGAGCGCGTGATAAAGCACATTATATCATTATTTTTAATTGCTTTCAATTAATATAATTAGCAGCTCTGGTCAGTGATATACAAGGTTTTATTATGAAGGTAATATGTCTGGATAAAAACGCTGCATTTTACGGCGTCCGAGAAATTATCTTGGAACATTAGCATTTTATATACCTGTATATAATTTAGAGAAGCGATCATTTTTATTCAATAAAACTTGTATTTCATCTTCATCGTCTTTCCAAAAAATGTATAAATAGGACACTATTGATCGCACCTGATATTACAAGTAGAATTCGTGACACTGCCCAATAATAAAATTATAAGCCATTTTTTCCCGTATATCGTGAAAAGTGTGGTGTCATATCGCATGCGTAAAAATTTGGAAAAAACTCTTATTAGGAAGTTGCGTAATTTTTTTTAATAGGCATTTTCGTAATCTACGGGGTCAAATTAGTGGGTTTTCAAGTATAAAACTATACGGAATCCATTTTTACGGATTTTGAAAAAAAATAGGGGTATAAAATTGAGGTTATGTAACAGTCGATAATGAATGAAGTCAAAAAATCATAGAGACTTCAATAATTGGAATTTTGATCTGAAATTTTAGACACACTATCTCGAATAATCAATTAATACGTAAAAAAATCGAGAGTATCGTATCTACGATATTTCTTATACGACGGTAGGCGGAAGTGAGAAGTACCAAAATATTCTTTGAAAATCAAAGAGTGACTTTCGAACGTTATTTAAATAGAAATAACGCATATTTAAGAGCAGAAAAATCCTCTTATTATAGTAAATTTCAGGCTGAATCGATTGACGTTGACGAAAATATAATGCGGTGGATGATTATATAGTTATCGTCAAAAGTATGGAATGCGTAAAAACTTGGAAAAAACTCTTATTAGAAAGTTACGAAATTTTTAATCGGTATTTTCGTAATCTACGGGGTCAAATTAGTGGGTTTTCATGTATAAAACTACACGGAATCCATTTTTGCGGATTTCGAAAAAAATAGGGGTATAAAATTGAGGTTATGTAATAGTCGATAATGAATGAAGTCAAAAAATCCATAGAGACTTCAATAATTGGAATTTTGATCTGAAATTCTAGACACGCTATCTCGAATAATCAATTCATACGGAAAAAAATCGAGAGTATCGTATCTACGATATTTCTTATCCGACGATAGGCGGAAGTGAGAAGTACCAAAAAATTCTTTGAAAATCAAAGAGTAACTTTAGAACGTTATTTAAACAAAAATAACGCATATTTAAGGGCAGAAAAATACTCCTCTTTTAGTAAATTTCAGGCTGAAACGATTGACGTTGATCAAAATATAACGCGGTGGATGGTTATACAGTTATCGTCAAAAATATGGATTGCGTAAAAACTTGGAAAAAACTCTTATTAGAAAGTTACGAAATTTTTAATGGGTATTTTCGTAATCTACGGGGTCAAATTAGTGAGTTTTCGCGTATAAAACTACAAGGAATCCATTTTTGCGGATTTCGAAAAAATAGGGGTATAAAATTGAGGTTATGTAATAGTCGATAATGAATGAAGTCAAAAAATCATAGAGACTTCAATAATTCGAATTTCGATCTGAAATTTTAGACACGCTATCTCGAATAGTCAATTCATACGGAAATAAATCGAGAGTATCGTATCTTCGATATTTCTTGTACGACGGTAGGCGGAAGTGAGAAGTAACAAAATATTCTTTGAAAATCAAAGAGTGACTATCGAACGTTATTTAAACAAAAATAACGCATATTTAAGGGCAGAAAAATACTCCTCTGTTAGTAAATTTCAGGCTGAAACGATTGACGTTGATCAAAATATAACGCGGTGGATGGTTATACAGTTATCGTCAAAAATATGGATTGCGTAAAAACTTGGAAAAAACTCTTATTAGAAAGTTACGAAATTTTTAATCGGTATTTTCGTAATCTACGGGGTCAAATTAGTGAGTTTTCAGGTATAAAACTACACGGAATCCATTTTTGCGGATTTCGAAAAAATAGGGGTATAAAATTGAGGTTATAGTCGATAATGAATGAAGTCAAAAAATCATAGAGACTTCAATCATTGGAATTTTGATCTGAATTTTAGACATGCTATCTCCAATAATCAATCAATCGAGAGAGAGTAGAGTATCTACGAGATTTCTTATACCACGGTAGGCAGAAGTGAAGAGTACCAAAAAAATTCTTTGAAAATCAAAAAGTGAACGTTATTGCAATTTATGCAATAGTGCAATTTAAATCACACAAATGTTTTCTTTAGTAGGTTATGACAATTATTGAATTTCACAACTAGCACTGATATCAGATATATGTTCGGCATACTCTCATCAAGTTAGTAATAGACGAGTCTGTGTTTAAATCAACCCTACAAACTTATTAACAATTTCCTCTGGGGCATTAATTATATGCGGAAAGCAGAAATAATTAGAACACCTGACAGTGACTGCAAAATGCCACGGTATACAGCATGTGATTTGTATTAAGCACACAAAATTAATTATGTTACAGTTTCCGGATGATATGTTGCTGGTTTACTGGCAAGCAAGAGTCTTATCATTTTCTTGTGACCATTGGCGTTCACTTAATTATGCTCTATTTCTGTTTATCAACTATGAGTATTTTATAAAATGCAATGGCCAAACGTTATAAAGTCATTTTCAACAACAATGTGTTTTTTTTTCAAGAAATTATTGTTGACGCACCTCGTATCCTTCTCAATTAACACAGTAAGTTCGTAATTCGTGTCTCGTGAGAATTTAAATATGCAAATCGCATTTTAGTTTCCGTCTGTAATTGCGTTTTATTTAACTTCGGGTAATTATCAGGACAAAAGCTTTTCGTAAGATAAGTAACAACTTTATTTTCCGGGTGACTTATAATTGTCCGTGAGTTTGCTTAATTTTCTAAAAGAAAAATAGATTAATTTGGAAAATTTCTAATATTAATATTTTCAGATAACTGGAACAATTCAAATAATCCTTATTACTGCTCCTAGTGTAAGATAATGCCAAAGAATAACCTCCATAAATTGTGTCGTCAACATCTTAGAAATATTCAAATATCGCCGACGGAGACTATCGAAACGTCAAAAATAAATTCGGTTCTATGAGAATCTTGATAACCGGCTTCACCGCAAAAGTTAAATTGGTTTAGTATAGACTCTCAGTCGAAGTTAAATTTGAATGGGAAATGAGATAGCGGAGAAAACAAAAAGAAGGAAAAAAATGCTGAATAACGATGACTATATCTATCACTGAATTATGAGCCAAACATTTATCAATCAATTCGTTGAGTCTCGTTTATTCGTCCATTATCAATTCATCAGCATCAAAACAATCGAAATCGCGGATGGGATTATTGATGACAACAAGGGTTCCGTTTCTAAAATAATATCTATTGTATGTGATCCTCAAATTTAGATCCTCTTTAATTTAGCTGGACGTTTTCCCGTGAAATTATCTAATGAATAAATTCCCATAAAAACGTTGTAGGTTGGAAAGAGATTAAACACTTTGAGCCGCGTTCAAAACCGATACAAAAGAAATATTTTACAAGAAATTTGAAAAGACATGAAAAAACTTTGCTAGCAAACAATATCATTATCATTGAATCCATAATTTCTATAAATTTGGAGGTTAAATCCTTTTCAATACCTCCAAGCGCCAAAATTTTACTTTCCTTTATATAGTTATGGCTATGGTATCTGCTAAAAATTGTGAACTATAGACTTTACAATTTTTTTATGTTTATTTTCGTATTCTACGAGGTCGAATTAATGGATTTACACATATAAAAGTTTCTGAAAAAACTTGGTTCCGATTTTGCAAATTTTGAAAGTGTGGTTATGTAATGGTCAAAAATACACCCACTAAGTCAAAAAATCATAAAGCCCATAATAATGAAAATTTCGAGTTGAAATTTCAGATACACACTCTAAAGTATTGGACAAATTTGGGAAAAAATCAGCAGCATCGTATCTACGATATTTTGTATACGACGGTATGCGAAAGTGAGATTTACGAAAATTTGAAAAAAAATATTTATTATGGACTTAGAAACTTTTTGTGCGCAATTTCGCAATTTTGCAATTTCTACGGGGTCGAATTAGTGGATTTCTATATATAAAAGTATTTGGGAAAACTTAGTTCTGATTTTGAAAATCGGAAAATTTGAAAGTGGAATTATGTAATAGTCGAAAATACACGTGGTAAGTCAAAAAATCATAGAGCCCATAATAATGAAAATTTCGAGTTGAAATTTTAGATACACACTCTAAAGTATTGGACAAATATGGAAAAAAATCAGCAACATCGTATCTACGATATTTTGTATACGAGGATATGCGAAAGTGAGATTTACGAAAATTTGAAAAAAAAAATTATTATGAACTTTAGAAACTTTTTGTGCGTAATTTCGTATTCTACGGGGTCGAATTAGTGTATTTCTATATATAAAAGTATCTGGGAACACTTAGTTCCGATTTTGAAAATCGGAAAATTTGAAAGTGGAATTATGTAATAGTCGAAAATACACGCGGTAAGTCAAAAAATCATAGAGCCTATAATAATGGGAATTTCTAGCTGAAATTTTAGATACACACTCTCAAGTATTGGGCAAATATGTAAAAAAATCAGCAACATGGTATCTACGATATTTTGTATACGAGGGTATGCGAAATTGAGATTTACGTAAATTTTTAAAAAAAATTATTATGGACTTTAGAAACTTTTTGTGCGTAATTTCGTATTCTATGGGGTCGAATTAGTGGATTTCTATATATAAAAGTATCAGAGAGCACTTAGTTCCGATTTTGAAAATCGGAAAATTTGAAAATGGAATTATGTAATAGTCGAAAATACACGCGGTAAGTCAAAAAATCATAGAGCCCATAATAATGGGAATTTTAAGCTGAAATTTTAGATACACTTTCTTAAGTATTGGACAAATATGGAAAAAAATCAACAACATCGTATCTACGATATTTTGTATACGAGGGTATGCGAAAGTGAGATTTACGAAAATTAAAAAAAAATTATTATGGGCTTTAGAAACTTTTTGTGCGTAATTTCGTATTCTACGGGGTCGAATTAGTGGATTTCTATATATAAAAGTATCTGGGAACACTTAGTTCCGATTTTGAAAATCGGAAAATTTGCAAGTGGAATTATGTAATAGTCGAAAATACACGCGGTAAGTCAAAAAATCATAGAGCCTATAATAATGGGAATTTCTAGCTGAAATTTTAGATACACACTCTCAAGTATTGGGCAAATATGTAAAAAAATCAGCAACATCGTATCTACGATATTTTGTATACGAGGGTATGCGAAATTGAGATTTACGTAAATTTAAAAAAAAAATTATTATGGACTTTAGAAACTTTTTGTGCGTAATTTCGTATTCTATGGGGTCGAATTAGTGGATTTCTATATATAAAAGTATCAGAGAGCACTTAGTTCCGATTTTGAAAATCGGAAAATTTTAAAGTGGAATTATGTAATAGTCGAAAATACACGCGGTAGGTAAGTCAAAAAATCATAGAGCCCATAATAATGGGAATTTTTAGCTGAAATTCTAGATACACACTCTCAAGTATTGGGCAAATATGGAAAAAAATCAGCAACATCGTATCTATGATATTTTGTATACGAGGGTATGCGAAATTGAGATTTACGAAAATTTAAAAAAAATTATTATGGGCTTTAGAAACTTTTTGTGCGTAATTTCGTATTCTGCGGGATCGACTTAGTGGATTTCTATATATGAAAGTTTCTGGGAACACTTAGTTCCGATTTTGAAAATCGGAAAATTTGAAAGTGGAATTATGTAATAGTCGAAAATACACGCGGTAAGTCAAAAAATCATAGAGCCCATAATAATGGGAATTTTTAGCTGAAATTTTAGATACACACTCTCAAGTATTTAACAAATATGGAAAAAAATCAGCAACATCGTATCTACGATATTTTGTATACGAGGGTATGCGAAAGTGAGATTTACGAAAATTAAAAAAAAAATTATTATGGGCTTTAGAAACTTTTTGTGCGTAATTTCGTTTTCTACGGGGTCGAATTATGGATTTCTATATATATATAAGTATCTGGGATTACTTAGTTCCGATTTTGAAAATCGGAAAATTTGAAAGTGGAATTATGTAATAGTCGAAAATACACGCGGTAGGTAAGTCAAAAAATCATAGAGCCCATAATAATGGAAATTTCTAGCTGAATTTTTAGATATACACTCTCAAGTATTGAACAAATATGGAAAAAAATCAGCAACATCGTATCTACGATATTTTGTATACGAGGGTATGCGAAAGTGAGATTTACGAAAATTTAAAAAAAAATTATTATGGGCTTTAGAAACTTTTTGTGCGTAATTTCATATTCTACGAGGTCGAATTAGTGGATTTCTATATATAAAAGTATCTGGGAACACTTAGAAAATCGGAAAATTTGAAAGTCAGATTATGTAATAGTCGAAAATACATGCGGTAAGTCAAAAAATCGTAGAGCCCATAATAATGGGAATTTCTAGCTGAAATTTTAGATACATACTCTCAAATAAAATAATGGACAAATTTATATTGAAACCAGCAACGTCGTAACTACGATATTTTGTATACGAGGGAATGCGAAAGTGTGAGGTACGGATATTCGGAAAAAAAATTTAAAATATAAAAGAATGAACGGAAATTACGTTTAATCTTGTAGAGTATCATCAATACTAAATATGTCTGCCAACTGAAAGTTTAAACGCCCTAAAATTTACCATTCTTGGAAAGTATGTACGTAAAGCGTTTTATAGCAAAATAAATGGAAATTGAGGCGAAAAAGAAGACGGAGATTGGTCTCAGCGCTGCTATCTATGCAATCCTCATCCACTTAATGAACAATATTATGGTTTAAGCTATAAAGTTTTGGGATTATTAGCCACCGTATAAGGCTGAGATGACAACTTCGACATCAAATCCTTGTTTTATTGAGATACAAACAGTTCCTAAAACGGAATTGTAATAGAAACCATAAAGTCGGGCCATAACGATCCTTCGCTACTAGATAAACCAGTATCCATATACAAAATATTTCATGCGAACATTTCCTGAATTGAAATTACCAAGTTTAGCACTTCTAAAACACCGATTTATATACCAATAATGGGGTTTCGGGTTTAAAACCGCATGTTTGGTATCTTTCGAGCACAAACGGAAAATGTCAACTCACAGAACAGAATGAAATTTTAAATTTCTGTTTGATACAGTGCACATGCACAGCATTTAAATGAAAATATCGAACGAGTTCGTAATATTAAAATCTTCACGGAAATTATGCGCGATAAAAAGTGCTATGTTAAAACGGGTGTGCCGCAGGGTATCAACCTTGGACCCATCCTATATTTGCTATATATCATTAAAATATATAGTCATTGCTGCATTCGCTGACGACACTGCTCTACTTGCAGTAGATCAAAACCAAGAAAACTCTGTTAGAAAACTGCAGATAGCAGCCAATGCAGTAGTAGAATGGACCAAAAAATGGAAGACTAAGCTTAATGAGCTTAAATCTATTCAAGTAAACCTCACCAACAAAAGAGTACCAGAACCCTATCCTCTAAATATCAACTAACTAACTATTAACTCTAAATAGTTAGATGCAAATTAATGGTTAGTCTTGTAAGACTAGTACGCAGACGATGTAGCAATATCGGTTTGGTGCAGGAAGGTATAATTATTTTTTTTTTAATTCATCACACCAACTAGAATTCTCGAGATAAATTCTACCGAACCTCCTAAATTTTGAGGTTAGGTCACTTTTTTCACTAATTTAGCTATATACGATACTCGCTGATGCCTTGCGCCTTCCCTGAGGAAGTTCCCCGAATATTTTCGTCCTGATTCAATTTCTTAACGAGTCTTTCAAAACTCCAAAAATTTCCGATTATATAAAAAAATGCACCCAATTCCATTTCAATTCATATAATAAATCAAACATTATCTTGTTATAATAAAATTTTGTTATCAGCGTCATTATTTTACTTCAACCCTAACCCATGTATCCCGTCCGAAACACGACTTTGTTTCTCAATTACATTGACATTTTATGTATGTTAGTGACGTGTATTAATAGATCCAGAAGTATGTTCCATTAGGTGTGTTTCTGATAGACCACCAAAACGTCTTTGGTGATTTTTCTTTTTCTAGTAATGTTTGAGATCGTAATTAATTATATTCGAATGTCACTAAGATATATAGAGAAGTCGAAGGAATAATTTGCCGTTGAAAAAATATGCAGTGATTCTATTTCAAAACTATGACGGTAAATAGGATAGCTATTTATTAAGTGAGTAAAATTCTTGAAAATATATTTTACAAAAATTTACTAATTCCTGACGGATCAGCAATCACCTTGAATCAATCGGTTTCAGTATTCCTTGGAAAAAAGTACCCCGATTTTTGATCTCTCTCCACTTTTTATAAAATAATAACAGTATAGAGAAAAAATTACAAACCTCCCCAAAGAACTGCACTTTTTTTACCGAAAAAATATTTTCACGCAATTAATCGATTTGCAGCCTAAATGAAGATTTCTAAAATCCAGTTTCTCCCCTTTGTTCAAAGTGAGGGTTTGGAAAATCGTCTGGCAAGTAATTTCCATTCCTTCCTTTATTGTCTTGTTTTCCCAGCCTCAGCTACTTTTTAATGTCTTTGAATTTGTTAATTTTAAATCTATTGATCCAATTATTGGTGACTTAATATTTACTTTCCATGAAAATATAAACAGCCCGATAGAAATATAAGGCATTCATTTCCAATATTTTCTCTATTGAGAGAAAATTTAATGTGTTTCTCAACATCAGATACTGCTGCTTGTTTGATTAAACTTTTCCTGATTAAATACATTTATTTTCACCACCAAAACTTCATTATTAGTCTTTAGATTCTGCTACAACAGAAAAAAGTTTTCAATTATAATATTTTCCATTTTATATAAATTTTTAGGAAAAATTAATTCTAATATATTGAGCATAAAATATAAAAAGGGAATTTAAAAAAATGTCAAAAAGAAGTTCATTGTTTAAAGTGCTTTATAGAGTAGACGTCCACAATAAAAAACCCATCTCGTAAAATCCTCCCGGAATATAATTCACTTTTATCTTTTTTAAATGATGTCCTTTAAATATTATTTCGAGATGGAGAAATAAAATATTCAAACATTCCTCCCTTTACCCTTCATCATTCTCTCTCTTTTGTCTATCGCTTTCCCCAAAATCCCTCTTAAAGTGTAACATAACCAGATTATAAATTATACCCCGGGTAGAACGGTGGCCTCACAAAAGTACAAAGATAAGTCATAAACAATATCTTCATATTTGATTCCCGACCCTTACGAAGCATATATATATATATATAGTCCCTGAGCTCACCCAAAATTTATTACACTCAATAAGATAAACAACATACGTTAAAGGAATTGGTTCAGAAGTTTTATATTATAACCTAATTTATTAAATAATGTTGCTTATACAACAGAAGAAATTTCCTTGAAACGGTTAAGGTATTCCCACCGAAACTGATATTACCACTAAAACAATCAAAATAGACTGGAAAAGGTTCAAATTTCCTTCAACAAAATTTGTCCACTGTTTCTTGTTCTTTGTCAAGCTAGTTCCTTCTGGTCAGGTTTTATTTCTTCTCGCTAGATTCTCTACATTCCATTTTTTCTTTGGCCGGCCTCTCGACTGTTTTTGGATTGATCTTGCTCCCCACATTCTCATGACTTGTTATTCATTCTTGCCAAACCATCTCAGTTGTTGTATTTCTGTATTGGTTCCAGATCATCTCTTATCCCTTTATTTCGTTCTTTATCTTTTTGTTATTCACTTTATACCCCTAACCTAACCTCAAATTAACTGGAGCAAATTTTGATTTGTAATTTAACGTCAATTTAATAAAATTGTATCTGTGGCTTACCGACTAATGAAAATAATATATCCAGTCCCTCTTACAAGAAACAATGATGTATCGAAGAAGATTTCTCCACGCAATGGGGGTTATTCATTTAAGCGAAGCAATATTTCGACAATATTTCCCTAGACGGAAAGTATTGGGATAAAAGATAGAAGTTGAGAAACGTATAACTGCTTTTGATTGGGGGGCGGACAGTTTTCAAGGCATTATAGGGATGAGAAGTATATGGAGTGACAAAATATGCTCTTCTGATTTAAAACTGGTGAATTTTGATTATTAAGGTTTACCTTCGAACATCAACCCCCATAATGAAATAAAGTTTTTTTCGTCTATAATAATCACAGTTTCGTTATTTTCTACTGTTGGAATAAAACGAAAATTGTGCTCGAAGTACTGAAAGCATTCGTTTCTTGTTTTCTTTTTATGGTCACAAAAACTATAGAGTAAGATTAGAAAAGTGAAAATTAAAGTATTGTAAAGATGTTGATGAATATATTCTGTTTATTTAAGACAGAGCAGCACGAACAAGCGATTGAAATAGATAGATAATATTTAATAAAAAAGGCAAATAAGAACGATTTAATTCTATCCGGTCTCAACATGGAATACAACTATGGAGGTGTACCAAAAAGAGTAAAATTAAAATTATACCAAGTGTTACGGTGTAAATGCGCCTAAGTGTGTAGTTCGAAGAGAAATAAACTCAAATAGTTGTAGGTCAGAAGGAAGACTTCGTCAACATGAAAACATCGAGTCCCCCAGCTCCTGGATCACTAAAATCAAAAAAGAAAACAAACTGAAGAGGACCAACGAGCTGGTGTAGTGTAGTTCGAATTAAAAAGCCTATAGTGCAAATAGTGTGCAAGAATAATGTGTAAAATAGTAGGGTGAGCTTAGATTTAGTTTTATAGTACATTAGGTAGATTGTAACAAAAAGAATCAATAAGTTTTTTTGTCGATTAGTTTTGGAAACTGTTAAAGTTGCGTCAGACGCAGACTGTTAAAAGTGCCTTTTTGCTCAACGGGAGTCCGAACATACAATTTTCAGCATCCTACATACTAAAGTCTCTTACTTCAATAAAATGATTACGATATAATAGGGACGGGACGTCTGGAATTGAAATTTATTACGGTAGCCCTTTTGTTCGCATTATTTCCCACTGTGGCGTACGCCTCAATCATTTCCCAGGGAATTTATAAATGAAACTGAAATGTCAATTAAGTTATTTTAGGTACACTTTTAGGATTGAGCCGTGCATAATTGTTATAAAAGTCTAACACAAATTTAATTAAAACTGTTTTCGAATGAAATCTGTCGGGAGTAAGCGTAACGAAAAGGGTATCTTCACATTTAAAAATTAATGGTCCATTATTGCTACTTTTGTTTCGCATTGAAACCCAAAAAAAATTCTATCAGGGATCCCCTCTTAATTCTACAATTTGAAAAGCAGCTCTAAGAATGTTTAAAGCAAATAGTTTAGACTAAACCATCTTTCCATGACTACTATCTTTGCCGCTGCTGAACCAGCAATGGAAGATTGTTACTTGAAAATGGATTAAAAAATTGCTAGACGCAAGTTTGGCTCAGGAGCTGGAGACAAGAGCATTACAAAGGTCGGTGTAAAATATAAAAAAATTTGTGTCTGTGCTATAAGACATAATCTTCTTGCTGATAGAAGAAAGTTGTAGACAAAGGCATTTCAAAAGCAAGAAGATAAGCTGAGTGGCTGTAAACCTGTTCATATGCTGAAGAGGGAAAATGGATGTGGTGGTGCTATAAGATATAATATTTTAGCTGGTAAAACACCGGGTGGATCAATATTTGGCTCAGGAGCTGGAAAAAGTTGAAGACAAGAGCATTTCAAACACAAAAAGGTGAACTGGGAAACTGGGAACACTGCTCGTACAGTTGAAAGGAAAATTGTATGTGGTGATGTTAAAAGACATGATATTTTGCTGACCTAAACAAGGCTAGATCAATGTTTGACTGAGGAGCTGAAGGCAATGGTTCAAAAGAAGAAAGATCGGCAGGGAAGCTGGGAAAAATCCTCCAACAGGGAAAAATGAAAAAGTATGTGGTGGTGTTTTAAGACATGATATTTATGCTGACAAAAGTCCAGCTAGATCAATATTTGGCTCAAAAAATGAAGAGCGATACGATAGATTTTACATAGGATTGAGTCCTAACGTGAAATTAGAAAATATAAAAAACGCTGAAGTTCAGTTAGTGGGGGTTTGGAAAGGAGCAAAAGTAGGACAAATTTTCTATGAAATAATAGTTTTCAAACCTTATTTATGAGTCTAAGAAAGTTTGGATTTCTAAAAACGATATTTACGAACGAATCCTTGTGTTCACATAAGTCGTACTACTATTATTTGGGTTTTAGACAAATACCGAAACTAAAGCGTAACAACAGATCACTTTAATTAATGAAAAAGCTTAATTTCAAGTTTTCATGGGTTAATTCAAATGAAGTAATAAATGTGAGCGGGAATTCCATTAAGTCATTAAATACTACCAGGTAGGAAGAGGTTTATACTCTCAATTTAACAGGGAAAACCAAAATAAACATCAGTGAAAATTGGAATATTAGTATTCTAAAAGTGAACAAATCATTTGAAAGTTATAATAGGAATTTTTTTTCGGGTCGAGATGGGAAACTCATGTTCGAACAGTGATGGACTTATCCCCAAGGGGATGCCTACCAACCAAACCCACCTCAAACTCGCCGTTATCCCCGGCTCGGAATCACTACCCTAGCATACTTCGAGACAGGCGGCGGTCCATCCAATCTTTCCTATTCCCTATCGCTCTTTTTAGCGCGCCCTCATACTCCTCCCACCTTCTTCCCATTTCCTCCTCCACCCATTCCTGTACTTCCTTCCTGGTCGCACCCCTCCAGCGTTTATTCCTGGATCTAGCCATCACATCCAATGGGTAGGTCCTTGCCAGCACCGCTGCTGCCAGTCCACCCATTGTCCGGTGCCCCTGCATCACCCTCAGCAGTATGCCTCTCTGCACCCGCAGGAGTGGCCTAGCCCTCGCATTCACTCCCGCTCTTTAACCCTACACCTCCGCACCGTACAGCATACTCTGCTCTACCGTCCTACCAATGACCCTCCTCTTCCACTCTCCCGGCCCTTCCACATTACACATCAATCTCCCCAGCCATGCTACCCTCACTTTCCCCTTCTCTGCCGCCTTTAATATGTGTGTTCTGAAGGATAATTGACTATCCAACCACTCCCCTAGGTATTTCACAGACTCCTCCATACCAATTCTCCTTCCCTTCACCATCACCACCACTTCCCTTCACTAGCAACCCCACCGTCTTATCTTCCGCCACTTCTAGTCCGCACCGCTCTATCTTCTCCACAATCTTCCTACACATTCTCTCCGCCTTTCTTTCTATCTCTGCCTCTCCCTTTGCCGTATATACAACACACACATCATCCGCATACACCGTAATCTCACATCCCTCTTCACATACTATCCCACAAACCTCATCAAACACTTCCATAGCGTCGGCCTAAGAACCGAGCTCTGGGGCCCTCCAGCCTCCGTCTCATACCTCCTCCCTCTAGTGTCTAATATCACACGTCCCGTCAGGTAGTCCTCCACCAGGTTAACCAAACCCTCCCCGACTCCAAGCCTCAGCAACGCGCTCAACACTGCCCGTTTGCTGTCACTGTTGAACCAATTGAGCACCAATTTCTTGTTCCTCCAGCTGCCCTCCCTAGCCCTTTCCACCAAGCCCATTACCCTGCCCAGCGCCGAGATACATGATTTTCCCTTCGCAAACCTGTGCTGGTTTATCCTAAAACCACCATTCCTACCAGCTTTCTCCTCAATCCTATCCTTTATTATCCCTTCAATCAATTTACCCATACCACTCACCAGGCTGATGGGCCTGTAGTCCCCCGCCCGCTTCCCCTCTCTACCCGCCTTCTTCAGCAGTATCACCACCTTCCATCCTTCCGGAAGATCTTCCTCCATTAGCACTCTGTTGTATAGCTCCCAGAAGTACTCCCCATTGTCATCCAACAGCCTCTTCATCATATCACCCCTCAGGCCATCTATCCCTGGGGCTTTCCTTACTTTAATGTTTCTACTCCCATCCTCTACTTCCCACTTCTCTACCGGCCCTATCCCCTTAATTTTCCCTACCCCCCTAGTATCCTGGACTTCTCGAATCCTGCCCCCCACTCGTCCTTCTCTCCCTGTGAACAATTTCCCTATAATCTCCTTTTCCCAATATTCCTCTAGCACTTCGTTCCTAATTCCACCCATCCTCTTCACCGCTATCTCATACGCCTTTCCCCACGGATTGTTTTCCAATTCCCCCCAGTAATTTTTCCCACTTTCTTCTTCTTCTCTTTGTATCCCCCTTTTCCCTCCATCCTTTCTGTTCCCCCCAGCATCCGTCTTCATTCTTTCTTACACTCCCTCCACAGCTCCTCTATTCCCTCATTCCACCAGCAATTAGCCCTCCGCTCACGCCTATTGCCCCTCTTTCCCTCTCTTTAGTTATAATAGAATAAGAAACAAAAAGACACGCTGATAATTTCATTAGCAACTCATCTATTTCTATTCAGATTAAATACTCATGAAGTACTCTGACAAAAGTTCCAGCAACTTCGTCTATAATTTTTGTCAATAGTTTCTGAAAGAGTATCGACAACACGATTATAAAAATTGATACCCTTTGTGGATTATTTCCACTTCATACACTTCAAAGTAATACTCATAGATCTTTAAACTTAGCTCGGTTACACAAGCAGCGACATGAAAAATTTCAATAATAAATAACGAATATATTAGTATGCAACTTACATCCCTTGTGCTGTTTCGAAAAGTAAAAGAGAAACAGGGTGTGTATGCGTTGATGGTTAAGTCAACTCCTCGACATTATTATACCTTCATACGTTATTCTGTACTAAAATGAGCCTAGGTAGATTATTACTCCACCCGACCGACAACCATTCGTCAGACGAATATATTTTGATAGGCAGTGGCGTCGGCTTTTTTTGTTGGTTTCTACTTTGATCACACAACTTATAAACTTTCTAACACGACCACAGCTACTGAGTGTTTTAGACTAGTTGGGCGTTTGCTTTCTCCATTTCAATCCTAACGTGGCTGGTTGAAGAGCGGAGTAAAATTTCAGTTTTCTTAAAAATTACTATTTTCTTTTCTCACATTAACGCTTTTAACTGTTGAAATCTCAAAAATGAACGAGCTGCTACATTTTTAGTTCCCAAGTTGATAAAATTGAAGAAAATCTTTGGTAAAACGCTTGGCAGCTTTCCTAAACACGGTCGCAACTTCTATAATTCATAAACCCCGATAACTTGAAAAGCAGAAGCGTTACAGTTTGGAGAAAGCTAAAATAATGCACCCCTTAAGCACCGAGGGTGCATTTTTTAGGTTACCGACCAAAAGGACGAATAAATATTGTTTTAGTGGAGTGCAATTTTCACTTTAGTGGCCATTCGAGTACAGAATTAGGAACGTGGCCTTCAGGCAGTATTATTTCTGTTCGTATCTACTCCTATTTCCGGTGGTCGCCACGCTTCTTGAAAAGCGAAAACTGAATTTCACCGTATGAATCTTCCTAGGGATATGAATGAAAACAATAACTGAGCTTTATTTTGTTTTATATATGGGTTTGGTTTATCAATTGAACCAGAACTCTATTTTTCTTTCCGACAAAAATTATACAGAAAAAATATTTTTGCAATAAAATAAGAAGTTTTTCTAACAATAAATGAAAAATTGATACTTGAAATTATTCAAAATTTGATATGGTTACTTGAAGATTTGTCAAAAATGTCTATAGCCAATCGCAAAGTCTGGAACTGCAACCAATCCCTTAAGAAGCTGGCCAAACACAACAAAGCAACTTTGTTATGGGTGCCAGGGCATCAAGGACTTGTCAGGAATAAAATTGCAGATTGTCTCGCAAAAAAAGGAGCTTCTACTTCTTTCATCTGACCTTAACCATTTTGTGGAATCCCAAAAAGCCGTTTCCTGGAGAAATACTCCAGGCCAATAACAAGCAAAAATGTTGCTAAATTGCTCTGGGAGCCTTAGAAATTTGATCTCTCAGAATAATCGCGAGTCGCGGTTAAGGACCTAGTGGACCCTCTCGTTTAGATGAAAAGCAGCTTCTGCGATTATCTAAGTGAATTCCTGGATGTTTTAAATTCATAATCAGTCCCGGTAGGTAGCGCAGTAATCAGGTTTTGATCACTCCAGACTCGCTTATTCCATTCAGACGCTTGCAATTTCCAATTTACTATTAATTAAGTCACAAGATCAAACAATGTTCATATGTAAGTTGGATCCTTTTCAAGTTGGAAGCAATGCTCTCCTCTGAGCAAAATAGAAACACCCTGCATATAACGCAATACAGCATTTAGGCTAATAGAGATAGTCGCAGTTACAATCAAATTTATTAGTTTTATCAGCGTAACAAATGATAAGATGAATTGTAGTGGCTATATTACTACCACTTTCGCTACATAAATTTTATTGCATGATAAATTGTTTTGTTTTGTTTTCATCACGGAAAACGAGGTTATCTTACGCACACCTTTTTAGCACCGATTAATCATACAAAGTGTTTATCATACGTTATCATATTGTTATCTTTATCTTTTTGTTCATTTGATTTTATGTATTTACTGGTAGTTACTTTTGGAAAAAATCAAATCAAAAATTGTTGTAGTTTCATCCATGCTTCACTAATATAGTCTATCTAACATTAAACCTTGCGAAACTTATATAACTATCTTGGTAATAATAGCTTGTAGATAGAATCATATTGTAATCAATAACGCTAATAAACCTCGCAGGTACTATTAAATGTCCAGTTTAATCTATATACAGTAACTAGTTTACAAGAGACTTCCTTCCGTTATTCGAGATTCGACTAATCCCTATTAACCAGTTCAACTAATAGCCAACCAATCACGTTTACCGTTAAACCAATCAAGAAACGACATACGTAAAACTCGACTAATTACTTACGGGCTAATTCTCTCCTTCCCTTTTGTTTCAAGTTTTAATTAAATGGCTTAGAAGGACGGAAAGCTACTCGAATTTTAACCACAAGTGTGTTAGTGTGATAATTAAGAAGGAATTAAAGAGGGCTTACGCCCTTTATTGCTTCTTCTTATGACAAACATATTAGGACGAGTAGTAAGACGTGTAACTTTAATGTGGGGGTTGTTTGGATAATGGAATAAAGTATAAATCGCTATTAGGTAAAATTATTGGTGTCCTACTGTAACTCCATTGTCAGTGTTATGGTACTTATATGGTTTCATTTTTTCTTTTCTGAATGTGCTCTTTCTCTGCCTGTTCTCTCAAGAGTATCCATTTGGCCAGCTTTCCAATTAAAAAAATCTTATGCCTAAATATTTTATTGTCTAAGAGCTAACTGGTCCTAATATTCACTCGCTCTCTGAAATATGTTCTCAGGTGTCGTGCTATTGAAAATCATTTGAAATTTGGCTTCATCCAGTATTGTCGCAGTTATATCAGTAGGTCCTCGAACAATATTCTGGGTCCAAATGCATCCCGATTTTAGCCTAAGAATCGCCAACATTGCCTCAACCCTTACAAAAAGTTCCAGAGGAGTAAAACCAATAAGGGCTTCCATTGATGCCGTCCACGGACTGTTCATTGGGTCGTTTCCTCAGGCTCTGTCCATAACTGCAGAAAAGCCTATCCATTGTTTCCAATTCAGTTTGGAATCCATATATTTAACTTACCTTGCTGGAGAACTCTTCTATTCGTAAAAGCATCAAGTTTGGTCTTATTTGGATCAACTGAAGGGTCCTGTTCGAGCCACCAGTCTTCCACTGTTCGTAGGGCTTTTTGCAAGAAATTCATAACTATCTCTAGGAATTTCCCAAAGGTCACAATCACTAGGTCGTCCACAAAGCCCCTTGATCATTTAACCAGCAGACCAAGTGATCCACAAGTAGATTCTACTAAAGTTATGAAAGTACTCCGCTTCTAGTACCTGTCATAGTACTTCCACGGCCGTCAGCTCTTCGTCTATAACGTCTAAGTTCTATTAAATAACATTATCCAGCTCGTTTTAATCTTTTCTATAGAAGAGACGACGTGAACATTATTAAGTTTATCCATTTTCTTTAAATATGATTAGTTTTATATCTTGCGAAGCTTCAGAACTGCATATTAGAAAAAAATTAATGATTCATTAAAATCCAGCGGTGCTTTCAATACCAAACGAAATTGCAATTTGAACGTAATTGGTTCAATTTGCTTAAATAGTTCAAATTGGCCACTATGTCCCTTTAAATGCAAAGGCAATATCTTCATAATCGATTTCCAATTTAGGTGAGGTAAACGTTTCAAATAATTAACTAACCATAATCATCGATTTTAAATCGGCTGGTAATTAAATCATTTCCTTCTTTTCAGGCTTCGATAAATCCCCTTGATTGTGTAGATTATAATCAGAATTTGAATTTACATACATTGTTTTCGATAAATCACCTCATTGTAATATTACATTATTTGATATCATCTTGATGACCACCTAACATTGTGTTATTGTAGCTTCACGTGACACTGTACTAAATCGATGTTTTATTTTTGTTTGGCAATTTAGTACCAATCAAAACGCATTATGGAAATCATTATACGTAAATTGGAATTGTCATTAAACTGATTTTTGAGGATTACCCGACCAATCCTAAGATATTCATACACTAATATGTTTGTTAACAGTGTTAAATTTGGCTCTGACCTTCAAAACCTGATATCCAGCGACTCTAGCGGCTAGGAAGGAACTAATTTGAAAATAAGCGGCAAATTTGAATACTGTGTGATTTGTATAAAGCGAAATCCACTTATGAAACAACATTATTTGTGGGACACTTTTTAGTACGTTCCCCAAACAAAAATTGTACAGGGTGATTCTCGTAAGTCTAGCACAGTCGGTAATCTTCATTTTTGAAATATGTTGGATAAACTGGTATCTTTGTGCATCTGTTGTTCTAGTGCAAAGAAAAATTGGTGATAAACATAGGCTCACGCTCTACTCTATCTTCATGGAGAATATTTTGAGAAATAATAATAATTCAAATCGTTTGTTTTTGCTCACTAAATTTACCGGTTTTGCAGCAGCATAATGCGATTTTCTGTTACGAATAATGACCGTCAGCACTAGTGGTTGAACAAACCCTGGCATTATTTAGAGCAGCTCACTATAAATACAAAGTTTTAAACCAACCGAATATACCTAGTGCCGACCCTGTGGTTATAATCCAGCGTTGTATATGTAGAAGGACTACGTGTTAAAATCAACATTTCCGATATTAACTCCTTGTAAAGCTATACATATATATGTTAATAGCTTTCAGGAGAGTGTTTGTGTACCAATTGACAAAACTCCAATCGACTGTAGTAATTACAGAACTTGGAATATTGCAAAGCCACAGTAAACGTGATTCTCTTATCATTGGAAACAGATATTTAAATTTGTACTTTGTACCACAGATAAATAGCGATAAATAACTTTTGAGTATCCCCAAAATAATGATAAAGTTTGCTTCAAATCAGCGCCTTGGAGTCATGTTTGTTTCCTTTAGAATTATCCTAGGCTTTGAGGCCTCGAGGTGTCGAGGTTTATATCACTTCAGATATACTGGTGCCACGTGCCTAAGCTGGAACACAGCTAAATCCTGGTCAACAACCCACGGATTCGTTGACCAACGGAATATTAAACTCAATTCAATAAAGAGAGTGACAGCAAACCAAGAAAGTTTATACACTCTACTGGTATACGTATGAAAGGATACTTGTCGGTTGAGCATGGAAGAAGAAGAACAACCTCACACATTGTCTTAGAATGCGAAGCTCTGACTGACTGGAGGTATAAACTTCTGGGACCAGCGTGCTTAAGGGAGGTTCCTCCAAGGAGAATCTCGAGAAGAGACTATTGAGCCTGGTAAGGACAGCTAGTCTCTTCAATCAAACTCTAGCTTAGCATTATTTTCCAATATCATCCTGGAGTGTTCTTCCAGAAATACTACGATTGCTCCACTCTCTATCCATATAATTATTACTCTACGTGGGTTTTCGATAGAAGCCATTTTAATGTCTTAAGGCTCCTTTTTGACAAGGTCATCTGCTTTTTCATGTGCATTAATATCCTGGCATTCCATTTTATTTGAAGACTCAAGCTCACATCGATCTACAGTTAAGGCTGACCGTTTTCTGAAGGCTTCTACAAAGGCTCACCAAGGTACAAAATAACATATGGAAACGAAGCCTGGGAGGTCACGAACAAAACAAGAAAGAAAATTGTAGCAGAAGACACGAGTCAAAGAAATAAGAATAATGTCAAGAGACAGATGGAATAGAAAAGAAGTCGATGTAATTAAAGGAGGTTTATTGTTGTATTTGTTACTTAATCTTCTCCATCTCACTTTCTGCTCCTAATAGAAACGTTAATTAAGGGGAAAATTTAATAATGAATAAATTTAATGAAGTTTTGGAGATAAATTACACTATTACAGACCCTACTGTGTAACTGTTTCCTACCTCGTCTACATATTTATAAACAGCTTAAAAAGAGCCATAAAATAGAACGTGATCATCAATATGCATCTTCATTACAAGGCATGAAGTGGGTTTTATATACAATAAAAAAAAATACACTAGTATTGGGTTATTGCTTTTAAAATGTGGTAATATTTACACATTAAAACTCTTAACATAAATAAAATCTACATCGTACTTTTATGACCACCAATTTATATTTCACATTCTCATAAGGGACAGGATGCCGATTTAATGAAAAATTTATATGCATGTTATTGCGTAGGATATATCATGAATAGATGAAAACTGTACGTTATAGAATTTTTCTATTTTTTCCGTACGTAAAAATATGGTTTTCAAATTAAAGCTATTATCGAATGAATAATATTACGATAAGTTTTGTACAAAATTGGACTTGAAACGTTAAAGGAAGCAAGATGCAACCTTTTTTCTACCATTTTTATAGAACAATTTGTAAAATCCTCCAAAATACACTTTATTTTCAAAGATCACATCCACTTAGAAGCTTTTTTTTAATTTTCAAAATAGTGGAATTTGCTTGGTGCTAAATTTGGAGGATAAGGTATAACTCGTCCACTTGGACTTTGGACTTCTAAGATGCGTGGTAGAACATCCGATCGCTCGAGGCTCACTGAAATGGAGGACCCCAGTCTCTGTTTTGACCGCAAACGGTTAATATCGTAGTAATTCCAGTGGCGTAGTAGTATTATAGTAGTTTTTAGTTACGGTAATTATTATCAGTGGTTAGTTTATAGAAGGTGTGGTTTTAGCTTATAGTTTAGTTATAATTATTAGAATGAAGTTTGAAAGTAAATTAAAAAATAAACCTTTAAGTGGTCAATGTCGTGAACTAGTGTCCAATCTATTGAAGTTTATGAAGGAAGAAGCTACACGACAGGAACCCATTATACCTACACAACCAATTCGAGCAATTTTACCATTCTTACGTCCAATTTTTGAGCATAACACTGTTTTAATAGAAAATTCTGCTCAATTTGGTGCCCGTTTTCATGATTTGGTCCTTCAAATGACAGTTGGTAAATATTACATTATTAGAATTTTAAAATACGAACTACAATGTTCTACCTTTTGCGTGTGGCTTCACGATTTTCTGCATTTTTCTTACTATTTTCTAACAACTACCTCTTGGTTTTTATCAATTAATTCAAAATTTTCAGCAATACATTTATTTCCAACTTTATCAAAGTAGTTGAAAATGTTGTTGACGACCACTGGTTTGGTCCACCTCAAACCACACAGATATTAGTAACGTGATTGTCGAAATTGCTGAAATTTCTAAAGCTCTCCCTCATTTTCAGATTTACACGAAATGGGAGTAATTAAATAGGTATTTTATGGTAAATAGGTCTGGCGTCAAACACAATAGACCATAATGGTTCTGTAGGGAGTTCTATCCACTATGGACGTCATATTTGTTGTTGAAAATGAGTCGGGGATGTTACGAATGACGTTTTATATGCTCAGTTGTTACTTATCTTAGAAATGATTTGTACGCTTACATATTTTAGCACCCCAGGGACTATTTCACACTACTTAAGAAACAATTGTTTGAATGATGATAGCTCTGCAAGGGTGAGCGAACAATTCTATAAAGGAGTGAGTTCAGTAGCGTCTAACTACTCATTTGAACATCCATATACAGAACAGAAATATAACATATACCGATTTCACAGTTGATATAAATAAAAAAGTAGCTAGGACACCTCATTTTTATGTGACATAAGATATGTCATATTAAGAAATTTCGTGTTATCTAGATAATAAAATGACTGTCATAATGACATTCAACCACTACGCAACTCCTCGCGCCTAGCGACCGGAGGTTGTCATGTATGTCATAAAGACAGATCATCCCCTCTTTATTACGAACAAGATACTTGAAGTTCTTGGACAGCATAGTTCTTTAGATACAAGGGTCTTCTAACGTTACGCACTATTTTGGACATCCTTCGGAATTGTACAAATTGCGCATGATTACGAATGGTCAATTTGCGAACATTTTTTAAAAATGGTATTCCTGATCTCTCTTCGTAGAGATGTGTGAACATTTTAAATCGAGTGGTGGAATGAATTTGGCAGCATCGAAATTTTTAGATTATTAGCAAGAATTGGAGGTTGGTTGATTAATTTGGACATCTTCACGATTTTCAAAATTTGCAATTCATTAATTTTTATGCTTAGAAACCAAAATATAAATTTTATAAAACGTATACGCAAGGCGTTTACAACAATGAATACCACTCGTTGTAAAACACGCATGATCGCTGGTCTTGCGAATGGTCAAGAATAGACTCCGTTTCACATAAGAAGAAGCCACTTGAAGTTTGCCAACTGTCTTGCGCAGAAACCAAAATCGGTCTTGTTTATCTATGTCGCCTTGTAACGACCGTTTCATGCCATTGGCGTTACAAACGATGTTTCATGCCGACAGCAATTTTATTATTGACATTTGAGGTTGTGTTTGAAGCAATCATTTACTGTCGAATATTTTTGATTTTTGAATATTTTAAGACGTTTAAAACTAGTTTATCTGTGAGTGTAGTGTCTTTAATTTGATCTAAAACCATGGATACCATGATAACCGTGGATACCAACAGTAAGCAGCTTTTTGATGGTATTGTATCTGTAAACAGTACCATTTGTGCTCTCAGGTAAAACTATACATAAACGCTATTTGTGTGTCTATTTTCGTTTTAAATTGAATTCAATTATAAATAAAGAAATAATTTTATGTATACCAAACGTAGTTGGTTAGGCGCCTCGTCGAATCATTCAATTGATGTTAAGTGAGCTTTTATTTAATTTATAACGCAATTTACGCATCACAAGAGGAGTAGGAAGTGACGTCGTGCCAGCCGAGAGATGTATTCAAGAGCAAGTTCGTCTTGGTCTCGAGATTTCTCCAGCAGCAATTAAAATCCATTTAAAATTATTAATGTTTATATTTTTTGGCAACTAACCTTAACAGTTTCTGGTTCAAATGTAATTGACAAATTTGATAGTTGGAACTTTTTATTTTCCTTGGATTTGTTATTTAGAAAGAAGGTTTTAAATGAACAAATAACGAGTGTCGTCGGCTAGCAAATACCTATAAGATTGGTTTGGGATGATGCGGGCCGATTCATCATTTACATCTCACAATACAAGTATTGAGCTCGAGAATCTGGCCCCATTCACATCGACAATGAGAAAATTTACTTGTATTTATCTCGGAAGACGTTGTCGATGAACGTAGGGAGCGAACAAGGTATTGAAAAATTCGACACAATAAGCTGTATTATATTTATTTGACACGTCGTATTTCAGCAGAGATACAAATACGTTTACAGCCGGTTGTTTATTCTTTGATACTGGAAACAGACAGCAGTTGCTTCTTATTTCGCGAACGACGTTTCAAATTGACAAGGTATTGTGTACAAGGCGTATACGAAGATCCAGACATTCCATATTTATTCAAAAAATAACTATGATATGAATGAATTTTTTTTTGGAATATTTAGATAAAAAAAATCACAGGTAGCAACTTTGATTCCCTGAAAGTTGCAGTTTTATTCAGTGTACGAAATTTGTCAAACATTCTTTGGACATGAAAATAATAATTTAATGTTTTGCCACTCCATTGAGTCATCAATGAAGCGATTGATCTCACTAAGGCAGTGTAAATCCATCTCAGGATTTTTGGGCTACAGCTCCAATTTCTCCTGCACAGCATTAATTTATGTACAATATTCTCAAAAATTCTTTAAAAATCGACCTAAAATGAAACCGTTAATCGCTATATTAATCCATTATTTTATCTGTGAGTAAATTTGTATTATTTACTTGTTAGGATGCCTAGGAATTATAAGATTTTCAAAGAATATAAATTATTACACTCAAACACTATAATTTAACAAAAATACAACTGTTGAATTCATATAGTACCTTCGAGGTAGACATTGATAAATGTTGAATGAACCACCTAAATCACAAATTAATTCCTATAAAATAAAACTTACTTCTCTAAAATATTTGGACGTTTATAATACCCTTTTAATGACCAGATGCCTTTCGTGATTGGCCATAAATTTCGAAATCCTGATTAGCGGTACATCCACAAAGGGCCGAAGCGACAAATTGTTAATTTGAGATCCCAACTTCTTAATCTTTTTATGCGCCTTAAATTACATCTTGATGTTGCTTCGGGAGATATTCGACACAACATGCGTGCTATAAATGTGAGAAGGACTATTACACGGGTATTGTTGAACGTAGGACAAAAAGCTATAATAATTCTTTCGTTTTAACATTATACAGAAAAATTCGTTTAAATTTGAACTGAAATAAGATATTACCGAAACTTCTAGTTCGTTTTTTTTTTTAAATTTGCTTTCAAATACCCACCGAAGAAAAAGAACAACGACATATCTTTTTGGCTAAAAAATAATCAAAAGAAATTAAGTACATCTTTTAAAGTGAGTGAACGACGATGAACTTGTTGAATAAACGTTTTGTTTTAATTTCATGTACCTATAATTCAGTGTAAAAAACATCAATTGACCTCATGTAGTGACTCCCGAACTTTCGACAGATAGTGGTCATTAAAATTATTGCAGGGCAATAAAACATAAAACTAAAAGCCGGCTAATTATCAAAAATAATTGAACCACTGGGAAAACACCGAACGGTGTTTATTAATTTCCATTCTTCAGACAAATAACGAGATCTGCTTTTATTTTAACTGTTAAAGCTTTTAACTTGTTTACTTAGCTACAAAACGAGCTTTAAAAAGCTTTCATACAAACTAAAATGTTGACTTTAATATGAGAAACTTTAAATAAAAGTACACATAAATTTAACCAAACAAATCCCATAGAAACAGATCCGAGTTCATAGTTCAGCTTTGGAAAATATCTGATGAATTCGTAAATAATGGAAGTTTTTAAAAGTCTGAAAGAGATTTACTCTCCGGAAACGGAGTCATTGGAAAAAGTTTGATGCCTAGTTTGTGTGTGTGTGTTTTTTTTTTCGTTTTTTCGTATTTCCCTCACCCCCATCATCAAGAAGTATTTTCATTAGGATGATCAAAGCGATAAAAACGTTAACAACGTTGCTTGCATATTAAACACTTTAATTACTGCGTCTTGGAGTTTTGCTTTAGGATCTACTAAAATTTCATTAGAGCCAAGTCGTAATCAAAACTTTATCCTATATACTTATTTTTTTTGTTTGTTTGGATTTAATAAAACCATTAATGTTATTTTTAATCCAGTTAATTCCTTTAATTACTTCTTAGAATCAACATAAAAGTTTGACGTATACCTCAAATAAATTCTAGTTTACTTCGATAATCATGATGTACAGCAGCAACTATCTCTACTTGTAATACCATGCTGATAAAATAAATATGGTCAAGTCGTTAAGTCATCACATAACATTGATTGATTGATTAGTTCGGCACCACCAGTCAGAGGCTTAAAGTCCTCGGCACCTCATCCTCTAGGCTTTTTGTGCTCTTGGTTATACCGTTCATGTGAAGAGACCAGTAGCCCTTTCAGGTTCAACAGTCTCTTCATTCTTGGAGAACTCCTCCTTTGGATACTCTAGTCCTAGGAGTCTATATCTCCTATGAGACAGTGCTTCGCATTCGAAGATGATGTGAGAAGCTGTTTCCTTCTCTTCCATGCACAACCGACAGATAGGTTCCTCCATATATATGTCAATTGTATGCATGTGCTTCCTTAGGGTACAGTGGTGAGTAATCCCGTCACTTTCCTTATCTGGCCCCTGCTGAGGTTTAGTATTTCGTTAGTCAGATACTCCGAGGGTTTTTTGACCAGGAGTTTGCTGCGTTCCTGTTTTGGCACGTGTCTCCAGTACGACTGATGTTTACAACCACGTGCAGCAGATTTTGATATTCCAAATACTGGTTCAGGTCCAGTGAATGCAGTTTCAGACTCTAGCTTTGCTAGGGTGTCTGCCTTTTCATTGCCTACAATACCCTTATTGTGCCCCGGGGCCCATTTAAGAGTTACTCTTTTGTGGTTTGCCAGGGTTAAAAGCTTTTGAAGGCAGTCCCAGACCAGTATGGATCTGATCTGGGGTCATGCTAAATATTTCAGTGCTGCCTGACTATCTGAGAGTATGAGGATATTTTGGCCCTTTCGATGTTCATTTGCTAACAGGTGTCGATAGCGTAGATTTCTGCCTGGAATACAGATGCAATCTTCCCCCACGATGCGTGGACATTGCACCTGGGTCTGACACCATGGACTCCAGCTCCTGTTCCTTTGTCAGTTTTAGATCCGTCTGTGTACCTTCCTGACTGAATGCTTCCAACCCATCCTAGTTTAGCTGGATATGGTAAGGTTGGTTGTCGTTAATTGTGGCCAACATGTTATCACTTCTCATTTCAAGCAGAGAGTTTGTGATAACATCAGTGATTCTGGAATGACTATGGGAGTTGGTTCCTTCGTGCCAATTCCCATTGCATTCCAGCCTGTATGCAGCCATTCTCGCGGAAGATTGATAATATCTTAAAATCACATAACAAGTCGGTGTCTTAAAATAATTGAAAGCACACTCATAAGCTCATTCAAAGAATATCAATTTCTTGTAAACGAAAAAAAAAATAATAGTTTATCCAGTCTAAAAATGCATTATAATGTTTATTCGTTTTGCTCGGAATAGGAAACCGAACCAACTAAGGAAACAATAATGGAAATTTCCCCTAGGAAGACAACTATTACATAATCGATGTAATAGGATGTTTTTCTTCGTTTCCATCCAGATATTAAAAACTTGAATGTTTTTACAATAGTGCTTTTGCATGAATAGAAATGTTCAAACTGCCGTTTCCCAGTCGGGTTTCAGAGAAAATTTAGCATATTGAACGGGGCAGAACAATCAGAATTAGTAAATTGTTTGTGTAAATACTAACCGACGGAATGAACTTATGCTAACCAGTTGAAAACAGAGACGTAGGCGCTTCTGGATTTGCTCTGGATATTGGCCATCATAGATTAGACGAACAAAATATAAACCAAGCATTTAATACAAATAGAAGTATGTAACATCTATCAAATGATGGAAAATTAGATAACAGGCCCATCGAAAAAGAGCACAAGTATTTCAAAGATTTTTGACAACAAAAGAATATCTTCAGAAGAGGACCAACTTAGGTCTTTGAATCTTGAGTAGCTGAGTTGCAAAATGTGGCATTATCAACATCTTACAGATCTTACTTGAGAAGAAACAAACAGAAAAAGCCTAAATAAAATATCCATAAACAAAGAGTAAAAGAATTTGGAAAAGATACTAAATTTTCCAAAACCTGGATAAGAGAAAAAAAGCAACTGAAATAGAATAACAGAAAATAAATTGCAAGCTCAAAGAACAAGAAGAAGAAGAGAGTATTTTAAACAAAGAAATTCATTTTGCACTCGAATCTGGTCCAGATTATTATAATTGATGGAATTTGAAGAAGTTCAGTCATAAGAAAGGGAAAACAATAAATTATGTAATGGTCTATCTTTCTCTCTCTACTGGTTGACTCTCACTTACCAAATATACGCAAGATAGATCGACTATAAGCTAGCTAATCCGATTTAATTAATTACATCACTAGGAGAATGGCTGCATAGAGGCTGGAACTGGCACAGTCATCCCAGAGTAACAGACGTTATCACAAACTTGCTTCCTGAAATAAGAAGTGATAACATAGTTAACTATAACCAACCATATAGTATCCAGCTAAACTGGGATGGGTTGGAAGCATGCAGTTAGGATGGAACGTTGGTGAGGTACACTGACCGATGAAATCCTTTGCATATCCTAGATAAGATCCAGACCGGTCTGGGACTGCCTTCAAAAACTCTTAATCCACAATAGGGTCACAGTTGAGTGAGTCCTGGGACACAAGCTGATTGTAGGCAATGAAACGTCAGAAAAGCAAGGGTCTGAAACTGCATTCACTGGTGCTGAACCAGCATTTAGAATAACAAAAAATGTAGCACGGGGATGTATCTCAGTGGAATCAAACAAAATCTCAGATGTACTGGAGCCACTTGCCAAAACTAAAACACAGCAAACTTCTGGTCAAAAAAATCATGGGATCGCTGACTAACGAAATATATGGAAGAGCAGGAAACATTAATTGAATATTTTAACTCCTAGGTTTAGAGGAAGGATATCTCCCAGAAGGACCTAGTGAAAAGATTGTTAAGTAGGATAAGGACTTTTAGTCTCTTCACATAAACCAAGAAAACAAAAAACATAAATGCTGAGGTACCGAGGACTCGATGCCTTTGACTGGTGCTAGCGTAGAAATCAATACATCACTAACATTTTTTCAGGAGATAGAAAATGGGTTCATGCAAAAAACATCGTGATGAATGCTGTGCACGTTTCATGTTTATCCATCTTTCAGTTATTGTAATGCACACTTTCACCAATTTTTTTGTTTTAACCATCGATAACCTCAAAAATCCAAAGTGATGCACCCATAGTGCGGTAACGAGTACACTCATTGCACTTTCTGCTTCCGCGGACTTAAATCCGAAAACAAAACTTTATATTTTGTCGGTTTGGAAGTTTACTGCGCCCTCATAAAAAAGCATTAAGCACTGCTAGGTCGTATGAAACAAGAAAATACAGGCATCGCAACTTTACCCAAGAAGGATTAAAATAAGTAAATATGCTAATTCTGTAAAAGTTTGCTTCGTACTTCTATTTGTATATGCGATTATGTTGTATTTCGCATAGTTTTACAACTCATCTTGACAACCTGCCAGCAACAAATTTACAAGCGCCCGCTTTAGATGTCACTCCACAAATTTCACCAGGTCCGGAATTAAGATAGGATTATTATTAAATTTTTATTTTTACATGTTTTCACAGACATTTCTATAATTCAATTTAATTTTAATTATTAATTTTGGTGAGATTCGTGGGCTTATTATACAGGGTGTACTCAAGTACGGACTAAGAAAAAGCTAAGATGACGCTATTATTCTTTCTTAAATAGACATTTAAGCATATAGTACAGGGTAAATACAAAATTTCTTTGTTTATATTTTAGTTGCATATAATACAGGGATAGATCAAAAACTGACTGTCTGATAATCATAGTACAGGTTGAATCAAACATACATTTGTAAAGGACTATGCTTCCATCTTATGGAAAATAAAAGACCACTCAAATGCGGATATTTTGATACCAACTTATTCGTCTTGAAAAATAGAACATTTGATAACATTGCGCCAATGTTGTAATTTAATTAATAAACCCACAAAATCAGTTCATTTGTCAGAAATTTTCGATTCGATTACAAAATCTAACCATTCAATTGGACTCCACCTGCTGCGGTGAAACAGAGTCGGACTTGTGAATATAGTTGTACATACGATGAATACCAGTTTCGTTGAAACAAAATAATAGGATTATATTTTTCAGTTGTATAAAGATATGATAGATTGCAATCAAATTATGTAAAAAAGGTACATCTCTCAATTGACAATCTAACATATTTACATAAGTTTGTCATTTTGTAATAGCAGTTTATTACAACGTTTTCTATATTATAATAGTAAAATTATAATAGGTACATTTAATAACTGACCGACACGTATTTCGTAAACAATTCCGGTGCAAACGAATTCCCGTCAGGATTCTTAAATGACTATAAAATACACATGAGTTCCCGTCCGACACTTGCAGGTATCTTAATCGCGCACTCGAATTGCCGTCCAGTTTATTTAATCCGCTTACAGGTAAACTAAATAGTTTTGAAAATTCCAGTATATCGTAATATTCGTAATCCTGAATTCTAATGAAAAAGTTGAATAACCTATTGGGTTCGCTAGGGGGTCTGTCAGTACTAATTGCTATGAATATATTTTTCTAGTATATTTTCTATTTATTAAGTTGTCATTTTCGAAACGGCAGTTTAATAATATACATATTTCCGAACGTTTGTTGTCGTACGCTATAGTGATACACAAAATGCTTGAAGTAATACTAAGTGAAAAGGGTAAACCCTCTCTGGTTAGGTTATATGTTAGGTTAGGTTAGGTTAGCTTTTTTATATGTATGTATTTATGACTCAGTTAAGTAGTAGTACGCAATAAAATTGTAGAATTAAAATTCCGTATTTTATTCCAATAATGATATCATATAAAATAATATCGTTTAATAGTGCCAAACATAAGACATTTATAACTATTTCTTATTTCATACATCTGAAAACGGACCTCCCTTAAAACTTTTACTGTTCACTTATTACAATTTGCAATAAATACATAGCTGGATATCAGATGATTCAGAGAATTGGTGGTTGACTGTAGTTGACGCTGCTGATCGAACTATACCTAATCATGAAGAAATATAATGATGCAAATTAGATTTCAGTTAACAGTGCTTTTTATGTCACGCAAGGGAAAACACTCATCGCCATCAAAATATACATAACACAAAAACCGGCTTCGGCTATCAAAAAAATACAAAAATTAAACAAAACCCGGCTTCGGCTATAAAAAAAATACAAAAATTAAACAAAACCCGGCTTCGGCCATCAAAAAAATTTAATAAAGCAAAAAGGCGACTTTAGCTACCAAAAAAATATAAAAAGCGGCTTAGGCCAATAAAATTTTTTTTTCAGCTACACTTCGCGGATAGAAGGTAATGAGGTACTCAGGCACTGCCTGTGGGGGGAAGGTGGAGCGCGTAAAAGGGGATACTCTAAGAATTATGCATTATTTTTTAGTATCACCCTTTACGTCGGGTTCATTACCTACACACATTTCACAAGCATTTTTGTATTAACAGTTAATAGACATTTAACATCTTGCATATAAAAAAATTTTTTCCGCATCCCTATCCTATTTTTTTTAAAGAGTTACCGATGCCAACAAATACACTACAAAATACTACAAAGAAAAAACAAAATATAAAAATTAACTGATAAAATTAGGTCAGTTCAACCCTGTCTGGTTTTATTTATTCATTTCTTATCACCGCTGATATCCTTACTTCCTGGAATCTGTAATACATGTCTATTTACGTATTTTCTCTCTGTCTTACTCATACAATCTCCGTAAGCGATTTTAAAAATAATATCATTAATTGTGGGTTTATTAATTAAATTACAACATTGGCGCAATGTTATCAAATGTTCTATTTTTCAAGACGAATAAGTTGGTATCAAAATATCCGCATTTGAGTGGTCTTTTATTTTCCATAAGATGGAAGCATAGTCCTTTAACACTCTATATAATATATTATTTAAAATTTACATTAAGCCAATATGACACAGAGTAGATTAAAACTATCTTTAGAACAGGGTGAACCAAACATACTTTTATACACACCCTATATATTATTTCAAATTAAGATAAAGCTAATATAACAGAGGGTAGATTCAAACTTCCTTCAGTTTCCTCAAACATTTTTAAAGGAAAAGTGTCATGTCGATTGAATGGGGTAATTTTGGCATAACATTTGATTCTTCTCTCAAATTTTTATGTGTTTATTAGATTAGAGATCAAACGTACGTTTAGCTCTTCTTATATCGTTGGTTTAAAAATAATGTATCTTCTATAATAACCGAGATAATGACATGAATAAAAAGCCAAAATATTCATACAGGGTGTTACATTTTGTCATCAGCTGATATTGCAGTTTCTGCATCATACAGGGTGTATCAAATTTCGGGTAAAAACCATCTTCACATTTATGCACTTTAAAAATTTCAATCACAAAAGAATTGAAGTACAGCTCACAAAAAAATCATCAAAATTAAATGATTAGTTCAACAGGTATCCACCTTTAAAAATGTGTACAGTCTCGGTAAAAACTGTTTATAAAAATGAGGTAGAATTATCTGGAACTCGAGATTTGTATATTCCTAGATCCTGCCCTGCAAATATTACTACGAAAATTATATAGTGCTTCCCAGCCGGCGTTAAGCTTTTTGGCAATTGTATTAGGTGACAATAATGCCGGTTGTCACTTTGAATACGGGATTACAGTTATGTGGGTGGTGTAACGCCCATTTCTGTCGATTTGTTATCTTTTATCTACAACACTACAACCATATCATGACGGATTAGTTTGTTGCCATAACATTTGAAAGAGTGTTTATTTTTCTACGATACCAAAGGATTGGAAATAAAATAGATCCATAGATATGTGGTCAATGGGAGTTTTGAAATAAATTGTTATTTTGAATGGGAAAGTTTACTTAGAAAATATACTCTTCAAAAACGTCGATTTTTAAAGGATTTTTGTTAGCAAATACTGGTCAAGTAATAGATTGTCATATCGGGTTGTACAGGCTAGATAAATAAAAGAAATAAAAACACTGTTATAAAATATTTGAAATACACCATCAAAAAGGTTTTTTGTTGGAGTTTTTCATTAATGAAAGGATTTAGTTTAGTTCAAAATATATTGTTGGCTTCTACTGCCATCAAAAATATAAATCTATTCACTTGTGCCTCATTGTGTAGCTGCAATTAAAAAGGGTTCAAACTGAATGGAATAGATAATTTGAGAACAATATTTTTATTTATTAGCAAATGAAATTCTATTGAGTTTGTCACTGCAATTTGGCTGTACTGGAACAGACTGTGTGTAAATCGATTTTATAAATTACGTGTTTAAATCGATTTTCGGAAACGGCTCGTATTATTTATTGACTATTTTTCAAAATTTTGACAACTTTTAACGATTATTGACCATTTCTCAAAATTTCAACAATTATTGACCATTTTTGACCATTTTGACTGTTTTTCAAAATTAGTTGCCATTTTTCCAAATTTTTGATAATTTTTGACCATTTCTCAAAATGACGACAAATTTTAACCATTTTTGACAATTTTTGACAATAATTGTCCATTTTTAACAATAATTGACAATTTTTGACCATTTTTGACAATTTTTCAAAATTTTAGACCATTTTTCAAAATTATTGACCATTTTTGATAATTATTGACAATTATGGACCATTTTTCCAAATTTTTCTCCATTTTTGACAATTATTGACCATTTTTGAACATATTTCAAAAATTTTGACAATTTTTCAAAAACTAACAATTTTTGACAATTATCAACTATTATTCCAAATGTTGACGATTTTTAACAATAATTGTCCATTTTTGACAGTTTTTGACAATTTTTGACCATTTTTAATAGTTTTTGACAATTATTGGCCATTTTTGACAAATTTTCCAAATTTTAGACCATTTTCCAAAATTATTAACCATTTCTGATAATTGTTGACAATTATCGACCATTTTTCCAAATTTTTGACCATTTTTGACCATGTTCCAAAAATTTTGACAATTTTCCGAAAACTAACAATATTTGACAATTATCAACTATTTTTCAAAATTTTGACAACTTTTAACGATTATTGACCATTTTTCAAAATTTTAACAATTATTGACCATTTTGACTGTTTTTCAAAATTAGTTACCATTTTTCCAAATTTTTTATAATTTTTGACCATTTCTCAAAACGACGACAAATTTTAACCATTTTTGACAATTTTTGACAATAATTGTCCATTTTTAACAATAATTGACAATTTTTGACCATTTTTGACAATTTTTCAAAATTTTAGACCATTTTTCAAAATTATTGACCATTTTTGATAATTATTGACAATTATGGACCATTTTTCCAAATTTTTCTCCATTTTTGACAATTATTGACCATTTTTGAACATATTTCAAAAATTTTGACAATTTCTCAAAAACTAACAATTTTTGACAATTATCAATTATTATTTAAAATTTTGACAACTTTTAACAATAATTGTCCATTTTTGACAGTTTTTGACAATTTTTTGACCATTTTTAATAGTTTTTGACAATTATTGGCCATTTTTGACAAATTTTCCAAATTTTAGACCATTTTCCAAAATTATTAACCATTTTTGATAATTGTTGACAATTATCGACCATTTTTCCAAATTTTTGACCTTTTTTGACCACGTTCCAAAAATTTTGACAATTTTCCGAAAACTAATAATATTTTACAATTATCAACTATTTTTCAAAATTTTGACAGTTTTTAACAATAATTGTCCTTTTTTGACAGTTTTTGACAATTATTTACCATTTTTGAAAATTTTTGACCATTTTTCAAAATTATTTTAAAATTTGTGACAATTATCGACCATTTTTCAAAATTTTAACAATTATTGACAGTTGTAGTGATAAAGTCGCAGTTAGTGAAATTACAACCCACCTCTACTTGATACTGATTGGCAATGATTTAAATATAATTTTTAAACATTGCTTGGTACTACAACATAATGCTATTAATAAATTCATTGAATCATTCAAATTATCCACATTCATTCTATTTCTAAACGCACTAGAAAAATTTCCGTTTCTTTCATACCTATAAATACTTTGTGGCTACTTCAAACACTAAAAATATTTAAAAAAACATCATTTCGTGTTTGCCAGATGGCGCTACGAAAAAAAAACTAGAAGACTGTCACCGAATATAATTCGAAATCTGTTGTCACATAATAAAATAACTATAATATAAAGGGCCTACGGATAGCACATTTGTTATATAACACAAGTGCTATTTATTTTCTTTCTTATTATGTGATATTTATTAATTTATGAAAAGAAATCCCTTTTTCGACATCTGGAATGAAATGTCTTATCATAAAAATAGAACGAATGATAAAAAAAATAAGTCATAATAATATAGATGTTGATATAGTTGTGTTACCCCCTTAAAATTCTTTCATCTTTAAAACATAATCTATGTTTAAAAAAAGGGGATAAAGCCAGTTGTTTCTACAATAATATTACTTTGTTCTTTCCAAACCTTGTACAAATCAAAAGTCACCTAACAAAGTTCAACTAAACACATCCAAAATGCTACTCCAGCGAATCCACATTCAATCCTCCCTGACAACAGAAGCAAGATCAAAGCTAGTCTCAAGAGCATACAAAGTTCCCCAATTACCTCCAGATCTCCATTGATGCCTCCAAGTTTTCGGATAAGGCTGGAGCAACGGTAGTGCTACAACTTCAGTCCATATCCTCCAGCTCCCACCAACTCACTCCTTAATTTTAATAAATTCATCTGACACTCCATTCTCTCGGATTCCCTTAGCGCTTTGAAAATCATACAAACCATTTACCCATTCCATCCCCTCGTATCTAAAATTAAACTTTACAACGCCCCACAAAACCACAGGAACGTTGTTTTCTTCTGGATACCGTCCCACTATGGCAATTGGTAAGTGTGGATATAAAAAGTACAGTTGAAGCTCAAATATGGCTTAGAAAGAAAGGAAGACCAAGAAAACGATGGAAAGATGCTATAGAGGAAGACGCAAAGACGATGCAAATAATGGGGTGGAAAAAGATAACGAGACTAGCAAGGACTGATCCACCTCAAATAATGGATCAAAAAAAACCTTGGCTTTAGCCATGATCCCCAAGGATTGAACGGATGCCAACTTTTTTTAATCAATAAATATCACTCCTTCCAAACCTTTTGAGTCTAATTCATATGTTCGAGTTCCTGCAAATTGCTTTAGTACAATCATTCATCCGCAACTACCAATTAAACAATTGCTGTCAATATAATTTCTAATAAATACTGAGACCTAACCGTGTGTAAAAAAATAATATCTATATTTTGCTGGGTGATTTTAAAGTCTTTTTGTTAACTAATAGCGACAAGGAGGTGAGTTTATTTTCATTCGAGGCACCAAAAATAAAATACACACCTGCTTACCTGAATATGAACCTTTCTATAAAAGATGACAGCTGATTCTGGTGCAAGTAGAAATATAGCTCATTAGTATATTTGGAATAAAGTCGAGTTTTGTTTGATGGGTTTGGTTTAAATAGTTTGAATTATACAAGAATCTTAAATTTCAAGGTCTGCATTTAAACGTAGAAGTGAATCTAAAATGGTTTACCACAAATGAGCAGGTGTTGTTTTTAATAATAATTCAGGCCGCAGGTTTTTGTACATTTTATATTTTTATTTGATGTTTTGATGAGAAATTACTTTTCTTGAATGTTTTTTAAACCGGAATCGGTCGCGCCCTTCTGAGTTACGTTTTAAAATTGGGTTTTTTCACTAAAATTTCTTTATATTGAGAATTAAAATAATAAAAACAACAAGGGTTGTTAACAAATGATTTATTTAAACATTTTTACTTAAAAAACAAAGACAAAAGATTATTTATTTATTGAAACATCACTTGAATCGGGTTTGTCTGCACAAGTACCACAAATTAAGGATGTTAAAAAATAATCGATTTTTATATAAATCGATTATTATTCTCTTATAATCGATTTTTAGTTATCGATTTTTATAGTAATATTAATCGATTTTATAAATTTCGTGTTTAAATCGATTTTCGGAAACGGCTCGTATTATTTATTGACTATTTTTCAAAATTTTGACAAATTTTAACGATTATTGACCATTTCTCAAAATTTTGACAATTATCGACCATTTTTCAAAATTTTATTAATTATTGACCATTTTTCAAAATTTTAACAATTATTTAGATACCATTTTTCAAAATGTTTACAATTATTGACCATTTTTGACAATTATTGACCATTTTGACTGTTTTTCAAAATTAGTTACCATTTTTCCAAAATGATAATTTTTGACCATTTCTCAAAATGATGACAATGTTTAACCATTTTTGATAATAATAGTCCATTTTTAACAGTTTTTAACAATAATTGACAATTTTTAACCATTTTTGATGGTTTTTGACCATTTTTGACAATTTTTCAAAATTTTAGGCCATTTTTCAAAATTATTGACCATTTTTGATAATTATTGACAATTATGGATCATTTTTCCAAATTTTTGTCCATTTTTGACAATTATTGACCATTTTTGACCATATTTCAAAAATTTTGACAATTTTTCAAAAACTAACAATTTTGGACAATTATCAACTATTTTTCAAAATTTTGACGATTTTTAACAATCATTGTCCATTTTTAACAGTTTTTGACAATTTTTGACCATTTTTAATAGTTTTTGACAATTATTGGCCATTTTTGACAATTTTTCAAAATTTTAGACCATTTTCCAAAATTATTGACCATTTTTGATAATTGTTAACAATTATCGACCATTTTTCCAAATTTTTGACCAATTTTGACAATTATTGACCATTTTTGACCATATTTCAAAAACATTAACAATTTTTGACAATTATCAACTATTTTTCAAAATTTTTAACAATAATTGCCCTTTTTTGACAATTTTTGACCATTTTTGATAGTTTTTGACAATTATTGGCCATTTTTGACAATTTTCCAAAATTTTTGATAATTTTTCAAAAATTTTAACAATTTTTCAAAACTTTTGACTATTTTTGATAGTTTTTGACAATTATCGACAATTTTTCAAAATTTTGAAAATTTTTGACAATTATTGACCAATTTCGAGAATAATTGTCCATTTTTGACAGTTTTTGACAATTTTTGACCATTTTTACAATATTTGAAAATTTTTGAGCATTTTCCAAAAAGAATTTGAAATCTTTGACAATTGACCATTTTTGACAATTTTTGAAAATGTTTCACCATTTTTGACAATTTTTGAAAATGTTTCACCATTTTTCAAAATTTTTTGACAATTATCGACCATTTTTGACAATTATTGACCATTTTTGACAATTATTGAACATTTTTGACAGTTTTTGACAAAAATTGTCCATGTTTAACAGTTTTTGACAAAAATTGTCCATTTTTAACAGTTTTTGACAATAATTGACAATTTTTGACAATTATTTACCATTTTTGACCATATTTTAAAATTGTTGACAATTTTCATATAAATATTATAATTAAAACTAACTGTTTGTAATTAATTCCATTATTTAATTAATTAGAAACAGTTAGTTTCAATTATAACATTAATATGAGTAGATTCCACAAAGTAAGGGTCCAAACAGTAAATTCAATTTTCATATAATTTTATTTAATTTTTAATCTGATAAATTGTTAATTATTCACCAATTGAGTTAATTCGGAGGGAGTGGTTTGATTGAATAAGCGAGCGAAAAAGATTCCTTTTTTGCGCTAGAGCGTAAAGTAACAATCCTTGGCATTTGTCGAGTTTACGATTTTGACAATTTTCCGAAAACTAACAATTTTTGACAATTATCAACTATTTTTCAAAGTTTTGACAGTTTTCAACAATAATTGTCCATTTTTGACAGTATTTGACGATTTTTGATAGTTTTTGACAATTATTGACCATTTTTCAAAATTATTTTAAAGTTTTTGACAATTATCGACCATTTTTGACAATTATTAACCATTTTTGACAATTTTTGAAAATTTTTGACCATTTTCCAAAATTATTTTAAAGTTTTTGACAATTGTCGACCATTTTTAAAATTTTTGACAATTATAGACCAATTTTCAAAATTTTAATAATTATTGACAATTTTTGTCTATTTTTGACTATTTTTGACTATTTTTGACTATTTTTGACTATTTTTGACTATTTTTGACTATTTTTGACTATTTTTGACTATTTTTGACTATTTTTGACTATTTTTGACTATTTTTGACTATTTTTGACTATTTTTGACTATTTTTGACTATTTTTGACTATTTTTGACTATTTTTGACTATTTTTGACTATTTTTGACTATTTTTGACTATTTTTGACTATTTTTGACTATTTTTGACTATTTTTGACTATTTTTGACTATTTTTGACTATTTTTGACTATTTTTGACTATTTTTGACTATTTTTGACTATTTTTGACTATTTTTGACTATTTTTGACTATTTTTGACTATTTTTGACTATTTTTGACTATTGTTGACTATTTTTGACAATAATAGACAATTTTCGAGAATTATTTACCATTTTTGACCATATTTCAAATTTTTTTTTCGCAGAAATCGATTTATTTTTTATTAAAGTCGATTTTTGTCAAATCGATTAACTTTGAATAAAAAAAATCGATTTTTATTTAATCGATTCTTTTTCATTAATCTCACATCCCTACCACAAATAAATGTGGCAGAGGCGGTATATTCCTTGCATATTGGAACTTTTTATTGTTTTAGGATAACCTTATTTGGTCCAGCTTTTGATTCGAATAGTTTGCAATACTGCCCAAAACATCTAGGGGGAAAAACAATTGCCAGCAGTCTATAATTTCTTTTGCTTTTACCCTTCGGAAAAATTGGCTTATGTTTTAACCAGACGGTACCATTTTTTCCCAAAAAACATGCTTCTCGTAATTATTGCTATTTAATTTTTTTTAAATCCAGTTATCTTCGGAAATATTAAATAGTAGCATGCAGTTTTAATCGGGGATTATGTGGCACAAAAAGAACAGCTCCTACCACTGCTACAATATTATACCTTATAGCAAAATTACATAAGACAGACTAATAAGCGACCCAAGAATTGTGATAAATTATTAGATACCTTAACAGAGCAAGCCCCTATAAATTCTCTTGTCCTAACCACCGGAATATTAAAAAAGTTGAAGCATTTTCTTTCATGCATAATTCGGCAATACATTATACCTATAAACTGCTCCCTAATCTCCATAAAAATAACTAATCCCATTTCCATATTTCCTTACCTGGACAGGTGATATTACAGCTCAATCTTCAATAAGAAAATATCCGAACTGTCTAACATTAGAAAATAAATTTAGTTCGCTCTGCTTGACTTCGCAGTACTAATTTTCGTTTTATTTTTTTTAGGGCCCTAGTGGTCGATTATTTGATGCTGGAAACCCCCCAAACCATAGTCGTACCCACAATTTTTTCCTGTTGATTTAATCAATAATAGTTTTCATATATTCACAAGGAACTGTGCTTTCGACAATTGAGACATTATGAAAGGGTTGTATGTATGCAAAACATTGGTTGATAGAGAAGTAAAATGCGTCTAGTCTAGACTATTAGATCTACACAAAAGATGGTTTTATGGATCAGTGGTAAAATCCCTTCATTTGGTTTTGTAAGTCTAACAGGACATATCCACAGGAGGCACGCCTTCTTATGTCTCTACCATGACCTGGATGTAGCTCCTGAAGTACAAATTTCATTCACACTATAACGGGTCATTAAGGCATATGGACGCAGAGCTTTGAGGACGACATAGTGATTGTCACCAAAGGGATATTCCTAGAGACAGTTATGAATGTCCTACAAGAAGCACTACGAATTGTGAAGGTGTGGAGCCTTAGAGAGAACCTTTCAGTTAATCCAAAAAAAAATCGAAACTAGTTGCTTTTCGAATAGAAGGTTTTCCAGCAAGGCAGAGTACCTACAACTGTCCGGAGAAAAACTAGAAATATCTGATTCCAAGCTGAATTAGAGAACACTCCTGGCAACAATTACTACCAGGACATCTAGGCTTTTCTGATAATGTAGATACACATACTTTGCTGCGGTGAGAAATATTGATTTTTGGTTAGAAAAAATCTTAATGACAACGAATTCATGGTGAGGCAACAAAAGGTGACCAGAGGGGATAACGGAAAGAAGGAATGTTGGTAAAATTGACGGGTATGATAAAGAGTGAGGAAATATTTATATCAGTTGGAAAATAAAGATGTTTAAGGACTAATGGGAGATACAGGATGGTAAAACAGATGTAAAAAGCCGGGGGGATGCTAGTTTTAAATGGATCTGATAAAAAGGATATAATCCGCTTCCCTATGTTATAAGAACAACTCGTAGAAGTGTAATAAACCGAATTTAACGATTCGTATTTAATGTCTTTCCAATATCTATCATTAAAATAGTGTAAGTGGTTATGTAGAAGCCGTTAACATCCTAATCCCTCCTATCTGCAAGTCACTGTTCGACGTAAAGTGTTCCATGCTGAGGTACCCCATAGGGCAGGATCCTAAAGGGACATAAAAACCCCTTGTAATCTGTCCTCGGTCCAAAATTCTAGTTAAAGTGTCTATCAATCACAGAAACAAACGTCTTCGTATAATCCCGTCGTGACAAATCACTTTAATGTCATTTATTTCTATTTAGTATGGTTCAGGTGATGCTCGGTCATGCCCACGAACAAGGCTATTGTCATATTGAATTGAAGTTTGAGAAATGTTTTCATGATAATACATCATAATTCGAATATAAATTTGACATTCTACTGTGTACGATTTTATACAATATTTCAATTTAGAAACTTAACTCTATAGATACAAAATATTTATTATACCATTTTTGAAAAAGTTGAATGAAGTAATTTGAAAAGTATGAAAAAACACTACAGGTAAGTAAGTTGTGGTGTACCCAAAGGCTCAGTTACTGTTTGTAACTGTAAAAGGTAAAAGGCAGCAATTTGTAACCTTACAGGGCGCCAATTTGTAACTGTAAGAGGCGCCAATTTACAACTGTAAGGGCTCCGGCTAGAGACTCCGCTCAAGGGTGATTCGTCCCCAAGTTTATGTCGCACAAGGATAACAGAAGGGTTGTAAAAAAATTGAGGGCGCCACTACCTTTTTGACGTCGATAAAAAAACTGATGAATTACAAAAAACTAAGGCGGAAAAGGTAGAAACGCCTTGTAGAATTTAAATAAAAGTTAACCAGAAATCAAAAATAAAAAAATTACTCAAAAAAATAATATTTTAAAACTTATCTTCCTCAACTTTTATAGTTCAGGATTTAGAAAAAAATTAAAAAATAGATTTAAAACAAATTTATTTTTATTCTTCTGCCACGGGAAATGAACAAATGTGAGGAGAATTTGTACTTTTATAGGTACTTAGCTTATGAAGTGTTGTTTCCGCAAAAGGTGATGGTTGAAGAAGGTGGGTAGGTCTTGCATCTAGAAAGTCTTAAGAAGATGGAGACTAGATCTCGAAGAAGATAGGAAGATAGAGATGTCTTGATTAGAACGGTATCCTAGCAGCTGTGTCCTGGTCTAGGGCTGTATCCTGGACTAGGGCTTGTATCCTAGTCTAGGTCTTGGGCGCCGGTATTCTGGTCCAGGGCTTGTATCCTAGTCTAGGTCTTATATCCTAGCCTAGGGACTGTGCTTACCAAGAAGTACAGGTGGATCAGGGAGCTTGCAAATGTTTGCACAAAAGTAAAACAGTGAGTTATAAAAGAATATTTGGTTTAAAACTACCATATTAGTATAAAAGAACAGTTTATGACCACGTGTTAAATTTAATCTCTGTAAAAAAATAAAGAATGCATACAAAAATTATATCAGACAGTACTTTATAAGAAGCTTATTAATTATAAATTACGATTATAAAAGCGATAAAAAAATGGAGGTCTTTCCTCGAAGAGAGTCGATAGCGGAAAGGGCTGTCCCTCGTCGCGTTGAAAAAATGGAAGCGACCGTTGGCAGACGTCGATTGTCTTATGGTCAGGGTTGAAGAATTTAAGAACACAGAACTATAATTGGAAGTGGCTAATGAGACGACGACGACTTTACTGTACTTTATTGTTTTGAATTTCTGAAATCTCATGGAGAATATTTGGAGTGGTATAATCCAATTTCTTAAGTTAGGTCCGATCTAATCTATCAATCAATTCCTACCGCTATAATATACTTGTTAGTTGGGATTCAATATTCACCCCCCACATGTCACAATTCTACGACCTATTGTGTTGTAATCCTGATTTTCTATTTATTGTAACGTTCCCATTCCAATTCATTCAATGTAACTTAACTAGGTTTTTGTTTGACAAATATTTTATTTATTTAATAAAAAAAATAATTTTTTTCAGATAAAAACATTCAAAGCGCCAATTAGAAAGCTTCAGTCGGTGAGTATTCATTTTTAGTAAAATTACTAGGTTCTCATTTTTACTAAAAATATTATTTCACCTGACAATTCAATAAAAGGTTCACTTAGAAAAAATCTACTTAGAAATCAGTCTTGGGTGAACAAAATTTAAAAAGAGGTGATCTTCGCTGTATCCAAGCGACCTTGAACGCAATAAGCTTCATGCAAACTTGTCTTGGATCAATCTAAAACTCTAATATAGCTGGAAAGTCGAAACAAACTGAGTGCCAGACTATAAATGTTCAATTTACTAGCCTGGGAAGATACACGATGTGCTCCAATTGATCCAGAACTCTTCTGGGTAATAGCAAAGTTTCTGGTTGGAAAAGACATCTCGGGAATGGAGAAATAAGCCACCCGGAATCAGGATCATTATTGAACTCCTCACAGAGCATTGTAGCCTCAACAAATACATGAACTGCATTGATCTGGAGTGACCATATGTAGGAAGAAGCTGAGAAAGCCTCAACATATATATGGCAAAGGATAAAGAGTTTAGTTAAGTGGGCGTCCATTAATTACGTGAGGTGTTCAGGGGTGGGAGGGGATCGAGCAGAATCTTACCAAATCTCACCAAGGATGAGGGGGGTCAAAAAATCCTCAAAAATGCCTGACGTACTTGATGGACGCCCCCAAAGATAATTAAAAGTAAAAAAAGGAAACTGGAAATGGTTTTTTATTCTAAAAACATTCATTTATATTTTTGTCTTTTTATACACTTTTATTCATCAATTAATATATGATTAGGCTCTAGTGTGTGGTGTTGAAAGATTTAAGGGTGATGCGGCCCCACGTTGGGCGCCAATTTGTAACTTATTATATGCTTATCACCTTTTAGAATTTAAAGAAAAGGGGTCGTCCATTAATTACGTGAGGTGTTAGGGGTGGGAGGGGATCGAGAAAAATCTTACTACATCTCACCAAGGATGAGGGGCGGTCAAAAAATCCTCAAAAATGCATCACGTACTTGATGGACGCCCCCAAAGATAATTAAAAGTAAAAAAAGGAAACTGGAAATGGTTTTTTATTCTAAAAACATTCATTTATATTTTTGTCTTTTTATACACTTTCATTCATAAATTAATATATGATTAGGCTCTAGTGTGTGGTGTTGAAAGATTTAATGGTGGTTCGGCCCCACGTTGGGCGCCAATTTGTAACTCATTAGAATTCAAAGAAAAGGGGGCGTCCATTAATTACGTGAGGTATTCAGGGGTGGAAGGGGATCGAGAAAAATCTTACTACATCTCACCAAGGGGGAAAGGGGGTTGAAAAATCTTCAAAAATGCTTCACGTACTTAATGGACGCCCCCTAAGGAATACTAGCAGTGGACAGGTTCCTTTTCCATAAAATTCAATTCATTATCTGTGTGGTTCTTTTTTAAATGAAAAACTTTAAAACGGTGAACTTAGAAATGAATAATAAAAACTGGTGTAATTATTATCGTTTGACAGCTGCTCCTCCCGAACTATTTATTTGATTTTGTATCCTACAAAACTTGAATTGTTCAGTTAACACCCTTTTCTTTTTCTATCAACTCACTGATGAAATCTAGCAGTAAGGTTAAAATGTAATACAAAAAAGTCCTTTTATATTCCCATAAAATAGAATTAGATGTCGAAAAGATTGCCACTGCACAATTCCTATATAGAAATATTTTTGTTTAATACAATAAGGAATATCGATTCATCTCCGAAAAAAAGATTCTTGGCCTGTGCCTTTGGATATCCACAGGTAAAAATGTCTTTTCAAAAGTTTGCGAGACAAATGCACCGGTGACAATGGCCTAGGGGTTTGACAAAACCGCATTTAATTTTTCTTATTCTGAATTTCTGATATCAATGGACTGTGAAAGTTCTTATGGTTCTCAAGGAATATATATTAAAAAGTTTTTGAATGACCTACTGGTCGCTTTGTGATTTTCCAACGCACATTTCTTGAGAACAAATGACCTTTGATGTTTGGTGAAGAGGTCTAATAATGCGAGAATAATTGGACAACAATGGAAACAAGATTTAACTACCAAATAGTTGGGATCAATACCGCCAATGCTGTAAATTGGAGGGGGAAGTATTGAACCATGAATTTTTAAAAGAATATTCAGTACGATAGTTAATTGACACTTTTTATACAGGGTGTTATACTTCTGAATTTAAATTTGCTTAAAGACAAAAATTTTTATTTCGGTCTTCATGTGTAATCATTTGTAAGTATGGTAAAAGTTAAATTGAAAGATGAATTAATATTTTTGAAAGCAATTTTAAAAAACAGAGCTATCAGAGGAAAAGGATATAAATTGAATGTGGGTGGGGATGGTACGATTATTAGATTTTGAAAATGGGATTTTGGAGAGAGAGGATTTGACAGGAGAAAAAAATAGAATCAAAATTAAAATAATCCATTGAGTTTAAAGTATATTTAACTGGAAAATAGAAAGAAGTAATCATGCAAATCATATAAAAATTGAAGATATAAATTATACCACAAAAGACGTATTTGGCGGTGAAGAATTGACAGTATTCAGAACAGGGAAGTAATATTCCAATTATTTCAATAATAAGTAAATTTTGAATAAATAATAGAATTGGCATTTGGAAGACCGAAGAAACATAAAAATTCACCACCTTTGGAAATTTTGATATTTGACATTAATAAGAAGGTTAATTGAATAGTTATAACCGAAAATCAATTCTTTTAAGAAAAAAAGTAGTAATTAATTTATAAATTTGACTTTTGTAATTTTTTTAATCAAATTTTTTCAATAAATTGAAACAGAATTTGATTTAAAAATAATTTAGTATTGAACCCAACCCTGAGATAAGAATTTTTTTAAATAAATTAACAATTAAAATTGAATAAAAAAGATAAATATATTATTATAAAAGATTAATATAACAATTAAAAATATTTAACGTCAAAGAAATCAATATTATATATAAATATATTAATTTTGGTTTTTTAATAAAATATGATTTCGATTTACACAAAAACCACAAAACAACAGCAAAAAGTGAATTATCCTCGAAAATTTTATTTGATTCAATAAAAACGGAATAAAATCGTGTTTTCTCGCCCTTCGAAAAATATTTGTTACCGCTCTTTGAATGTTACAATGCAAATGTTTAATTTTCGAACAAAATTACATTCTATTGTAATAACAAAGAGTACAATTCGAAATATGTACGTTAATAAAGTAAATCATATCGACTGCGTGAAAATAATAATTATTGTATATCAATAAACTGCGGCTTCTATGTATTTAATTATAGACCGCAATTTGTTAAAAATTTTAACTATGCAGTTGAACGGGCAATTTTTTTATTGTAATTTTTTAATTCCGTTTTATTTATAAAATATTAGCAAATATTGTAACATGAAATTTAATTGAATTAAATTAAAATTGATTTTCTTTGATCAAATGTATTTAAATATTATTGTGGTGCAATAAATTTATTATATTTTATGATAATAAGCTTAAATTACAACAATGAAAACGTTTTTTAATTTTATTATTGATACTGTATTTGACGAAAGGAACAAAAATATATAAATATAAAAAAAAATACATACAGCTGCGGCTGCCAAATTGGGGAAGCGCACCACCCTGAGGGGGCAAATTTTTTTCTTATTTCCGAAATTGGTTTCATTAATGAAGTGGTTACTCATTTGATTAAGAAAGGAAGGATAAGGAATTCTTCTTGTAGGTTGACAGGTAAAGCGAGCCAGCAACGAATGCGTCTTTGTAATTGGTCTCGAAGGTGCTCAATAGAATTGAGATCCGGGCTGCTTGCTGGCCAACGATTCATTAGTAATGGTAAACAATGAATCCAGGAGCACCAGAAAAACTTGAAAATACTAAGACGATTATCTATGTCAATAAACAATTAATGACATACTAAACCTAACCTTTTGTGTCAAAACTGCTGCATTTTTCAAATTGATCTGACAACGTCTTGAAGTTTTGCCAACCCGTAAGATGAAAATTGCCCTGGACAATGAGTATAAATTGTATTTAGGGCTGGTAAATTTGTATTTATTCTGATATGCAGGAAAGTCACTAAAAATGACGTCATCGTCTTTTTATCGTAAATAAACCATAGTATCAATTTTTTTGTAAATACAAACACAGACATTTTTTTACAGATCCATTCAAATAATATTTGATTTTTTAGCCACAAAATTGATACGAGTAATTTCGTGTATCGCAACTCGGAATTTTAAGCTCAAAAGAAGTTTTTTCTTTGATAGACATAATATTTCACATGAAACTGAAACCATAAAGATTTATATTCCAGTTTTTTTTAAACGTCACAAATTTTTTGATTAATCCCATTTCACATTAACCATATTTTTTTCGAGGTTATCAACAGTTGTAATTACGTAATTTCCTACAAATCCTTGTTCGGAAATTGTACTCGAACGAAGGGTTATTCTACCGTATCAACAAAAAGTTATTGGTCACTTGTTTACAGATAATATAAAACTATAATAACCTACTGAAATATTCATCAGCAACTCTGTTTACACTGGCCCAAAATAAAAATTATATCAAGAATAATTTATAAAATTAATCCCTCAAAGGCGTTGCATTCACCGAGTCTACGTATTTATTGGTTATAGGAAAATTAGGTAGTTCCGTTATTGAACGAATTACCAGTGATTTTTTTTAACCAACTTCTGATAAAATGGGAAGGTTCTTAATTCGTTTTGGTTTGATTATTGTGAGTGCACTGCGACAATACTGTATCAATCCATTTTAGATTACACATTCAAGTTTAATCTTCCCAAGGAAGTTGGTGTTTTATGAAGGTCTACAACCTCAAGGCTTTCGTCAAAGCTCCTAAGGTGAGTAGTCTGACTGGTTCTGCCGATCAAGCCTCCTCCTGGCAGATACGACATAAGTTTCTTAGTTGGTGCCAATTTACGATAAAAAGCTTCTAAGTTGGTGCCAATTTACGATGAAAAGCTACATTGGTCCCAATTTACGATGAAAAGCTTCTTAGTTTGTGCCAATTTACGATGAAGAGCTTCTAAGTTGGTGCCAATTTACGATGAAAAGCTACATTGGTCCCAATTTACGATGAAAAGCTACATTGGTCCCAATTTACGATGAAAAGCTACATTGGTCCCAATTTACGATGAAAAGCTTCAAAGTTGGTGCCAATTTACGATAAAAAGCTTCTAAGTTGGTGTCAATGAACGATAAAAAGCTACATTGGTCCCAATTTACGATGAAAAGCTTCTTAGTTTGTGCCAATTTACGATGAAGAGCTTCTAAGTTGGTGCCAATTTACGATGAAAAGCTACATTGGTCCCAATTTACGATGAAAAACTACCTTGGTCCCCATTTACGATGAAAAGCTTATAAATTGGTACAAATTCACGATGAAAAGCTACATTGGTCCCAATTTATGATGAAAAGCTTCAAAGTTGGTGCCAATTTACGATGAAAAGCTTCTAAGTTGGTGCTAATTTACGATGAAAAGCTACATTGGTCCCAATTTACGATGAAAAGCTTCTTAGTTTGTGCCAATTTACGATGAAAAGCTTCTTAGTTTGTGCCAATTTACGATGAAGAGCTTCTAAGCTAGTGCCAATTTACGATGAAAAGCTACATTGGTCCCAATTTACGATGAAAAACTACCTTGGTCCCCATTTACGATGAAAAGCTTATAAATTGGTACAAATTCACGATGAAAAGCTACATTGGTCCCAATTTACGATGAAAAGCTTCAAAGTGGGTGCCAATTTACGATGAAAAGCTTCTATGTTAATGTCAATTTACGATAAAAAGCTACGCTGGTCCCAATTTACGATGAAAGGCTTATAAGTCCCAATTTAGGGTGAAAAGCTACAATGGTCCCATTTTACCATGAAAAGCAGATAAGTTGATGCTAATTTACGATGAAAAGCCACATTGGTCCCAATTTAGGATGAAAAGCTACATTGGTCCAATTTTACCATGAAAAGCTGATAAGTTGATGCTAATTTACGATGAAAAGCCGCATTGGTCCCAATTCACGATGAAAAATTTATAATTTGGTGCAAATTCACGATGAAAAGCTACATTGGTCCCAATTTACGATGAAAAGCTTCTAAGTTGGTCCCAATATTCTGTCGGGGATTAAGTGGATAATTCTACATTAGTATCCCTTTAGCATGCCATTGTCAATGGTCCTAAGGACAAACGACGTAAAAGTAATTGGACGCAACGATTAAAGTGAGGAATTTCAATACCATTGAACTTATTTGGCATCAAATAAAATCAAAAGTTAGGTTACAAAATACCATTTCAACGCTAAGCGCTAGTGGCAGACGAAAATGTCACTGATAATGACGGAAAGAACCGATCGGAGTCAAGCGTAGTGCGGAAACCAACGTAGTAAAGTGACAATAAAAATATTTTTGACTGGTCAAAAGGTTCTGAATATATTTAGCAACTTATCGTATGATAATCCTGAGTTTTGTTAACGAAGATTTATTCCCTTTTGCTTAGCCCGCTACTGTATAAAATTCCCGGTTAATTTTTACAAAATGTACTCTCTGTATAAAAATGTTCCGTTTCCAGGATACAATGCCACTCAGGCACTGTAACAAAATTAGTGACAGACTTTGGTTTATATTTAAATTCGAGCGGTTTGAATATACTTTTTTTTCATGTGGTTGAATAAAGGGCAAACCGAATTTAATGACAAAAAACACATTTTTGTTTCAGCTTTATATCACATCATAAATCAAAGTGACATAAATAAAGTGTTAATACCAGGGTGGATTTTAGGATCGGTGTCATGTCAAAATGTTATTTTTTTAATTCGTTTAATACTGATTTAATGAGATTTTATTGTGTTAATATGGCTTTTACTGCATTAATAACATCCACTGGAATATCATCAATTTTCGGAAAAATACTAAAACGTGAAAAGTTCCCGATTGTACGACTGAAAAGTATTTAAAGTTTTATAAACGTGTCATACTTTTTAATAGAGTATTTTCATTTCTGTATGTGCTGGAACAGCTTTTTAAGTATATTATATTCTGACTCGTATTACAAAGGATACTTATAATAATTATCTTCATTTTGCACCCTAGAAATTTATTTATCTAAGAAAGAATCAGTTTCTAATTTAGATTACGTAGCAACTGGTATTCAAGGACATTTATTCTTTCTCAACGAAAGGTAATAAATTAATTGTACTTTTTTTGTACTCACTACTTAAACACACCTTAAACAAGTACAGTACCACAAACACAAACATCTATAGTACCCATAAATCACTGTCGCAGTAGAAACAGTACGACCTCTAGTAGTTGTATAGTTTAAACTAATGTTTGTAATACTTCTGCCACTGGCGCTTTCACTAAAAAAATGTTCCAAAAAATGTTTTATGATTATTTGATTTAGGATTTTCAAAAAGTCTTTTATGTGATATTCTACAAAGAAAACAGAAATTCCTGTGTACATATAAAAAATTTATTGTTTTGTTCGATAAACAAGTACTTTTGGTGCTATGTTTGTGAAAAAACTACTACCAGTTTTATTGTCAAGTAATTTGAAGTAGAACAAAAAATTATATACTTAGCTAGATTTATCGCAAATAGAGAACAGTACAGACCGTCATCGCCGAAAACGACCGGTTGCTTGGCAACTGATCACATACTTAAGTCTCAGAGGAGTCCAGAAAACAAACTTATCTTATTTCGTTTGTTGCTGAGCTAAATGTCTAATTGTTCCTATGTTAATGAAGGGGTTTTATATATTTTTCTACGTTTAATAATTTTGTGATTAGATATAAATGGGGTATGACACTGGAACAAGATGCGCATGAGTTGTCTATTCGAAACACATACCCAACGGTATATTTATCCTGGCGATAATTTCACCTAAGACGAAAAAAATTAAGGGGCCTTTCGATGGGTCCAATTATATTAATATATAGCTAATAGTAAGTTTAAGTCTTTTTTATTTCCACATCTACTAATGGATTTAAACAAAAACAGCACAGCTTATTATTGTTATCTATTTTGACGAAGGGGAGAAATCCGTATTTCGTTGGCATGTTTCACAAGCTAATCCACCACTGCTCGAAGAAACCCCCCAACATTTTTATTGTCACCGCCATTCCGAAGCATTTTCATCCAACAATGAAATTCACCCCTCGCCTTTGCCCAAAATAACTATCTCTCGTAATTCGACACTCCTAAAATAGGGATCCGAATTCGCTAGTCCAATTGGGTTTTCAAAAAAAGATCTGCGGTTTCGAGACAAAACTATAAAATCTCGAATTACAGTGATTGTGTGATGGGATAATTATTAGTTTTACCAATGTTGTGGTGAACTGTGAGACATTGTCGTAAATATTTTAATGAGTTACAGGGTTAATTTTTGCAAATTTATTGTAATAAATAAATAAACGACGAACGTCTAGTTGTAATGATAATTTGACAAAACTATTACATTAAATTACTTCTACTCTGCTGGCGTTTCTCATATTACAAGAAGAGTAACTTTTTTCGGGGGAAAATCGAAGGGAGAGTTCTCCTTGGGGACAAATAATTCTTTGTACACTAGTGAGCCTACAGTCAGATATTCGTTAGTTACTGTAAGTTTTGCTATTTCAGAAATAAGTGAAGTTTGCTCATTTTCAGAGCTTTTAAGAGAAGTAATAAATATGGAACAAAATTTGACGTTTGAGCTGTCATTTTTCAAAGTCCTAGTTAGATACACAATAAATCAAAATTTGAGTACGCAAATTGGATAGAGTGGCAGAAGAATAAAAAGAAGATTCTGCTAGTAAACGGATGAATACTGCGAAAATATTTTGGGCAGTTTTACTTCAGATACCTATTCCAGAAAGCAACATATATGGGATATATGGGAGAGTATATGGGGAAAAAGTAGAAGATATCTGGATCAGAACAAATCTGTAGCTTATGGAGCTCTATGGTAGTAAGGAAGCAATATCTAAGATAAAGAGACTAGCAAATAGCAGAGCTACAAAAGAAGTACTTAGAAGAGGAACTGGATGTAAAAGAAAGAGAGGAAAACCAAAAAAATAAGTGGAAAGAGGAAGTAGAAAAGGACCTAGAGATGTTGAACATACGCAAATTGAAAGAGGTGACAAAAAACAAAAGATAATGGAGGAAAATATCCAACCAAATCTTAGGCATTAAGACAAATTTCTTCTTGAAGAATGAGGAACCTTCCCAAAACGCACGTCTCTGAATAACCGATGAATTCCTTTCCATCTTACAATTTATAAAAATTCTCTTTCAATTTTTTTTTTCGTGGATCACAAACATATACCAGTAAACGAAAACATGCAAAACCGAATTATGCCCTTATAAAAATGTAAGCATGATCAGCATGTTATATTTATCTACTTCAATTTCAAATATAACGTACCGCGTATACGCCGTTATTTCATCATTCAACAAAAATATTTGAAGAGTGGAATTAGAATTTAGCATGTGTTACAATACATACGCACGCACACCCTACACGTCATGCTCATGGTTTTTGAGTAGATCAGCATCCCAATGTACATATATGATATATATGTAAGTTACGTATCTATGGTTACCCCCATGACAAAAACAGTGGAGTAGTCGGAATTTAAAAAAAAATCTATTTAAAATATACTTTTAACTATGTAAAGCAACTACGACACGCCCGAATATTTATTGCTTGTTTTTGACAGAAAAATCTTACTTCTTAAGAGATCTAGAAAACTAGACTTTGCACGTCAAAAAATATTGATTAGGATCGAAGTTCTGAGCAAAATACCATTATTTACGAAATTATTAACAAGCAAAAATAATAACCTATGCTATTATTATGACGTATTTACATTACATCTAACTATTCCTTCAAATTCACTAATAACGTGTACGAAATATGGAATCTGTAACCTCATTAGTTTGCAAATTACGACGTTATAAACAAACTAATTATTGATTATCGCCCTGTACGACATTGCGCATCACCCGCAATTGTGCTGTTTGTTTTGTTGGTATATTCCGCTGTGTCGTTATTATTTTTCAGAAATATGCAATTCCTCAACCGTGGGAATGATTCGTTAAAACGACCTTAGTTGAAATAAATGACAGGGTAAAATGAAAAATTATTAAGTGAATGGATTAATACATTTTTTCTACAACTGCTATGAAAAGTGACGTATTTCTCATATCTTACTTGATTTCAAAACCAAATATTGCTCATACTGTGAGAAATGATATTTCTCACGGCACTTTGCCCACGCCACATATATTTATATGGAGAATCAAATAAAATCGACAAACACTTAGTAGGCTACTGTCATCTTTAAATACCTACTTAGTTGTCACAAAACTGTCAGATTATATTAGAGAATATGTTAAAAATTTTGAAAAATTGTCAAAAATTTTGAAATATGTTCAAAATTTTGAAAAAATTGTCAACAATTATAAAAAAATGTCAAAATTGGTCAATAATTGTTGAAAACTGTCAAAAATTTTGAAAAGTTGTCAAAAATGGTCAATAATTGTCAGAACCTGTCAAAAATGCTCAAAAATTGGCAAAAACGGTCAATAATTGTTAAAATTTGGAAAAATTGTCAAAATTGTTCAATAATTGTCAAAAATGGCCAATAATTGTTGAAATTTGGAAAAATGTTCAATTGTCAAAAATTGTCAAAATTTTCGATAAATTGTCAAAAATTGTAAAAAATGGTCAAAAATTGTCAAAATTTTTAAAAAATGGTCAATAATTATAAAAAACTATAAAAATGGTCAACAATTGTTAAAAATTGCCAACATTTCTGAAAAATTGTCAAAAATGGTAAATAATTATCAGAACCTGTCAAAAAGGGTCAATAATTATCAGAACCTGTCAAAAATGCTCAAAAATGGTCAATAATTGTCAAAATTTGGAAAAATGTACAATAATTGTCAAAATTTTTTAAAAATTGTCAAAAATGGTCAATAATTATCAGAAACTGTCAAAAATGGTCAATAATTTGTTGAAATTTTGATAAATGGTCAAAAACTGTCAAAATTTTGAAAAAATGGTCAATAATTATAAAAACCTGTCAAAAATGGTCAATAATTGTAAAAAATTGCCAACATTTCTGAAAAATAATCAATAATTGTCAGAACCTGTCAAAAATTGTCAAAAATGGTCAATAATTGTTAAAATTTGGAAAAATGGTCTAAAATGGTCAAAATTTATGAAAAATAGTCAAAAATGATCAATAATTGTCAAAACTGTCAAAATTGGTCTATAATTGTCAAAAATGGTCAATAATTGTTAAAATTTAAAAAAATTGTCAAAAATTTTGAAAAAATGGTCAATAATTGCCAAAAATTATCAAAATTTTTGAAAAATGGTCGAAAATGTACGAAAAATGGTCAAAAATGGTAATTCCATTGTGCATAAGAAGCAAGCTTCTATCGGTGGTCCGACGTCCGCTCACCTTTTCTTTGGGCTCGTGCTACAAACTTCCACACTCGTGAGGAAAGTTGAACTTTCCCCACTTGTGGCACAATATACTATTTCTATTGATAGCTACTTTCTACATTTTCTTACAAAAAAAGCTTTGATGTGAAAAAAGATTCGTGAAGATGCCTTGGAAAACAATAGTCATTTTTCGGGATATATTTCTTGAACTATGCTTTAAAGGCTTAAGTTTATATCAATTTAATTGTACCGATTAAATGGTTTTTTTATTTTCATATATTCCACATTTTATCCGAGGAACGTTGTAGCTTGGCTTTAAACAAACACAAGTAATTGAAATATTGAATAAACAATGGTTTATAATTTATATCAATAGTGTTAGAAGCGAGAGAAGCATGTAAGCGCAATTTATTTGGTGTAAAACAGTCTGTAGACAATAAAAGGGCTGAGTGTATGAATACTAGTCAAGCGGGAGAGTTTTGCGGGATGTAATTTTTAGACAAACATAACGGGAAATATATCGTATATTTAAATTAGTTGTACTAAACAGGAAATTTGATTATAAACACCCCAAACATAATGGAAAACTCTTTTCATTCAATTAAGCAAATCGTAACACTCGCTGTTCGTCGTTCTACTCGGGGAAATAGAGCTAGTCACAAAAAAATACATATATAAAAACACGTGTCTTCATCATCTAAAAAATCTTCTGATGAACTGCCACCGTAGGTTATTATGAGAAGATCGACATAGGAAGCATCTACAATCTTTTCAATTTTCCAGTCTCTCAAAATTAGTTTGTCGCAGTGTTCCATTATAATGTTGCCAATTCTGGTGATTTTTTCATTCCCAAGTTATCATTTGGAGATCCTTTAGTTTTAATAATTTCTTGATCGTAAATTATTTTTTCTACAGTCACGCGTAAAATGACTAATCACTATATTCAAATGAAATCGTAAAGTCGACAAATGCCGAGGACTATTACTTTACGCTCTAGCGCAAAAAAGGAATCTTTTTCGCTCGCTTATTTAATCAAACCACGCCTTCCGAATTAACTCAATTGGTGAATAATTAACAATTTATCAGATTAAAAATTAAATAAAATTATATGAAAATTGTCAAAAATTTTGAAATATGGTCAAAAATGGTCAATAATTGTCAAAAATTGTCAATTATTGTCAAAAACTGTTAAAAATTGACAATTTTTGTCAAAAACTGTTAAAAATTGACAATTTTTGTCAAAAACTGTTAAAAATGGACAATTTTTGTCAAAAACTGTCAAAAATGGTCAATAATTGGCAAAAATTGTCAAAAATGGTCGATAATTGACAAAAATGGTCGATAATTGTCAAAAAAATTTGAAAAATGGTCAAACATTTTCAAAAATTGTCAAAAATGGTCAATTGTCGATGATTTTGAATTTTTTTTTGGAAAATGGTCAAAAATTTTCAAATATTGTCAAAAATGGTCAAAAATTGTCTAAAACTGTCAAAAATGGACAATTACTGTCGAAATTGGTCAATAATTGTCAAAAAATTTTAAAATTGTCAAAAATGGCCAATAATTGTCAAAAACTATCAAAAATTGTCAAAAATTGTCAAAAAAGGACAATTATTGTTAAAAATTGTCAAAATTTTGAAAAATAGTTGATAATTGTCAAAAATTGTTTTTGAAATATGATCAAAAATGGTCAAAAACTATCAAAAATGGTTAAAAATTGTCAATTATTTTTAAAAACTGTCAAAAATGGTCAATTATTATCAAAATTGGTCAATAATTGTTAAAATTTTGAGAAATGGTCGATATAATTGTCAAAAACTATCAAAAATGGTCAATAATTTTAAAAGACTTTCAAAAATTTTGAAAAATTGTCAAACATGGTCAAAAACTATCAAAAATTGTTAAAAATTGTCAATTATTTTCAAAAACTGTCAAAAATGGACAATTATTGTCAAAATTGGTCAATAATTGTTAAAATTTTGAGAAATGGTCGATATAATTGTCAGAAACTATCAAAAATGGTCAATAATTTTGAAAAACTTTCAAAAATTTTGAAAAATTGTCAAACGTGGACAAAAACTATCAAAAATGGTTAAAAATTGTCAATTATTTTTAAAAACTGTCAAAAATGGACAATGGTCAAAATTGGTAAATAATTGTTAAAATTTTGAAAAATAGTCGATAATTGTCAAAAACTATCAAAAATGGTCAATAATTTTTAAAAATTGTCAAAAATGACCAATAATTGTCAAAAATGGTCAAAAATTGTCAAAAACTGTCAAAAATAGACAATTATTGTTAAAAATTGTCAAAATTTTGAAAAATAGTTGATAATTGTCAAAATTGTTAAAGTTTCTGAAAAATTGCCAAAAATTTTGAAATATGGTCAATAATTGTCTAAAATGGTCAAAAATTTGGAAAAATGGTCAAAAATTTTGAAAACTTGTCAAAAATGGTCAAAAATGGTCAAAAATGGTTAAAAATTGTTAAAAATGGACAATTATTGCCAAAAACTGTCGAAAATGGTTAAAAATTGTCATCATTTTGAAAAATGGTCAATAATTTGGAAAAATGGTCACTAATTTGAAAAACAGTCAAAATGGTCAGTAATTGTCAAAAATTGTCAATAATTGTTAAAATTTTGAAAAATGGTCAATAATTGTCAAAATTTTGAGAAATGGTCAATAAATAATACGAGCCGTTTCCGAAAATCGATTTAAACACGTAATATATAAAATCGATTTACTAAAAATCGATTAATATTACTATAAAAATCGATTATTTTTTAACATCCCTAGTCGTAGTAGATCTTTTTAAGGTAAATCATGAAGAATAGCGAAAATGTCGATTATTCTAGCACTCCTTTTATAACCTAAGATAATATAAAAAACTGTTTTAATTATTAAAAGGGCGACTGTAGAAAATATTATTTCTCAAGCGGCAATCTGTTACTTTACGCTCTAAATACACAAACAACTATTTCTTTCTGACCCAACCGTCTGCTTATTATTTATTTTGTGGTTTTACTACTTGGTAATAAATCTTTAAGATTTATCCCTCCCAATCATCCCCTAATCTAAAAATGTATTCTATAGTTAGGCTTCCTCAGAATCCAAATTAATCATAATCTATACTCCATAGTTTATTCATTTCACATATAATTACGAAATTCTCAGACCTACTCAAGTATCCACCAAGACAAACCCCTCACATACTTGGAAATATATCCAAAGCAGTGCTCAATTCTCATTTCGACCTCTAGGGCTCCATACTCTAACCCTTTCACGTGCGTACGTGCTAGAGTTCACCCCTTTTCACTCGTTTTCGCCATTTCATTCCCTCTTTTTAAGATACAAACCCTTGTACAGGTGGCGACTATTTCTAGTGCCTTCGCTGTCCTTAGGGATGAGTACATCGTTATTAGGTTTAATTAAGCGAGAGTTGAAGTATTGAGGGATAAAAATTTCGAAGCTTTGTTCTTGTTACTGTCAGCCGGCGTTTGTTGGTGATGCTACCATACATCTCTTTTCTTTACACAATATTTTATCAAGGAAAAATTTTTTTAACAATGCATTTGTTTAAACAATCCTAAAAATCAATAACAAAATTTTTGGTGGTCCAGGTCAGGTTTGGAATGAAATGGTATCTATGAACCAGTCCATTAAACGATGTATTGTAAACACCACTTTTGCATACTTCACAGCGAATCACCATTGTTTAAATAGGTACAATGTAAACAAATAATTCAAATTCCTCAATCGAATCGTTCAAATTGCTTCACAAAATTGAAAATAGTTTTAAATCTTTAATGTATTGTTATTCATAAAATTGAAACAAAAATTAATAACAATGATGAAACTTATGTTTAGTATGGTAAAACAGCCGGCGGTACAAGTCAGTCATATTACGTGGAATTACTTGGTTGATTGTAAACATAAACAATGTTTATGTTCCTGTTTTATAGCACTTGTATCTCGTAAACACGAGCGTAACAAAGCTCTTGTTTTGTATTTGGTGGGTATGAAATATAGTCGGAGAAATACCCCAGGTCATTTTTTTCTAACTTATTCTGAGAAAGTAACTGAAATAAAAACTAGATGTACACCTCTTATTGTAAGTAGTTTACTACAAGTGGATAATATGAATATTTGGTCAAAATTGTATGAATCGGAGAAAAAGTAACTTTCTTTTCGTATTATCCACATAAATCTATCGAAAACCTAAAACGTACCTAATCACATGTATCCAGCCTACGATCACGTCTTAGATCAAATTTTTTTCTCTCTAGCTCGTAACATACTCAGTCTATAACATTTTTCATCAGAGTAGCAGCTAATAAATAATAAAGTTCGCAGTAAAAGGAAAGGATTGAGATTGTAAAAGTTGGCAAAGTACACTTTTATGATGTAGCAATAAACTAATCCTGGCACCTGAACACCCAAAGAAACTTACACTTCTACAAGTTCCCAATGATTTATTCTTTATCTCCGTCAGAGGCGGGTTAGATAAAAAAAAAGATTTCGCAGGTAAGTTATCCTATCTATTGAAATCTTAATAATATTATTTGGTTTTAACACGGATTTGTTGTAAAACTATGGGGTATTTCACAGTTTGTTGTGAATTCCGCGAAATATTAACCTAAAAGGTGTTATTGACATCTGACGGTAGGTACATTCAATAAACTGTTTCATTGTTATTTCTTACCTTTTCGAGAAAAATTAAATACAGCGGCAATAAGCTAACGGTACTTTTTTGACTTCTTCACACTCTTTTTCGGAATTCTTAGGAGAGTTTATTATTATCCCCACAATCTTTTAAGTACTTTTATATTTAATGGAAAGGAATTCCCAATGTCCTGTTCCCAAAGTTCAATTTCTAGCGAGAGTAGAAATGTAGGATGAAGGAAGAACTGGAACGAGAGTCTGGAGTATATCCCTTAATTAAAAGAGATTGAAATTACAATAATGAATGATTTATTACTTGAAAATGATTGAACCCATAAAAAACCGGTAGTTACCGTTTTCCAGCACCAACACATAGTTATGATAGCAGGTAAATTTTTGAAATAGTAGGAAGACGTTACAATTTTGAGGTTACCAGAATCCTAAATGTCACTACTAGTGGTGTTTGGGGGAGCAGCCAAAAAAATCGATAGTGACTTTGTTTATTTGAACAGATGCATAAAGGTAGATTTAGAAACATTTACTGATAAACTGTTTTTAATTTCATGGAATTTTTGGAAGAGAAATATTCCAACTCGCGATAGAACCGTTTTAGGTATCGTTCGCGCAAGTTCTGTATTTCTTTCGCGTTCCAACTGACTACAGTATCGTTCTTGGGACGGTACAAAAACTACCTTTTATAAGCGATGATAAAGTTGATGTGTCCATCCCTAGGTTAGGATAGGTTCTATGTGAGTGGGGCCTTCTCGCCACCTCCACTGCGACCCCCGTTGGGTCTATTGTGGTTCACCCCTAGGGATTATAATTCACCCCACAAGCCTGTGCTTCTGACGAAGTCCATGGATGTATGTGATGATACTTTTTTGAAGTCGCTCAGCTCCTTACTAGAACCGAATTTGTTATACCTTACCCTGCCCAAAGCTGGACATGAGCATAATATGTGCTCAGCAGTTTCGTCCTCCAAACTACAGAACCGACAATCCGAGGTGTGAACCAGACTCATCTTCTTTAGGTGGTAATTTAGTCCAGTAAACAGTCCCGACAGAATGCGTAGGTTTGTTCTACTCCATCCCAGGATCTGCTTATTTTTTGTATGAACGCCTTCGAGTGATAGAGCCCCGATATGTCTGCCCAGTACGTGAAGGTTTTCCTCTCCGCCCAGGTAGCTATGGCTGATCTAGCAGTGCTTTCCGCAATGCCAAAAAATGGTTCAGCTCCGATAAATAGAGACTCTGATCCCTTTTTTACCACTTCTCGTTGCCCTCCACTCCTCGATGCCCCGGCACCCAGGTCAAAGTGACTCTGTTTTCCGTGCCTAGTATATCAAGGGATTGTAGACAGTTATGTACTAGGTTAGATTTGATCCTGTTCGAGCTCAGTGCTTTAAGAGCAGCCTGGCTATCTGACAGGATTCATCAGCTCTTTTGCAGCCAGTTCAATGGCGTATTCTTCAGCCTGAAAGACGGTAGCGTACCTACCTAGGTTGGCTGTGATTTCAACTCTGGATTTCCTGCTGTAGACCAACGCTCCAGCCCCGTTTCCGGTTTTGGATCCGTCAGTGTAAATCACGGACTACGTGATTTACGTTTCTAGGAAGGAGATTTCTTCGCTATCCCTTTGGTCTCTCGTGGGAATGAGGACCTTAAAGGGCTTTTCCACGTGAAGTTTTGTGACAGAGAGATCCGAGGGCATCCCAAGAATGTGGTGATTTTATATTTCCCTCAGCATTCCCGAGTGATCCCTCAGAGTCTCTCCATTTATTTGCCTCTCCACTGAGAGCTGCTCTCCTGGCTTCCTTCTACAAATGAAAGTGGAGAGGAGTTAGTTGCAGGAAGGCTTCCATAGCTGCCGTTGGTGTGGATGACAATGCTCCGGTAATAGCCAGGCATGCTGTTCGCAGCAAGCCTTGCAGCTTGGCTCTAGCTGCCTTTTGCAGACTTTTGGTCCACCAGACTGCTGAGTCATACGTGACCATTGGCTTAACCATTAACCATTGTTTGGTAAATCCAGTAAATCTGTTTGGGGTTCATAACCCAAGATTTTCCACATACCCTTCCAGATTCCAGAGGGATACTCTTGCTTTGTCCATCACTAATTCGAGTGTGCGCACTATACAGTACTCGATACGATTCCAGGAACAAACCTTAGGTCGATAAAGTAGTTGAAGGATTTGAAAAAAATTATTTGCAGTAATAAATTGCCAAACATAACAATATAAGATATTATTTTATTAATATTGAACTGGGTACAGTTTCTTATGGCGTAAATTTCTGCTGGAAAGATACTTCCCAAGCTTCCAGGGTGTTTGTTTCCTGGCCCAAACAATCATGTCCCAGTACCTTCTACTAATTCATCTGTATACCATTGAATAGCATTATTTCTAAGTAGGGTTGCGCGATACACTAGAAAGTATCGATATTAGGTATCGATACGGATCGGAACTTAAAGTATCGATACAGTAGAATATCGAATATTAATTTATCGATACTCAAAGTATCGATACGTTAACGATCCGAGATTTTCCTAATTTTGACGTTTTTTCGGCAAAAATCACCTTTTTGGGGGAAGGAAAAAGACATTATTGCGATTTCCAGCCAAAGTTGAGGTTCTAGAGAAAAAAGTTGATCAAAAAAGTTGTAGATCTTGGGAAAATCTACAACTTTTTCATTAGTGACTTTTCCACATAACTTCAAAATTAGCTCGAAAAACGCAAAAAACTGCATTTTTCGTTTTTTATTTTTGGTTTCGTTAAAAAATGTTCGATTGTGATGAAAATTTAGTAGAAGGTAGCTTTGATAGTCACAAACCACGGAAATAATTTTCTCTTGAGAAAATCTACAACTTTTTACTTGGTGACATTTTCACATAACTTCAAAATTAGCTCGAAAAACGCAAAAAACTGCATTTTTCGTTTTTTATTTTTGGTTTCGTTAAAAAATGTTCGATTTTGATGAAAATTTAGTAGAAGGTAGCTTTGATAGTTAAAAATCATAGAAAAAAATTTCAGAATAAAATATGGGAAATTTTTGGAGTTATGACGTTTTTTCGGTAAAAAACACTTTTTTTTGGGTGGGTGGAAAGACATTATTGCGATTTCCGGCCAAAGTTGAGTTCCTAGAATAAAAAGTTGATCAAAAAAGTTGTAGATCTTGGGAAAATCTACAACTTTTTCATTAGTGACTTTTCCACATAACTTCAAAATTAGCTCGAAAAACGCAAAAAACTGCATTTTTCGTTTTTTATTTTTGGTTTCGTTAAAAAATGTTCGATTTTGATGAAAATTTAGTAGAAGGTAGCTTTGATAGTCACAAACCACGGAAAAAAAATTCAGATTAAAATATTGGAAATTTTTCGAGTTATGACGTTTTTTCGGTAAAAAACACTTTTTTTTGGGTGGGTGGAAAAAGACTAATATTATTGCGATTTCCGGCTAAAGTTGAAAAAAAGTTGATCATAAAAGTTGTAGATCTTGGGAAAATCTACAACTTTTTCATGACTTTTTCACATAACCTCAAAATTAGCTCGAAAAACGCAAAAAACTGCATTTTTCGTTTTTTATCATTAGTTTCGTTAAAAAATGTTCGATTTTGATGAAAATTTGGTAGAAGGTAGTTGGTAGGCATAGTCACAAACCATGAAAACGATTTTCAAATGAAAATATTGGAAATTCTCCTAGTTATGACGTTTTTTCGGTAAAAAACACTTTTTGGGGGGGGGTGGAAAAAGACTAATATTATTGCGATTTTCGGCCAAAGTTGAGTTTCTAGAATAAAAAGTTGATCATAAAAGTTGTAGATCTTGGGAAAATCTACAACTTTTTCATTAGTAACTTTTCCACATAACTTCAAAATTAGCTCGAAAAACGCAAAAAACTGCATTTTTCGTTTTTTATTTTTGGTTTCGTTAAAAAATGTTCGATTTAGATGAAAATTCAGTAGAAGGTAGCTTTGATAGTCACAAACCATGAAAAAAAATTTCAAATTAAAATATTGGAAATTTTTCGAGTTATGACGTTTTTTCGGTAAAAAAACACTTTTTTGGGGTGGAAAAATGGATTATTGCAATTTCCGGCCAAAGTTGAGTTCCTAGAATAAAAAGTTGATTATAAAAGTTGTAGATCTTATGAAAATCTACACCTTTTTCATTGGTGACTTTTTCACATAACCTCAAAATTAGCTCGAAAAACGCAAAAAACTGCATTTTTCGTGTTTTATTATTAGTTTCGTTAAAAAAAACACGATATCATTTCACAACGTGATTAAAAACTCACGATATCGCTCATCACTATAGATAACGCCACTTGCCGCTACCACTAAAAATCCCATATCGCAAGGTATCGATACACTACAAATTTATCGATACTTGGAATGCATCGAAAAGCATAGTATCGATACAAAATATCGAGTATCGGAAGTAAAAGTATCGATACACTGGAATATCGAATAGTATCGCGCATCCCTATTTCTAAGTCCAATATGTTGGGAATCCATTTCTTATTGGTACTGAATCCCGTACCGAATTTCTATGTTATACTTTTTCATCATACCATCCTGTGGTATGTCCCAGGATTTCTTTATTTAGTCTAAATCTTGTTCTGTAACACTTCCATGATCGTTGGTCAAGTTTCATTGCTGGAGAGGTTGTTTCTCGTCGTCAATAGACTAGTCCTACTACTTCACGCATTGGTTCCATAAGTGTTGAATGGTCTTAATATGGCTGTGTGATCTAGCTCCGAATCATTGGGTTACAACCTCTTATACTCCCTGTTAGGTTTCCGCACATCATTAGAATGTGTATGTTCCACAAGACCTTAATCAAATGAAATTAACACACATAAACTTCTAACCTGGTGGAAATAAGACAGAAACCTGACTAAGCAACACATGAAAGATGAGAAAGATGATACCGCAAAATCACATTCAGTCTTCTGCCGCTAGAGAAAGAAACGCTGGTCTTTATACGAGAATTTTATAAAATCTGATTTTCTCGTTTAAAGCATTAAATAAAACATAATTTCCTACTAGTTAGTTTTCTACTAATTACGTTTTAATTAAGTTTTCTGCTAGTCTGTAAAGAACACTTGAAGCTATAATCCGCTTTGTGCCTTTTTTGTCTGCCTCATGCATAACCGTTCTCTTTCTGCAATAATTTAATCGGATTAAAAGGTAAGGCGTCAAAAGTTAATTATACCTTTACTGGCGATAATGTATGTTAATATTATTTAACTCAAAATAGCTAAACGCTTGAATTTAAAAAACAGGATTCGACAAATTGCTCCAACAAAAGCGACAGAATGTATTTTTCATTCACGTTGATCCGGTTCTGCTTTTATTTTTCTTTCCGTTCTTTTTTTGCAGGCTCTGCTTTTTCAGTTACCTGCTCGGTATAACGCCTAAATGACGATGACATATCCCAGGTGTGTCCTTTGAAATCTTAATTCGTGTGACCGAAGTTTCTCGCTTTCGACAATTATACTTTATTGTCATTCTCGTCGCCCTTAGTCGAAAGTTCGGCTGAGAATTTCTGTTTTATTTTTTCGACTTTGAACAAAAAGGACCGTGAACAAGGGGTAGTAGGCAGTAATTTGGTTTATTTGATTTTTATTGGTGTTTGATGGCCACGCGCTAGTCAATCCAGTTCTCGGGGAAAACATGTAATTTTCATTGTGTCCCATTTATTGTAGAGGATTTTGGGGTAATTGAGTCGTAAATGAAAATTTCTTTGAACCAAATTTAGCGATAATCAGCGGAAAATGGTGGTGAGTGTTTTTAATAAAATATACCACGTAAATTGAATTATTTTTCATAAAAATACAGACAATCAGTATAACTTAATTAACTTTAGATTGAAATGTAATTCAAACATTCTTAGATGACCGAGACATACTAAATTTATCGGAATTTGTAGCGGAGATTATAAAAAATAAAAATTAATAGGCGGTTCGGGTATGCTTATTTGCTTTATCGAATATTTCACATTCTTTAAACAGACGGTCATTTGGTTGGTCAAGCAGACACGACTTGATTTATTGCTTTTTTCTCAATCACGTACGGGACACTACAAAATGGATTAAGGTGGTAATAAAAGATGGACGAAACGTGTCAACATGAAAAGACATACTCCGAGTAGTTAGTGACACTGAAAGCAGAATTCGTTTGAAGAAAAAAAATTCAGTTTCAGTCGAACAACAAATTCTATAATGGGAAACTTGTATGGCGCCAAGTTAAGATTGAAGTTTTATAATTTCGAAATTACCTTGAAGGAACAAAATAAACGTTATATACTATAATTTGGAAGGTTTTTATTTTATTAATCTTCAAAGTAAAAATATGAAAAACTTCCAAAAAATCATATTCTAGAATAAGAAACTCTTTCAATTCAACAGTTCTGACCACCAATCGATTCACATTTATGAGTGAATTGAATGATTATTCTCAAGCATTAGGAGAAGAAACGATGACAATGTTAAATCGCGAAATTTTTCTATACCTACCCCTTCGTTCAAAATTTCCAACAAATTGCTTGAAATTCGTAACCGGGAGTTTTTTGAGAACACGACTGGCACAGTGTCATGAAATTTTCGAAAAAACGCATTTTCAACATATAAAGTCTTGTAAATACCACAAAACTATGAATTTTGGGTGATAACAGATCATGAGCTTTTATCAATGTAATCTTGTTCTGATTGGTTGTGTTCAATCAAATGACCTCAAATTAACTAATTTCATTGGATGTCTATTAGAGCAAAAAATTTTCAAAACATAATAAAAGTAACGTTTTAGTAGTTTTTTAACGCTAATTTTAAATATTTCCGCTGATGGCTCTGCAGATTGCACTCATCTGACATTTTACTTAGCGTTTTGTCGTTATGACAAACACAAACATTCAAATCGACGCCATTTTTAGTCCATTTAGAGCAGCCTAAATAACACATTTTTTGGTACTATTAATTTAATTAATTCATCGATTTTCTAATTTTTTTTTGCATAGAAACCTTGCCGTGGCAATAACGAAGACAAAAAAAAAGAATTATCCAAATTGTTGACGGCGTTTTGATGTTATGCGCGTACATACATTACGCAGATCCATTTTTATACATAAGATGTAAAAGTATTGAAAATATTCGAAAATCCACTGAAACCAAAAGGTATTCATAAAATTGAAGAGTTACAAATGAATTTTGAATTGATATTTCCAAGCATTATGGGAGATAGCGAAGAGCAATTTAAATCGCGAAATATTTCCATGCCTACCCCTTGGTTCTAAATTTTCTACAAAAAAAATGAAAAATGCTAAAAATTCGTAATAATGGGTTTTTTGAGACGAGAAATCGACCGGCACCGTCTGTTTTTTGATGAAATCATTATTTCGCCTCCAAATAGAGTTATGAAATTTTCGAAAATCCACTTTTCAAAACAAAAAATACTCATAACTCAACTAATAGGAAAGATAGAAAGTTCTAGTCTTCACCAATCGATAGAGGGGACAATTTTACATATTTTAGTGGATTTTGAGTCGATATTTCCAAGGATTATGGGAGTTACAAAAAAGCAATTTATATCGCAAAATATTTCCATAGCTACCCCCTTTTTTCTAAACTTTCGACAAAAAAAAAATAAAAAATGCTAAAAATTCGTAAAGAGGGGTTTTTTGGGCCGAAAAATCGACTGGCACAATCAGTTTTTTGATAAAATCATTATTTCGCCTTCAAATAGAGTCATGAAATTTTCGAAAATCCACTTTTCAAAACAAAAATTACTCATAACTCGACTAATAGGAAAGATAGAACTTTCTAGTCTTCACCAATCGATAGAGGGGACCATTTTACATATTTTAGTGAATTTTCAGTCGGTATTTCTAATGATTAAGGGAGTTACAAAAAAGCAATTTATATCGCAAAATATTTCCATACCTACCCCTTTTTTCTAAATTTTCGACAATAAAAAATAAAAAATGCTAAGAATTCATAAAGAGGGGTTTTTTGGGCCGAAAAATCGACTGGCACACTCAGTTTTTTGATAAAATCATTATTTCGCCCTCAAATAGAGTCATGAAATTTTCGAAAATCCACTTTTCAAAACAAAAAATACTCATGACTCGACTAATAGGAAAGATAGAACGTTCTAGTCTCCACCAATCGATAGAGGGGACAATTTTACATATCATAGTGAATTTTGAGTCGATATTGTCAAGGATTAAGGGAGTTAGAAAAAAGCAATTTGTTTCGCAAAATATTTCCATACCTACCCCTTTGTTCTAAATTTTCGACAAAAAAAATAAAAAATGCTTAAAATGCGTAAAGAGGGGTTTTTTGGGCCGGAAAATCGACTGGCATAATCAGTTTTTTGATAAAATCATTATTTCGCCTTCAAATAGAGTCATGAAATTTTCGAAAATCCACTTTTCAAAACAAAAAATACTCATAACTCGACTAATAGGAAAGATAGAACGTTCTAGTCTTCACCAATCGATAGAGGGGACAATTTTACATATTTTAGTGAATTTTGAGTCGATATTGCCAAGGATTAGGGGAGTTAGAAAAAAGCAATTTGTTTTGCAAAATATTTCCATATCTACCCCCTTTGTTCTAAATTTTCGACAAAAAAATTCAAAAAATGCTAAAAATTCGTAAAGAGGGGTTTTTGGGCCGGAAAATCGACTGGCACAATCAGTTTTTTGATAAAATCATTATTTCGCCTTCAAATAGTGTCATGAAATTTTCGAAAATCCACTTTTCAAAACAAAAAATACTCATAACTCGACTAATAGGAAAGATAGAACGTTCTAGTCTTCACCAATCGATAGAGGGGACAATTTTACATGTTTTAGTGAATTTTGAGTCGATATTGCCTAAAAATTCGTAAAGAGGGGTTTTTTGGACCGGAAAATCGACTGGCAAATCTTGACAATTTTTTTAAGTCTTAAACTTCAAAATATTTTCGTAAGTTCCAAATTGTCAATCTTTTTAAAGGCGTGAGTTAGGGAAAAAATTAGTTAAATATAATAGTTCTTGATCACGATGTTTGTTGAAACTCTATTTTTAAAGTTTCGGTAGCGGTCCAGCTGCCGTTATCAAGAATAATGAAAAATAATAAATATTCGAATCATCGAAAATCGATTATTTACGATTAAGCGATTATTTTCGATTAATCGATTATTTTCGAACAATCGATTATTTTCGATTAATCGACTATTTTCGATTAATCGATTTTTTTCGATTAATCAATTAATCGATTAACATCGATTATTTTCGATTAATCGATTATTTTCGATCAATCGATTTTTTTTGATTAATCAATTAATCGATTATTTTATATAATCGATTATGTTTTTTGATAATCGCCCAGCCCTAATTTTGAGTCGATATTGCCAAGGATTAAGGGAGTTAGAAAGAAGCAATTTGTTTCGCAAAATATTTCCAAAATATTTCCAAAAAATAAAAAATGCTTAAAATTCGTAAAGAGGGGTTTTTTGGGCCGGAAAATCGACTGGCATAATCAGTTTTTTGATAAAATCATTATTTCGCCATCAAATAGTGTCATGAAATTTTCGAAAATCCACTTTTCAAAACAAAAAATACTCGTAACTCGACTAATAGGAAAGATAGAACGTTCTAGTCTCCACCAATCGATAGAGGGGACAATTTTACATATTTTAGTGAATTTTGAGTCTATATTTGCAAGGATTATGGGAGTTAGAAAAAAGCAATTTGTTTCGCAAAATATTTCCATACCTACCCCTTTGTTCTAAATTTTCGACAAAAAAAAAATAAAAAATGCTTAAAATTCGTAAAGAGTGGTTTTTTGGGCCGGAAAATCGACTGGCACAATCAGTTTTTTGATAAAATCATTATTTCGCCTTCAAATAGAGTCATGAAATTTTCGAAAATCCACTTTTCAAAACAAAAAATACTCGTAACTCGACTAATAGGAAAGATAGAACGTTCTAGTCCTCACCAATCGATAGAGGGAACAATTTTACATATTTTAGTGAATTTTTAGTCGATATTGCCAAGGATTAAGGGAGTTAGAAAAAAGCAATTTGTTTTGCAAAATATTTCCATACCTACCCCTTGGTTCTAAATTTTCGACAAAAAATAATGAAAAATGCTTAAATTCGTAACAAAGGGTTTTTTGGGAAGAGAAATCGACTGACACGTTCAGTTTTTTTGATAAAATCATTCGTTCACCTCCAAATATATGACATGAAATTTTCGAAAAAACGCATTTTCAACATAAAAAGTCTTGTAAATACCACAAAACTCTGAATTTTGAATTGAAATTATGGAAGAGTACTTTCAATAGACCAATCTACTGAGAAAAAAATTGACAAGACCCCACCTGAAGGTTTTCCATTTTACAAATCATCAAAGTAAAATCACTTAAAACACCCGAAAACCCAAATTCTGGAACAAATAACAACAAGTGAACTGGGAAAAATTTCACCAATCAGATCAAGCTAGTCAGAAGTAATTATCGTTGGAGGCAGATAATATTTCTCTTTTCTTTGACAGCTTTACTCTTGCTTCTCAATGTTTTTTTAATATCAATTTTATCGATTTTAACTGGTGAAATTACACATAATAAATGGAAATTGATTGATATCCCAATAATAGAATGGTTACTTTCTCCGATAACCACTTCAATCACGTACCTACAATTCTCGCAAGTTCCCAATCAAAAGGCGATTTACATACCGATATGAACGAATAAAAATATAAATTCAATCTATTTATTACCTGGCATGACTCAATTTACTTATATTATTTTCCACGCTGTTCGCTATTCCACACGGACATTCATTACTATTTAAATAAACTAGTTTCATTATTCATATTGTAAACTTTCTATTCGTACAAATTAACTTTCCGAGTCAGACAATCGATTTATAATATATTCATCAAATTTATCGATTCCATCTAAATTCTTTCGACTAGTTTCAGAACATGATCAGTTATACTCTATTTGAAAACTACAGAGAAAATAAACCCTTGAAAAATGACCATTCCAAGGGAGTACCTGCTTGTGATCCTAAAGTCATGTGAAGTTCTTTTCACGAAAAATGGTTCTGATTCGCTTATTTGGGTTTCGCCAAAATTTGTGAAATTAGAAGAGATAAATTGTGGAAAATTCTGCGAGAGATGAATTTTAGATGGGAAAAAGTAAACATACTGACAACCCTACCTAAAGGTACGGCTATGCCTGCAATTATATACAAGCGACTCGAAGATCGGATTTCTATTGTATAGAGTTGGGCAGGCAAATAAAAGAATAAATATTTGAATTATAATGTAAATCTTATTAAAACTCTCGAGTTTTAGTTGCCCACCCGGTTTTATTACCCTATGTCTAATTCAAACAGACTGTATAAATATCCCATTCTGTAATATTTCGTCAGCTAACTAACATCTAATAAAGATATTTTTCCCATTTCGTGAGTTTTACCAATTTATTCCTTATCCTGACACGTATCGTTTTCACCCAAAGTCTTCATTGAACGTATGTGGATGATTCACTCCTCCAATAAAATATCTGTAAATGTTTTCAGAAGTAAAATTTTCCTCACGAATCTTCTCAGAACCGCAAGATTCCCCTCAACGTTGATCTATGGTTATGTCTTTTATACAGGACCGACCTAGAAAATATTTTTTTCTAGATTACAAATACTTCACAAATAAAAAATAGCGAGCTTGAGAGCTAATGCAGAGAAGTCGAAAGTTTTTGAAAATGACAACCCCGCAAAAAGAAGATAAATGTTTTAGTAGAATTGATGGAATTCGAACAAGTCCAAAGCTACATCTATCTATAATATATTTTTATCATATTGATAGCACGATTTCAGGTAAGTGGCCCTAAAACCGCAATAAACCATAAGCGGACATTGGAATTTAGGCAGGATAAAATAAATCAATTGTATCTCAATTCTCCAAAAGCGAATAAATATGGACAATAAGTAGGATATTTAAACGTGGGAACCTAAATAACCTAAACATATAGCATCTTGCGCCTTGATTGGATGACAACTTACTTGATTTAATGGGCGGAGGCTACGAGAATAGTACTTTTTAGTATAAATAGAAGTCGTTTTCATTTAATGGTTTATTTTGCAAGTGTATATAATAGATACTTGTCTGATTTCTCAGCTCCCAACTACACTGCACTGTCACGGCTTGATATATTTGCATGGTAATGGTATTAGGGTTCTATTGTCCTCGCTACCTGAGGTTCACTATACAGGAAGAATCTAGCGAAAGTTTCTAACTGAACACTTATTTACATGAAGAAGCGCTTACAATTCTGTTTATTTATTTGAATCACCCTGAAGTGTTTCAGACACGTTTTTGAATTCATAATGAGCTCTTCAGCTATCAATATGATAAAAATACACTATAGGTAGAGTTATTAAGGAGGATGGCGATGACGAGATGAACATAGAAACAAGACTAACAAAAAAAAAGTATCTAGACAGACCAAGCTACATCTATACAAAACAGTTATTAGACCAACGGCTCTATACGGAAGTGAAAAATGGATATTGAATAAAGAGGAGGAATATAAAGGAAACATATGGGAAAGAAAAATACTCAGAAGGATATTAGGAGGGAAAAAAGAAGAAGGGGTATGGAAAAGAAGAAGAAAGCAAGAAATAAGAGATTTATTTGGAGAACAAGAAATGTGCAACGTAATAGAGGCAAAAAGACTTGGATGGCTTCATATACAGCGAAGGCCAGACACCAGAATGACAAAAAAATGATAGATATAGACATAGAAAGAACGCGAAAACGTGGAAGACCTAAAAAAAGGTAGTATTGAAGACTTAAAAGAAGGAAGAGTACCGAACTGGAAGGTGAAAGCAAGGGAAACAATGGGAGAAAATTATCACAGAGCTATGGGCCTAAAAGGCCTGTGTGTAGCATTATATATAATAAAGAATAAAAATCCAAGTGAAATTTCCAAACAAAAACTTACCAGAAGTGTAAACACACGAATTTTCTGAATCCAAATTTATCTACTCCACACTAAAGTGGTTATCAAAATAAATATTTCTAGTATAAATATTCATTCAATATCTTGTTATTATTGTCAATGTTGACGTTCAAATTCTCAAAATATAAATAGCGAGATTGTAGTATTATAATCTAACCAAATCAAAATGAAAAATTAGGAACTTCTCTTTTATCATTAGCCGAATCCCTGGCGGTTTGTTCTCTTCTTCTCCTTTCCCAGTCTGACCCTGCTCTTACCTGACCCCAATGCTTTTTTCAGATAGTAGGAACATTTTTTACGTCTACTAGTGCGGTGGAAAGATAAATATTTATAGGTAAAAAGGGGCAGGCTTCGAGGTACACCAGAGTAGCAAATGAAATATATACAAGGGTATTTTGATAAATATATTTTGTGTAGCGAGGTTACGTGCTATTTCGAATTAAAACAAATAGGAGAGATACGGTTTCTTTTTTTTATTTTGGACATTCTTCTAAATAATGAGCCACGAAAACAGTTTAGCTTCACGTCCTTTAGACCAGGAAAATTAAATTTATTTTCCAAAGATCCTGGTTAGTAAATAATCATGTAACACACTCTTCAGCTGAACGTCATCATGTGATAAACAAACAGTTATGTTGGGTTTGTTTAGGATTTCTTATTGTTTTAAAACATACTTCCATAAAAAAAACAGAGAGGCTCAAAAGAAAAGGAGGATATTTTGGAAACAATCTTCACCAAAAATGTAAGCACTTACATTTCAAACTGGAAGGAGAACTGAATAGAAGACTTGGCCAAGAACAGAACTGTATTAACTAGAAATAGAAAATTTCGAGATGACCTTGATGGTACATGGGAAAGAGAACAGGATATAGACAAAGGTGGAAAGGAGGAAGAGAGCGTCAGAAAGAAGATTACAATCGACAAAACATGTTATTGAATTAAAAAGTAGGAATCTATTGGGAAAAGCTCAGGAGATACTTAGGAAAAGACCAGTGAGTAGAGTAGAGTAGAAAATAAATGTACCCAAACTTTTGAGAGAAAAAGTATACATAACGATATTACCTCGTATAATCCACTGACAAATGAAATATATATTTTGTCGGATCCGATTAGTCCGATGGCGATGTGATGATAAAGTCCCCCAAAACACGAAGACTTCGCTGTAAATTCAGACAATGGCGTGGCGGCCCTAACACCTTTGATTTAATGGATTTTTGGACTGACAATATCTCATTCTGATTAATAGGGATAGGTTAGGTCTTTTTACGATTCACTTCGCAGTGCGATTTTAATGCATTTCATCAAAACGTTTCTTCTATATAACGTTTCGTAACCAGTATTAGGTACAAGTTTCTTCTTAATTTTCTTTCTTACCAATTTATTCTCACCCTATTCATAATTATAAACAATTAATATATTCTTTGTGTGCTTCTTTTAATGATTAAATTTGAAAACAAATGTAACACGAGAGAAAGTATGAATTAATATAATTAAAAAGAATGAAAGTCTGACCTTTGTTTTATGGTGATTTTCAGAATATACTTAGTGAGGAAATTTTTTTGATCGAAAAATACTTGTTGACACCTTTGAATCTCTTTACTTTATAAAGCATCAGTAGATATTTTTAACAAAATGTATCATGGGAAATTTGCTATTGTCATATTTTGTGGTAGGGGGAGGATCCGACAGAGGTCCTGGCCTAACCTTGTCTTGACAATAACTTATTAATATGCAAATTTTGATTATTTTTATTTTCATTAGAAAATATCAGTTTTTGGGTTGAAAAATTTGAAATTTTCTACAATTTTTGAAGCAAGCAAACTCTTTCATGAGAATTTGACCGTTTTTAGGAATGTACACGAAAAAGCCATGCAAACTTTCATCAAAATCAAAAGTCAAAACATTTTTCTTGTATTTTTTAAATTCAAAAATATTTCACAATCTTTAAACTTTAATAACTTTCATTTTTGATAGATTTGTTTTTAAAATTTTGCTCTACACTCTCAACTATTTGGTCGCTTCAATTCCATAGGTGTAGGTGGTACACATTTTCTAAAGTATTCATATCATGAGAAAAAATACTAGAGTTTAACCCTGTATAACTTTGTCAATTATAAAATTAAAGACACCAAACATTGCTGACTATTTAGAGAAATTCTTACTCCATCAATTGATTTAAAAATGATACTCATGCTCATAATGGTTTCGACCTAATAGCAATTTCAAGATAGACATGTCAAATATAAGGAGTAAATCTTAATTTTTCTGTCCAAAAAAATCCAGAATTAAGGTTTATTTCTCGAAATATGTTTCACAATTTGGTGCGTATTTTGGGTGGAAAAATTTTCCATAAAAATCCGATTTTTCTGAATTTTCCTTCAAGTTTCCGGGCAATTGATATTTTTTTGGTAATTTTATTGGAACGGTCTTACCAAAAAACCACCTCAGTGCAAAATTTCATAGAAATCGGTCCAGCCGTTTAAGAGGTATTTAATCTGAACACGATTGCAGCGCCACCTGCCGGGACCAATTGCGAATCTATGCCATTCCTACCAATTAACCCGACCAGATATTTTCCATTTTTGATGAAGATGTAAACTACGTAATGTTTCTCATTTTGTTAACCATAAGAAGAAATCACCCTCTAGACTCACTTTAAAACATAAATAGCTATTTCAATTTCCTTTTCACGCCACTGGCGATGTCCAATAGATTTTTTTCCAGATCACATGAAAACACCTACGCATCATCGAACCTGACACTTTTTGCTTTGTCGCAGAAAATCCCTACTGATTGAGGTTCCCATTGAAGTTTCTAATACTCTAACGATGATAATCCGCCAGAGTGTGGCCAACGATTCATTTGGAAAAAAGGTATACGCGGAATAGATCTCTTTGGCTTTACCAGAAAGTTTTGTTTATTTAAATATATTGTTTTAATTTCTGTACAAAAATATGGTAGACTTTCATCAATAAGTTCAAAATTTTCATAAATTAAATTAAATTTTTTGAAAACCATCTTGTCATTCTCAAGTTTTGGCCCTTTAATCTTGAGACACCCTACGAGTACAACATTAAGAAAAATTTCACTAAAATATATAGTTATCATGAAATATTTTTTTTTTACTGTCAATTATCCACTCAACAATAACAACAACTAACAAGTATTTCGATCACACCTGAACGATCAGCATTCCATCTAAAATATAAACAAACAAATAATACCGCCTTGTTTCGTTTCGTCCTTATTCCTCATCTACTAGCCGCAGGCCGCAGGTATTAGCGGCACTAACACTGGCCGCCACTCGGAAAATATAAGTTTGTTTGCGCCTGCGTTTTGTAGACCTTTAAAGACTTACGATACCGTATACTTAATATATTTTATTAGATATGTGCTACACAACCTTTTTGTTCACCATAAATTTAATTGAAAAAAATCGACCCAAAACTATTTTTTCTTAATGATATGGGGCCGTTCAAGAATTACGTAAGCACTATAGGGGGCCAGGGTAGGGGAATTACGTCGCGCTATTCCCTTGTCTAAATTTTTTCCGTCGATTTATTGTTTCGTTTCGGTACTATTGACGTGTTGTAAGCAAATCCACCGAACATATACAAGACAAGAAGGGTCCCTCTAAGCTCCTCACCCAATGTTGTCTTTCTACATTCCTCTGTGATACTACTCTTCCTCGGCAGATTTCAGCTTCCACTTGATGCGTAGTTCCAGGGTTCCGGGTTCCAGGGGCCCCGAATAATAAAATAATAAACCAGTAAAAAAAAATATCAAAAATAAAAAAACCCGAGATAACATATAAAATTTAGTTTTAATATTCCAAAGCAATTTACTTTCGTTCTTCCGCCCTACTATAGTTCGTTTAAAAACCAGGAGGAGTAATTGAAATTCAAGCTGGCAATTCTGTAAATCTCTGATTGGTCAGATTGCACACAGTTGCAAACAGCACTTTTTAGCATTGACAACTCGTGATAATTGACAGTTCTGACATATATATAATATATTTGTTTTTATCATCGCCTTCGTTCCCTTGTTATTTCATAATTTTTATTTAGTTTTCCACTCTATTTCGTTGAAACAGTTCTTTTCAGAACCAATTATTAGCATAGTCCGCCAAAACCACGATAACTGCTAAGTTTATGCCATTTAGGAATGTCAGAAAAATAAATATGTATAAACAAATATTGGATGAAAAGCCAAATACCAAAATTATTGATGTTTTATCCAAAATTTTTCAAGCAACCGGTAAGTTATAATTATAATTTTCAAATTAACAATATTAATAAATGCTCAACATTAAGGGGGAATTCACAAGTGTCTCAGTACAGTCGTACTATTCAGTTGATGTCATCGTACTTATCCGAAACGCGTATATTCGTGAAATAGGGTTTATTAAATTATTCCTAAAATATGGGAAATAATCTAAAAATTTTCTTTTCTTTCTTTCTCTTTTATTTATGCTTTCTCAGGCGTCGGTTTGGAGTTCTTCCTGTACCCATTTTTTCCACTCTTTTCTGTCCCTGGCCAATGCCTTCATCTCTCCTAATGTTTTTCCTTTGTTCTTTCCAATTTCCTCAATTTGGTCTATCCATTTCCTCCTAGGTGTTCCTCTTTGTCTTTTTATTTCCTTCACTATTTTGTCCACAATAATGACAAACAATAGTGGGCTTAAGCTATCACCTTGTTTTATACTTTTTTTCATTAAAAACTCTTCCGATCTTTGACCTCCTATCTGCACTCTTACTTTGACAGTCTCGTATGTGCTTTTAATTATATTAATTAGAGCTTTCGGTACTTCTAAGTCTTCCAATACCTCGCAAATTTCCACTGTGTCAAAAGATGCCTTCAAGTCTATAAATGTTAAATACATTTCTTCTCCCGCTTCTATTGTATTATCAATTAGCCTTCTTAAAATGTATATATTTTCATTTCCTTGTCGTCCTGGTCTAAAAGCTGCTTGTTCCTCTTCTAATTTTGCTTCTATATAACGTCTTAATCGGATCTCTATTATTCTCGTATATATTTTAAAGCTGGTTTGGGCTAAACATATTGATTTATAATTATTGCACAGTGTTTGATCCCCTTTTTTATGTATTGGCAGTATAAGGTTATTTTCCCAGTCTTTGGGGATAATTTGAGTGTCCCATGCTTCCCATTCTTTTCCTTTTTCTCATAACAATTTTATCATGTCTAGCGCTACTTCATCCTCCCCACTGGCTTTTCCTATTTTAAGTTTCTTTACAGTCACTTCCATTTCGTCTCTTTGGAATGAATCGTATTCATGTTCATTCCATTCCTGTTCAACTATATTTTTCTTCGACCTATTACTAAATTTTTCTTCATAGTATTCTTTCTAGGTCTTTAGTATTTGCTTATTTCTAATGAAATAAAACGACTCGGTTGAATTTTCAATGCAGACTGACTTTATTAAGAACAAATAGGACGAACCAAAAACAGTTTCAAGTGGTAAAAGAGCCCTTTCGCAGGTACACTCTCGTAACTACAAATATCGATCTGCTTTAAGTAAAACCAGATGTTATATTACATTTTGGGCATATTTTAACAATTTCGGTCTCCAATTCGTTTTTTTTTTATTTTTTATTGCTCTCATACCTTTTCCTTTCCTATTGCTGTCCCAAATTTTCTATTATCTGATGCAAGCGTCTCTGACATCTCCCTTCCAAATTTTTTCCAGGAGTCCCTTTTCGCTTACTTAACCGCTTCCTTGACTATGTTTCTTTCACCGTTATATATTTCCTTATCTTCTTGTGTTTTTGTTTAAAGGTATTTCTTCCACGAAGTTTTCTTTTCTTTTACTAATGTTTGTATTTCTTTGTTCCACCACTTAGTCCTTTTTAAATGTTTGTTGAAATTAATTCTTCCACATATATCTGCTTTTTCATGTATTATTTGTCTGAATACTGTCCACCGTTTTTCGAGTGTCCATTCGTTGTTTTCAAAAAATTTTCAAGATACTTAAATTAATTAATTATGCTTGAGATCAACATTTCAATTATATATTTACTTAATCTATTGATCCACCTTGTATAGTATTAAACCTTTGTTAGTAAAAAAGAATTTAAAATCCCCCCGACTATATCATTCGTCATTCTTTAACGTTGCCGAGGTATTAGTTACTGCGTACTTTTTATCGCGAGGATCCACCGATCTACGGACGGATCCACCGATCTACGGACGGATCCGCTATTCGGCCTATTCGGGTATTTTCATTTGTATTTCGCTCAGCGCTGCTGTAGCGCTCGAGTTTTGGTTTTCAGTTCATTTTGAGCTTTCGAAAGGGGAACATCTCGCACGTTGTTGAACGTATCGCCGTAGTGTGTATCGCGCATCCCGGTGCTTTTTTCACGGATTCGAAATGATTTAACACTCGATCGTTGGTGTTTAGTTTTTTATTTATTATTTGTGATTTTTTTTTTGGTTTTTTACGCTTCACTGTGGAATTAATTATGTGCGGATGCATTATGCTACAAGAAAATCACTGCAATTGTGAAGACAACAAAAAGGTAATAATACTAATTTTAAAAAAGTATACAGCTTTACTAAATCGATGTTTTTATGAAGTTTAAAAAATGTTTTTCAACCACCTACAATTATTATCACTGTTATTACCTCAAAGAAAGTACCTTGAAAATGTAAAGAGGATTTACTTACTGAATTCTAACGTTCATTTCGACTATTGTTATTTTGATTGGTCTGGTTGCCAGTTTGTAAATTAAGTGTTCTATTTATCTTCAAATTTTTGGCCTACATATAGCATTGCATTCCAAATCATTCTATTTATTGTCTCTTTTAAATGTATGATTTTCGTTGGTGTTGACATTATTATTAATTCTACGCACAAAAATCGAAAACTTTCAATGAGCCAAAAATAAACTCTACAACGTGTTGACAGTTTTTTCGTGTAACTCAGTCATCAGCATATTGCTAAATATTAAATCGAAGTAACAATAATTGAAAGAATTTTGTACATGTTACTTACATTTATAATATGGTAACAATAATAACCTTCAAACAATAAATACACTTCTTACGAAATAGGTATATATGATAACACTTGAACTATTGCTAATTAAACTATCTTGGGGCCAGTTTCATAACCATTGCTTAAATGGGCATTTAACTAAAGGATCCTTTAGCTTAAAGGTCCTCTTAATTCTAGGGTCAGTTTTATAAGCTTTAAGAGTGAATTTTTGGTTATGAAACAGATCACTACACTACAAACGGCCTTTTACGTTTAAAGGTTCCTTTAAAAGCATTATGAAACTGGCCCTTAGCGTTAAATCGATTTTGATTATAATATATTGAAATGTATCTTTTCTTTAAAAAATATCACAATAAAAATCCCAAAAAAGCTTATTCTGGAAATTCTTGCTTTACTCTATATTCCTTCTTTCTTCGTCTATTAACTCCAGAATTATCTTTCCAGTCTTCAAGTGATTGAATGATTGATTGGTTCGAAACCACCAATCAGAGGCTTGGAGACCTCGACACCTCACCCTTTAGGCTTTTTGTGCTCTTGGTTATACCGTTTATGTGAAGAGACCAGTAGCCCTTATCAGGCTCAACAGTATTTTCACTAGGTCCTTCTTGGAGAAATCCTCCCTTGGATACTCTAGTCCTAGGAGTCTATATCTCCAATGAAACAGTGCTTCACATTCGAAGATAATGTTTCTGTTTCCTCCTCTTCCATGCACAATCGACAGATAGGTTCTTCCCTATATATGCCAACTGTATGCATGTGCTTCCTTAGGGTACAGTGACCGGTGAGTAATCCCGTCACTTTCCTTATCTGGCTTCTGCTGAGGTTTAATATTTCGTTACTCCAAGGGTTTTTTGACCAGGAGTTTGCTGTGTTCCTGTTTTGGCACGTGTCACGTTCAGCAGATTTTGATATTCCAAATACTGGATCTGGTCCAGCGAATGCAGTTTCAGACCCTAGCTTTGCCTTTTCATTGCCTACAATACCCTTGTGCCCAGGGATCCACTTAAGAATTACTCTATTATGGTTTGCTAGGGTTAAAAGTTTTTGTAGGCATTCCCAGACCATTCTAGATCTGATCTGGGGACATGCTAAAGATTTCAGTGCTGCCTGACTATCTGGGAGTATGATGATCTTTTGGCCTCTTTACCCCCTTTAGCGTAGATTTCTACCCAGAATGCAGATGCAACCTTCCCCAACGATGCGTGGTCTTCAAGTGAACTCAAAACCTTCAATAATTATAGTTATAACACATATCAGTTGTAAATAAAATATAAAAGTGAGGGTTACGGTTACCTATATTGTTCTTCAACAGCTGGAACTGGCGGTAAAACTTGTCTAGACTAGCATCTTTGTAACAGTTATTTTTGTCCATTTCACTCAATCTAAAATTGCAACTCCATCAGACTCGCCAATAAAATTAATTGATATTGGAATAAGTTTTATCATCATAAGGATATTAAGCACCCCAATCACGTTCAACTCTGGCAGGTACCTAATCAAAAGGATGGATGCTTGGGAGTTGGGAGACAATTTACATACTGATAGGAGGTTATAAAAATAGATTCAATTCGCTACCTGCCAAGACTCAATTAATCAAAATTTGTTGGAAAATAAATCATTCAACAGATCTACTGTCATTCGGGTTTGAAAAACTGTTGGTTGTATAGCCCCTTCAGGTTTAGTTATTGAAGGTTATTGTGTGCAAACAAACTTTGAGTTATTTCAGTTACATATAAAACTTTTATTTGTATGTTAACAGTGGGAACAGCACTAACTAAGAAATTCTTATTTTAAAAACTATGGAATTATTTCTAGCACTAAAAAGGTATGTATGAAATAGTTAACACTTTTATTTGTATGTTTATACCACACACTTAATTACTTAGAAATTATGGAACTATTCTAGTATTTAAAATGCATGTATATATAGTATCAAGGAAAAAATATTATCTAATATAATTTTTAGGTTACAATAACAATTACCTACATGTCTGCTTCTATAATGTTGTCACTACAATATGAAAGATTGATGTAAGGTTTACAGACATCCTATAAATAAAAAAGTTCTGATAACCTGGATCTACCTACTTTTTAAAGGAAGACAATTTTGTTTTATATTTTGGTGAAATAAATCTTGAAAATTTTTTAGAACATCCGGGTTATGAACCTTTAGTGTGCAGATCATTTTCAACAAGGAAAATCATCCTGATATATATGATCATTAATCATAGCAAAAGAAAATTGTGCAGCACCACAGTTCAGAAAAGAAGAGCAAATCCATTCTATTCTCCGAATGAAGGTATATGCGAATGATTGACTAAATCGTAGCACTGAAATCAATACATATTATAATTATCAGTATATTGGTGAATTATTTATCACTCCATCATCTTCTAATCAATCCAAATTTATATTTACCATTTTGTTTTAGCTCTCCAACATCTACCGCATGTGAAAGTATTGCTAATAAAACGATTGATCAAATGAGACCTTTCAATTCTTATGGAATTGTTTTATTAAAGAGAAACATTGTAAATGTATAAATCAGTTACACTGGAAAGATTGTAATTCTATTTTTTTAAATAAAGTAGAACAATAATTGTCAAATAGAAATTTTTCAAAATTCTAAAGATCACAGACAAACCAATCATAACCCGAAACTTCTAGAATGCATCTATCGGCTTGCTTGGCAGTACCCTGTATTAACTTGATAGAATTTTTAAAAAGATGGTAACACTTGACTATACTGTTCTATCAATTCCACAATGTATTTTGTTGGGGGTTTGTTTCTGAAAAAAAAGAAACATTTACTGAAAGGGCAGTATTCAAATAACATATTCAATTATTTTCAATTATACATATATTATTATTTTTGTAAAAATTAAAGTAAAACATTTAAAAGCATTTATTGTCTATTAGGTATAATTTGAAGTATAATTTTAAATGTATTAAACTAGTTGTGTAATCTTCTGAATTCTAACATATAATTTGCTATATCACTGTTCAAATACAGTTTGCTAGGCTACAATATGAATAAGCTCAGCATCAACATTTGTTGATTGAATTCTATATTGTGTCATTAACCTAATATTATCGAAAAGCATTGTCCATAATTTATTAAAGGTTCAGAAAGATTCAATAGTAAGTAATTGGTTTTCAAACCATTTAAAAACATGTTCTTCATTCATTTCACCATGATAATCACTCAACTGAGATTCATATAAAAATATAATTTCTGCTCCATCAATACAACCATCTTCATTCTCAGCATGAAATACAAAATATCTGGAATAAAAATGATTTTGCATTCTAAAATTTTACATACCTACATTATTGTAAAATACCTTTTGACATGAACAGCCTACAGCACCATTTTGGAAAATTCAGAATTCATTAATAGAGGCTAAACATAGTGATTGACAGCAGCAAACGAATGACGTAATATAAACGAACGTCTCTTTTTCGACACTTTGATGACGTGCAACGGTTTTAATACTGAACGGGCTATATGTTACTGAGAGTTTGTTATTTTCTAAACATTTTCAATTACAGCTTTTGTAGAGTTACATACCTTTAAGGTTTCCCATGTTACGAAACAAAATCTCAGGACTTACATTACTTTATCATGTAAACATTTATATAGATTAATGTATTCTACCTCTTCAAAGTCAAAACACGTTTGCGGCTTTATTTAAAGCCAGAAACGTAAATAATATTCACTTTGTAGTTGGCACGCATCTTATTCTAATAGTATTTGTTAGTTATCCACTATTCTATGAAGGTATCTTTGTTAATTGTAATTTTAGAAGGAACCCTCAATTAATGATTAATTAAATATAGAACTAAAAGGATTTAATATAATAATAACCAATTGAAGGAGATCGGTACTTTCACCAGTCAAGTCTTTTGTGAGGTTTATACTGTTTAGCTAATGAGTTTAATTGTGCAGAAAATGATATTTTTTAAAACTGACAGGATCAAATCAAAGTTATTATTAAAAATATTGACTAGTGCTGCTTGTTTCGTATAGAAATTTAATTTCGTCTTCGTGGTCGTACAGGAACTGATTCTGCTTGTTGGTTCGGGTCTGCCAGCATTAAAGAATTTGTATAATTTGTGCTTTTTGGTGAAATCTTCGCTAAACGAGTAGAAATCTTACAAAATTCTTTGACATCTCAATTAATGTAATGTCCTTAAACAAGGAATTTCGTTTAGAAACATTCGAAAAAATATTTAACGAATTTCGTAATTCGGATTCACTTTTAACGTCGTGACCTTAATAACTGTACTCGATAAATATTCATTTGTTGTGTAACGGCTAATACTAACACTAAACAGATACTTTAAATATTACCAGGCGTTTAGTTTACATTTTTAATTTGAACTCATGGCTACTTTAATATTTAAACATTGTATACAAAAATAGTAACATATAAAGGTCAATAGCATTTGCATACAAGGTGTCAATTTTAAAACTTACAACTTACAAAAATTTCAAAACCGTTTCTAGGGTAGAGAGGGGGAACTAAAATGACATGAGAGAGAACGCACCCCCATTAACCCCCTATGCCCCTCCTACCCCACCTACTAAATCTCTTTTCGTTCACGAGGTACAGACCATTGTAAGTTTTAAAATTGACACCCTGTATAAGTAAGTGTTAGATTTATGTTTTAGACAATTCTTGTTATTTTTTTGTACTCTGCTCTTTGCACTAGAGTCATGAAGTTTTATTAAATAGCCACGTCAATTTCCATCTGTCTCATATATTATATCCTACCATTCCCTGCATCCTAATGATCTTCTTAATTAGCTAATACGGTTCACAAACACTTTTTTCTCCTTGACCCATCTTAAAATTACTTCATTCATTATCTTATCCAACCATTTCCTTGTAATGTTGATTGGTTGGTCATTGATCATTTGCCGAATTTTGACCTTTCATTAGGCATATGCAGAATAAATAAATAAAGTCGGCAAGAGAGACGAACAGGTGCTTTAGCTTCTGCAATTGATAAACTTTTTTTACATCGCCTCAAAATTTTTCGTCCATCTATCCCATGTCGCTTTTTGACATACATCATACACAACAAAGAAATATGTCTTCGTAGCCGAGCGGTATAGAGGATTGGATGCCGCAAAATTATGAATTGTAGGCATTTTTCCACGATCCAAGAATTTTCACTGAATCGACTGGTGAAACTAACTGAAATTTAAAGATGCTTCGCTTCTACGAGAAATTATTAATTAAATCTTATCTCGAAACTTTTTAAATGCAATTAAGAAGTAGGTCGTCTTAACCTTACATACTTTAAATAATCAGGTCTACGTATAAATTAAAGTGACAAAATTTAAAATAGGTGAAGGTACCAACACTCGAGGTACCATGGAATATTATCAATGCTAATAGTATATATTTTCAATGAATTATGTACATATTTGTTTATCGTTTAGAATAAACAACAAAGTAGGTAATTTGTATTGTATGTATAATGTAGTACCTGTTCGAAGTTTTCTCCAGATGTAGGAACTGTTAATTCCCGAATGTAAACCAGGTTAAATACGATAAACTTTTTTAAAAGTGAAAATGTTTATTGATAGAATTAGATGTAAAAAAATGACAACTGAACGTTTTTTTGGGTATATGTTTGTTTAAAAAGACTCAATTTACAAAAACATCCACCCCACATAATTCTGAAGACGTCACTTTTATGAAAGAATGAAAAAACACGTCAAAAATCATATAAAGGGGGACGTCTTTTTGCTCATACGTTATAACTTTAACCCCCTCCACTCCCAATTTTTTAAATGGAACACCCTATACATTATTGCACTGTTGGATCCTCCTCCACTCCACAAGAGAGAAATACAAAAGAAAACAACTTGCCTTAAACTTGGAAACGAAAAAAACTAGTCAGATAAGGAAGTAACTGTAAGACAATTTTTTTTTCTCACCCTGTTATTCTTAAAATAGTTTTCATTCCAAGTAAAATGAATTAAATCATGGGTATACCCCAATATTTCAGAAATGCATTTCTCGACCAAACAACCAATTGTCTGAAACAGGTAAGTAAAGTATCAAAATGTCACGTAGTCTTCGAGGCCACGAAAGGGGAGAGAAAATTTTAAGAACGATTTGAGATTTAGTTTCTAGAAAATAACTAAAGTGTTCACTTGAGCCAAATAAATCTATTAAAATATAGTGTGTATTGTGGTGCATATCAGGAGTAAAATAGGTGAGTCTATCTCACCGAGTAATTCAGTTTTGCCTGTTATTTGATATTTGATTTTAAAAGATATTTTATCACATAGAGTATATATATTTGCTAATTATTTTTAATAATTACTTTGTTTAAAGTTCTTTAATATTCAACGTTATTAAGAACCTTAATTTGTTGTTGCATTTCCTATTCATCCAATCCTACTGTACTGTGGAGAGTTTGTGCCACTTGCAGTTTAACTCACATGCCTATACTGTATTGTGGAGAGTTTGCGCCACTTGCGGTTTGTCCATTCCTGATACAGGGTGACTTCTCACGTCACCCATATCTCCTTCCACCCCCCTGTATTGTGGAGAGCTTGAGCCACTTGCAGTGTAACCTTATTTAGCTGTACTGTGGAGAGTTTGTGCCACTTGCAGTTTAACTCATATACCTATACTGTATTGTGGAGAGTTTGCGCCACTTGCGGTTTGTCCATTCCTGATACAGGGTGACTTCTCACGTCACCCATATCTCCTTCCACCCCCCTGTATTGTGGAGAGCTTGAGCCACTTGCAGTGTAACCTTATTTAGCTGTACTGTGGAGAGTTTGTGCCACTTACAGTAGTTATAATATTGTTTGTGGAGAGTTTGTGCCACATATTCGTTACATGCACTGGGGAGAGTTTGCGCCCCTTGCACCTTTCCTAATAACCCTAAATATTTACTATTAGGCATTTATTTTTGATCAAATGAAGTTTTAACTTTAATTTAGTACTGATATGCATAATCACAGTTCAAACACATAAGATGCACCTTGTATATTATTAATACTTTCATTAATTTTGGGGATTTCAACTACACTAATCGTTAGTCAATAATTAATCATTATTTATGGCAAATTGAATACTCATGCAGAGTGTTTTTCTATCTAATTCCAAGTACGTCATCTCGGTTGTTCCACCTACTTGGACCAGGTCCATAGTGATTGTTCAATTAAATCCAGGCATCACGTCCAGTGTCTTGTAAATAGTTATTTTCAACATTTAGATTTGTTTTATTATCTATATTATAAACAATTGAATGTAAGTACACAGTAAGTAATTAAAAGTTAAATTCTAATTAAATATATCAATCTTTACAAATCACTCATTCTCCTCAAGTCAAGTTTTTCCCACATTACATAACTTTTTTGGAACAGTTCAAATTAAACATCTAATTTGTTTGTCGTACAAAGTACCTAACTGTGGTACGGCTCTGAAAGCAGCAATGTCTCCGTCAATCGCCGTAAAAAGTATCCACACCGGCTTCTTAATTAACTTTACGTATAAATAAAGTCCAAGATCAAGTCCAAGTTGACTGCACAGGCAACAGTAATTAATATGGAGCTACGTCGCGACTGACCTTTATTACATCAGGTTTTCTCATCAAGAGGCCCGGTTTACAAGCCGAGACTCGCAAATAAGCGACTAAATAAAATACAAAAAAAAAATACTTTCACACCTGGATAAATACCGATGTCTGCGCCAACCAGACCAAAAGTAACGTTTCGAATGGATTTACATATTTTTACACGCAATTTGTTCAGGAAGCGAAAAAAAACGTCGAAAATAAACATAGTTGGGCAATTTTTTTTTTTCGGAATGTATAAATTGTGAATCAAACTGTCATAACGAGAATACAAAATGTAGCGACGTTTTGAAAATACGAGGATAAAACATGCGAACTGAACGTAATGTAAGTTGAAAAATTGATACCGTCATTGTTGATATGGCAACGTTATAATTTTAACGAGTTATGATAGTGAAATACTTTTTGAATGACTATTTTAAAAAAAAACGAAATTTTATGCTAGCGGTTTTTATTTTTTGTATAGAATGATGTTAAAAAAAGTACAAAGAAAAAGAAAATTCTGGACATAAATTGAAAAAAAGTAGTAGAGCTAAAACAATCACAGATACTTCAGGGAGATGCTACGATCAAGTGGGATCAAAAGAAGCTAAGTTTTGACAGGTGTCACAGGACATGAATGAGCCTGAATGAGCGTCTCAAAAAGCTCGAAGAAGTGGGGAAATGGGAATGTAGATTCTGTGAGATGGAAGAAGAAACTTCGGGAAACCCAGGGCACTACACCTGGTTTACTACTGGATAGAGGAAGACTCAAATTAAAGCCTGCGGATTTCCTATTAAGCCCTTCAATGAAAAAGAACAGAAAAAACTACTAACCTCAAGAACTGAACAATAGATCATTTAGGCACTAATGAGGGCTCACCATAAAAACCATGCAACATATAAATATAAATATGATGACTGTTGATAAAAATGGATATGGAAATGGTATGAAGAAATAAACGTTTTAAACAGGAAAGAAAATAAGAAGAATTTTGTATTGAAAAGAAAAAACACCGTAGAATTTCGAACATGTTGTATATATGTATGTATGTATATTGGGGTGACATTCACTGAGTCCTAAAAGATCTATTGATCTATTCTACTTAGTTCCTGAGGAAATCCTCCTTTAGTCCTATATCCCGGAGGAATTTTAGGATATCTGCAGGTCAATGTTCCTCTTCCATCCAGTAATCTCCTAGATGCTGTGCAATTCGCAAGTATGTGGATGGAGGTTTCTTCTTCCATGCCACAGAATCTACATTCTTCTTCCTCCACTATTTAGGACTTTTTCAGGTGCCCATTCAGGCGACAATGTCCCGTTAGGATCCCTGTTAAAACTCTTAGTGCAGTTTTACTTTGACTTATGCATTCATTTGATTTCAACAGGTTGTAGTCACCCAGAAGAATATTTTATTGTCTAAGCCTTACTATATCTTTCCAATGGTCAGATCTCTTTTTTTCGGCTTTGCTAGTTCATCTGCTATTTCGTTTCCTTTTATTCCAGTGTCCGAGAATCCACAGTAAGGAGACTATATTTTTCTCGCCTAGTTCATTGAGTTTGCCTATGCATTCCCACACCATTTTGGAAATGATTACACGAGAACTCAGTGCTTTAATGGATGTTTGACTATCCGAACATTATGATAATCCTTTGCCTTCTATATCCTTTATCAATATTTAGCTGGGCACACTTTCTCTGGCGTTAATTTCCGCTTGAAAGATACTTGGGGGTTTTCCCAAGCTTTCAGTGTTTTTGGTTCCTGGCCCGTATATACTCCTATCCCAGTTCCTTCTATTGCCTTTGAGCCGTCTGTGGCATTCTTTCCAAGTCTGGCAATGGTATTTGGATCCCATTTGGAACAAGTTATGTTGAGTGTGATCTGTTGTATAATTATGGTAGAGAGCAAGTTGCCAAATCAAAAGAGTAGAATACAATATAAATCGGGACTATAAAAATAGAAGTAAGCATTGAAGGAATAATAATAATTGAAAGAAGTAAGAAGAAAATATAAAAGCTGAAAAAACCAAGAAAATATATAAAAGACATGGTGTTTTTTTGGTTATTAGAACCATTTTCAAAATTTATTTATCAAACTATCGCTAGAAGTTAAATTGCTCGACAAGTTACACCCTCCAAAAAGTAAAATGAGATTAAAAAGGAAAATTTGATTCTATTAAAAGCAAATTTTAAGTTAACGCTTGAGTGAAATGAGATTAAAATTTTGACTCTCGATTACAATGCAACGAAAAAATATTCGGTTTATCGAAAGGGCTAAATACAGGGTGGTACATTAAAAATAATATTTGAGGTGCGTGACGGCAGCACCCCCAAATTCGAATTTTGCAAAAAATCTTATGCCGTTGGATTGCCCAACGTTAGCCCACATTTGCCCAACCAATAAATTATTTTGCCCACCCTCCAAAAAAAAGTTATAGGCAAAACTAATTTTTCGAAAAAAATTAGTTCTTCCAGTACCCCCGTCTTTGAATTTGGCAAAAAGCTTGATGCAGTTGGATTGCCCAAGTTTTTCCCCCATTTGCCCATCCAATAAATTTTTTTGCCCACCCCCCCCAAAAAAAGTTATGAACAAAACAAATTTTTCGAAAAAAAATTTTTTTCCCGGATTCCACAGAAAACTGCACGCAGTTGGATTGCCCAATGTTAGTCCATATTTGCCCAACTAAAAAATTATTTTTCCCACCCTCCGAAAATAAGTTATGGGAAAAACTAATTTTCCTAAAAAATTATAAAAAAAAAAAAGAAACTTTTTACGTAGTTTTTCCTCTTTTTTCTTCCTCTTCTTCTTCTTCTTCTTCCTCTTCTTTTTCCTTTTCGGGAACTGATTGCATTTTCGGAATGGCCCTACCCGAAAACCCCTTTATGCAAAGTAAATAAATCTAACCTAACAAAACCTAACCCCAGCCCTAGTTAGATTTGAAAAAGTTGGGCAATCCAACTGCGTATAATTTTCCGTAAAATTAAAATTTGATGGCGTACCAAGAAAAATCCAATTCTGAAAAATTTATTTTGCCCATAACTTCTTTCTTGGAGGGTGTGCAAAAAAAGTTATTTTTTGGCAAATATGGACTAACATTGGGCAATCCAACTGCGTGCAGTTTTCTGTGGAATTCGGAAAAAAATTTTTTTTTCGAAAAATTTGTTTTGTTCATAACTTTTTTTGGGGGGGTGGGCAAAAAAATTTATTGGATGGGCAAATGGGGGCAAAACTTGGGCAATCCAACTGCATCAAGCTTTTTGCCAAATTCAAAGACGGGGGTGCTGGAACTAATTTTTTTAGAAAAATTAGTTTTGCCTATAACTTTTTTTTGGAGGGTGGGCAAAATAATTTATTGGTTGGGCAAATGTGGGCTAACGTTGGGCAATCCAACGGCATAAGGTTTTTTGCAAAATTCGAATTTGGGGGTGCTGCCGTCACGCAGCATAATATTTGTGAGAAGGTAATTTTTGTAATAAGAAACGCTAGGTTAGTTTACACCGTGTGGACCAAATCGTGGACTTATTTAGCTTAGAACATAAGTGTTTATACTGACTGTTTTGCTGGATTAAAATAGTCCCGGTTTAAAGCCTGGGACCAAAATTGACATTTTCATATTAAAATGACATAACCTTAAATCTTTAGGTAATTTTGATTTTATTTGAAAATGGATACAAAAATAGTTGCAGTGATAATAGGTAATAGAGTATATATATTTAGAGATAATTACGATTCACATAAAATGTAACTTCTGTCATTCTGACGATGATATGCAAATATCGAAATAATTATCAATAATTTCTTAGTATTTTCATTAATTTTATATTAATATAATTAGTTGGGATGCAAACTTAACACCAACAACGTAGAGGGGTGCTAAATAAGGAAGTAATAAAGCTTTTGAAATTTAATTTTAAATTTAATAAGAACCAAATATTTTCATAGCATCCAAACATACTCTATACTTCCGATGGGTGTGATATGTTCATTGAAAAAAAGCGTCTGGAACGTATAATTTTCCACATAACGTATTATATCCGCTAGCAAAAGTAATTTTAAACGTATGAACTTAGCGTAATCCGAAACTCTACCGAACTAATTTAATGCTAAAATTAGTAGGTGTAATAGATACCTAACAAGACGGTTTCTTTTTTTATTGATTAGGTACACTTAACCGAGCACACAAGCAGTGTTCGTTTTTGCTGGGTAATAATTCAATGTTAGAGCGGTAGACTCTTTAAAAATTTATCGTTTTTAACAATAACCTTTCGAATTTTGAATTCCATAGAAATATAGTGACTAAAAGTAGAAATTAAATGTTTTTTTTTTATTAAAAAAATGAGGCTAAAACGCCAAAAATTTGTATTTTGGGAAGACTAGTCGACTCAGTTTTTTGACAACTTCAAATACATAGTGCCATGACATTTTCGAAAAATCACCTTTCAACTAAAAAAGTAGTGTAAATTTTACAAAACTGTAAATATTGAACTGAAATTTTAGTACTCTCCAAAAACCAATTTACTGGGGAAAAAAGTTTTCTCTGAATACTGAAATTTCAACTGACTTGAAAAAATTGTCTTTTTTTGCCAACCCTGTAAATTAATGTAACTTTGTCGATAGATTCAACTGTTTTTATTATTTATGGATCAATATTCATATTATATTTGAATTTTCATAAATAAAAATATCAATTCGAATAATTTTTACGTTTAAATACCCATAGGTTACGCTACTGTTTTTAAATTAATTTTCAATCTTAAAAATATCCAAGAAGCTTTAATTTCCCAATTTATACCAGCTTCTTGAAAATATTCGTTTATTATTTTACTTCTTTTTTTTCAAATTGAATTCACAACAAACAAATTAATAATTAAAAATGTATTTTTTTGTTTACATTTTAAAAACAAGCTCTTTTTATTTAATGATTCAGCTTAAGCATACGATAAACATTAATCAAGAATATACTCGAATTTGGGGAATTTCTTAAAAAACAAACAGTCGTTCGTTAAATGATCGCTTGTTTACTTCATGAAAAAAACTTTTTAATAAACATTTTCGAGATAACATGCGAGATGAACCGTTTCTTTGATAAATACGTTTATTAACAATATTTGAATCTTGTTACAATACAATAAAATATTAATCATCCGTATTAAATCAAATAAAATAAAATTTTTATAAATTTTGAATAATTACATTTCGACGTAAACTTTTTATTCCAGTAAAATAAAATATTAGCAATAGTTCATTGGATTATCAGATAAAAAATTGCATGAGTTATAAACAAATTAAAATAAAAAAAGGATTCAGTTTTTCGTGTAAAACTCATAAACTATGAGAGATAATAAAAGTATGAAAAAGGATTCTTAAAGAAAAGGAAATTTCCAATAGAAAAGTCCGGAACTCTTTTTCAAAAATAATTTTAAACTAGTGCTGAGAATGAAAATGTTTAAAAAAATATTTTTATTAAAATAAAAGTCTTTTCCATTAAAATCCAGCAAAAATACACAATAGTTATTTGTGTATTTAGAGCGTAAAGTAACAGATTGCCGCGCGACGCGGAGCGGAGCGCGGCGATCTTTCGAAAGCGGCAATTTTACTTTACGCTCGAAAAACACACATAATTTTTTCTACAGTCGCCCTTTTAATAATTAATAATTATATTATCTTAGGTTATAATAGGAGTGCTAGAATAATCGTCATTTTCGCTATTCATCATGATTAACCTTAAAAAGATCTACTGACTAGGGAAATAGAAATAATAATCGATTTTTATATAAATCGGTTATTATTTTCTTATAATCGATTTTCAGTTATCGATTTTTATAGTAATATCAATAGATTTTTAGTAAAGCGATTTTATAAATTACGTGTTTAAATCGATTTTCGGAAACGGCTCGTATTATTTACTGACTATTTTTCAAAATTTTGACAACTTTTGACGATTATTGACCATTTCTCAAAATTTTGACAATTATTGACCATTTTTCAAAATTTTAACAATTATTAACCATTTTTGACAATTATTGACCATTTTGACTGTTTTTCAAAATTAGTTACCATTTTTCAAAATGATGACAATTTTTAACCATTTTTGACAGTTTTTGACAATAATTGTCCATTTTTAACAGTTTTTAACAATAATTGACAATTTTTAACCATTTTTGACAATTTTTCAAAATTTCAGACCATCTTTCAAAATTATTGACCATTTTTGATAATTATTGACAATTATGGACCATTTTTCCAAATTTTTGACCATTTTTGACAATTATTGACTATTTTTGACCATATTTCAAATTTTTTGACAATTTTTCAAAAACTTTAACAATTTTTGACAATTATCAACTATTTTTCAAAATTTTGACAATTTTTAACAATAATTGTCTATTTTTGACAGTTTTTGACAATTTTAGATAGTTTTTGACAATTATTGGTCATTTTTGACAATTTTTCAAAATTATTGACCATTTTTGATAGTTTTTGACAATTATCGACTATTGACCAATGTCCATTTTTGACAGTTTTTAAAAATAATTGACAATTTTTGACCATTTTGGACAATTTTTCAAAATTTTAGACCATTTTTCAAAATTTTAGACCACTTTTCAAAATTATTGATCATTTTTGATAATTTTTGAAAATTGTTGACAATTGTGGACCATTTTTCAAAATTTTTGACAATTATTGACCATTTTTGACCATATTTCAAAAACTTTAACAATTTTTGATAATCATCAACTATTTTTCAAAATTGTGACAATTTTTAACAATAATTGTCCATTTTTGATAGTTTTTGACAATTATTGGCCATTTTTGACAATTTTTCAAAAATGTTAACAATTTTTCAAAAATGTTAACAATTTTTCAAATTTTTTGACCCTTTTTCAAAATTATTGACCAATTTTGACAGTTTTTGAAAATTTTGATAGTTTTTGACAATTATTGATCATTTTTGAAATTTTTTAAAAATTTTTTGAAAATGTTTGACCATTTTTCAATTTTTTTTAAGTTTTTGATAATTGTCGACCATTTTTGACAATTATTGACAATTTTTGAAAATTTTTACCATTTTTCAAAAAAAATTTAAAATTTTTGACAATTATCGACCATTTTTCAAAATTTTAACAATTTTTGACAGTTTTTGACAACTTGACAATTTTTGACAGTTTTTGACAACTTGACAATTTTTGACAATTATTGACCATTTCCGACAGTTTTTGGCAAAAGTTGTCCATTTTTAACAGTTTTTGACAATAATTGACAATTTTTGACAATTATTGACCATATTTGACCATATTTCAAAATAAAATTATTGACCATTTTTGACCATATTTCAAAATTTTTGGCAATTTTCATATAATTTTATTTGATTTTTAATCTGATACATTGTTAAATATTCACCAATTGAGTTAATTCGGAGGGCGTGGTTTGATTAAATAAGCGAGCGAAAAAGATTCTTTTTGCGCCAGAGCGTAAAGTAACAATCCGCATTTGTCGACTTCACGATTTCATTTGAATATAGTAATTAGTCCTTTTACGCGCGACTGTAAAAAAAATATTTTTCTTTGTAAAATAAAACCGCACGTCAGTGTTTATACCATCTACAAATGAAACTCGTTAAACAAAATATTATTAATAACGTTCTAACAAAAAAACTCATTTAAATTCGTGGTGATGTTTACAGTTGCATTCTTTGTTGTACATTGTGCACCAATAACAACCTAATTAGAAGTAGATCTAAGTCAATATACATGTATGGAATCGGTAATGAGTAAACCTACTAATAATACCGATGCCGATAAGGGTCATTAGACAACTGGGTAATCGTTCATCGATAATTATTAGCTGTGAATAATTGTTCAACAGCAAGAAATGATAATCATCTTTGATGTACAGTATTTTGATTGCAAAAAATTAATGACTTTGCATTTATCCATTTCTGGTAAATAAAAACTAGGTTATGTATATGATGTCCATTCAACCACCGAACAAGTTCATCGAATAGTTAATCAAATATCACAGAGTCTTGAGAAAAGAAATATTGCAACGCTGTATTTCTAGATTTGACAAAGTCTGGCATAGAGGCTTGCTCTACAAACTAAAAAATGCTTTATCTAGTAACTATTTCCTTCTACTTAAATCCTACCTCGCCAATAGACATTTTTCCGTCAAATTCGATAATCAGCAGTCCAGCATATGTCCCATAAAATCTGGCGTCCCACAAGGCAGTGTTCGCTGCTCTTCCTACTCTATAGCTCTTGCAGTTCCCTAATTCAAAGGGTAGTGACGTTTGTATCCGGCAACCAGTTTCATCTTCATAAAACCATCATATTTCCTTTTCAATTTTAATTGATTTATTTAATTACATACATTTCTACTACTTACCATACACAACAACTAGTACTAGTAGTCAAAAGCGAGGCTAAGTGATATAATAATATCTCTAATGTCCTTGCTAAATACATAACCTTTTATTTAATATTCAGTTTTTAAGTGCAAATTATATCGTTAAGCTATTTTCAACGTGTTTTTATATAGCCGTATTTTTGTGTGGAAATTAAATTTGTATTTTTTTAATTTTATCTCAATGACTACAACTACCCACTTTTATAATTAACGTCCAAGAAAAAGTTGTTGAATAAATTACCAAAAAATTTCATCTTTGCTACAATAAACTTCGTCCCACAATTTAAATAAAGCAAATTGTTAATTGCTGCTCTTAAGGCGCAGTTACATGGCGCGTGTTCGTGACTCGTAATAGCTGGGAGTGAGTCTGAACATTATAGACGACGCGAGCCACACATTCCCGACCACAAGCTAAAGCTTCGTATACATTTGTATGTGCAGCGTATAACGTAACATGTAACGCAACGTGTAACGCAACCAATAGAAGCAAACGTTGCACGGTTGCAGTTACGTTTAGTGATGAGCGATATCGTGATTTTTTAATCACTTTGTGATATGATATCGTGATTTTTTAATATCAGTTATTTTAAAACGTGACGTGATCACGACATTTTTGATATTCGATTTTGAATATACGATGGGAAAAATTGCATCCATTTTCATTTCGTAAGATTATCTATTTGCCCAGTCTCTTTATAATCCTATGATAATGAATAAAACAAAATTCGATCTTGTTGACAAATTTTAGTCGAATGAGAGCGATGAAGGAAATCGCAATAATGTCTTTTTCCACCCCCACAAAAAAGTGTTTTTTACCGAAAAAACGTCATAACTCGAAAAATTTCCAATATTTTAATTTGAAATTTTTTTTCATAGTTTGTGACTATGAAAACTACCTTCTACCAAATTTTCATCAAAATCGAACAATTTTTGACGAAACTAAAAATAAAAATCGAAAAATGCAGTTTTTTGCGTTTTTCGAGCTAATTTTGAGGTTATGTGAAAAAGTCACAAATGAAAAAGTTGTAGATTTTCCAAGATCTACAACTTTTATATTCATCTTTTTATTCTAAGAACTCAAGTTTGGCCGGAAATCGCAATAATGTCTTTTTCCTCCCCCCAAAAAAAGTGTTTTTTACCGAAAAAACGTCAAAATTCGAAACAATTTCAATATTTTCATTCGAAAATTTTTTTTCATGGTTTGTGACTATGAAAACTACCTTCTACCAAATTTTCATCAAAATCGAACTTTTTTTGACGAAACTAACAATAAAAATCAAAAAATGCAGTTTTTTGCGTTTTTCGAGCTAATTTTGAGGTTATGTGAAAAAGTCACTAAGGAAAAAGTTATAGATTTTCCCAAGATCTACAACTTTTATAGTCAAATTTTTTTCTAGGAACTCAACTTTGGTCGGAAATCGGAATAATGTTTTTTCCACCCCCCAAAAAAAGTGTCTTTTACCTAAAAAACGTCAAAATTCGAAAAAATTTCAATATTTTCATTCGAAATTTTTTTTCATGGTTTGTGACTATGAAAACTACCTTCTACCAAATTTTCATCAAAATCGAACATTTTTTGACGAAACTAAAAATAAAAATCGAAAAATGCGGTTTTTTGCGTTTTGAGAGCTAATTTTGGGGTTATGTGAACAAGTCACTGATAAAAAAGTTGTAGATTTTCCCAAGATCTACAATTTTTATAATAAACTTTTTTTTCTAGGAACTCAACTTTGGTCGGAAATCGGAATAATGTTTTTTTCCACCCACCAAAAAAGTGTCTTTTAACTAAAAAACGTCAAAATTCCAAAAAATTTCAATATTTTCATTCGAAATTTTTTTTCATGGTTTGTGACTATGAAAACTACCTTCTGCCAAATTTTCATCAAAATCGAACATTTTTTGACGAAACTAAAAATAAAAATCGAAAAATGCGGTTTTTTGCGTTTTGAGAGCTAATTTTGGGGTTATGTTAACAAGTCACTGATCAAAAAGTTGTAGATTTTCCCAAGATCTACAACTTTTATGATAAACTTTTTTTTCTAGAATTTCAACTTTGGCCGGAAATCGCAATAATGTCTTTTTCCACCCCCCAAAAAAAGTGTTTTTTACCGAAAAAACGTCAAAATTCGACAAATTTTCAATATTTTCATTCGAAATTTTTTTCCAGTTTGTGACGAATTTTCAATATTATGTTCGATTTTGAATATTTCGATTCACTCTTTCGATTCATTGTCGTTTTCGCTGGCTGAGATCACGTCACGCTTTAGATTTGCTTATAGGAACTGTGACTGACTGTGATTTGTTCGTATCAGTGAAAAAGTAACAGTTCGTAAAATATCTCTCATCACTACCTACTTATCAAAACTATCTTATCTCTCTCACACTAAAATTCATTCCTTTAATAAACGAATCTTTTGTACCTACCTACATGTAGTTTTCATGTGCGACAAAATCGACCCCCCCCCCAAGGGTCGCGAACCCCCCTCCCGCTCTATGGTACTTGGGACAGTTTGCTCCACGAGATTTTAATTGAGAAATTTCGTATAATTTACAGGCTTAAAATCTAAATAGCTTCATCTATAGGCATAAAACCTAGCAGTTATAGCACGGAAACTTTTATTTTTATTAGTTTGTTTTTTTATAGAGAGAACTTGGATATTTATATAAGTATATTTTATTTTTATGACTCTTTAGAAACATGCCTTTTGCACGCACTGAAAAAATATCAATCTTTCGACCTACGTAGGAAATATAAAAGAACAACCCCTGTAAAATTTCTGGTATTACAACCCATAAAACGAACATTAAAAAATGTGAAGAAAAAAAGGAAGTAAACTTTCCGAAAAGTAATTTCAGAAATTACCCATAAAGGTCGAACATGGAGAAAGTTTATTTAGTGAGACGAAGATGTACAATGTTACAATGTATAATAAAGGAGAAAAAATTGTGTTATTTATATCAGACTTATAAGCTTAGAACATTTCGCTTTACAGTGGGCTTCGATCTACCCTCTAAAGGCGTTCGCCAATACCAGACAAAGGAGTGTAGGTAAAGAGGATCAAGAATTTGCATTATGTTGGCAATACTTTGTTGAAAAATATGATCCGAACCTTATAACCATTGGCTCTATGGTTTGTTCCAATTGTCTAAATTCCACATTTGCTGCTCTTCTTTGATTACAATATGTTCTAAGCATTTTCGCCATCTCTCTGCATTAACTTGTTCCAGAGCTTCTTCAAAATGTGCTCGGACATCTTTCATTTTATATGTGGTATTTTTTCTTGCCACCAATCCTTCCACCTGAGCCCATATTAACTAAATAGGGTTCAGCTCGGAATGGTAAGGAGGAAGTCGAAGTATTATAATATTCCGGTTTTTTGCCCATTTCGTCAATAGTATATATAAGGAAACGATATTTTTGTATATTTACAATTGCCAAACAAAACAATTACCGAGTTGGGCGGAATTAGAGTTATCATTTGTGGAAAATTGTCTTCAAAAACATCAGCATTCATATCTTCGTGATAGTCTCTGGTGTAAATTGACAAACCATCTTTCAAAAACCCATCTGTACTCCCAATATACGTAATTATCAGTCGTTTTCCATTTCCATTGCGAAAATTCCTTATTGATCGCAAATAATTCCGTCTCCAACATACAATTTCATCTTTTTCGATTAAAAGCGACTTTCTGTTTACTTTTTCCCATCTAAAATTCATCTCTCGAAGAATTTTCCACAATTTATCTCTTCCAATTTCAGAAATAATGACGAATCCCAAATAAGCTATTATTCACATCACAAATCATTCACAATTAATTCTCCTATCTCCTAAGATACTCAGTATACAGCTATTTTAATTTTTCGCCCAACATTCGAATCCCCCTTTTCTATATTTCCCGTCCGTTCCTCTGCCCTCTCTCCTTTTTCAACATCTATCACCCCCTGAGGGTAGACGCAACCCCTCTTCGTGAGTCAAAAAGACCGTATCTTATCACGGCTTGAAACCCTAATCCTACGTCTAAAATATGATTAATACCAGTGCTAACCCCCCGTTTTTAGAAGCAGATTTTATCGGAAAACTAGCCGGAGGTTAACCTCCGTATATTTACACATTTTATTTTCCATTCGCCATTGTTTAATAAAGATATTTTAGTTAATAGATACACTGTTGAATCAATTCAACTATCTGTATAGATTTTACAAGTTAATTCGAGCTAGACTAAATTAATTCGTTCTTTGATGGACATTTCTGATATCGTTCGGTTTGTAGTGTTTTTAAAGCGATATTGAAATGTACAGAGTATACTAGAATTAAAAATACAGCAAGAACACCAAAAAATATTTTTTCTACAGTCGCGAGTAAAATGACTAATTACTATATTCAAATGAAATCGTAAAGTCGACAAATGCCGAGGATTGTTACTTTACGCTCTAGCGCAAAAAAGGAATCTTTTTCGCTCGCTTATTTAATCAAAACACGCCCTCCGAATTAACTCAATTGGTGAATATTTAACAATTTATCAGATTAAAAATCAAATAAAATTATATGAAAATTTTCAACAATTTTGAAATATGGTCAAAAGTTGTCAATTATTGTCAAAAACTGTTAAAAATCGACAATTTTTGTCAAATACTGTCAAAAATGGTCAATAATTGTTAAAATTTTGAAAAATGGTCGATAATTTTAAAAAATTTTGAAAAATGGTTAACATTTTTCAAAAATTCTCAAAAATGGTCAATAATTGTCAAAAATGGTCGATAATTGTCAAAAACTCTAAAAAAAATTTGAAAAATTGTCAAAAATGGTCAATAATTGTCTAAAACTACAAAAAAATTTTCAAAAACTGTCAAAATTGGACAATTATGGTCAAAATCGGTCAATAATTGTTAAAATTTTGAAAAATGGTCAATTATTTTGAAAAATGATCAAAAATTTTGAAAAATTGTCAAAAATTTTGAAAAATGGTCAAATACTATCAAAAATGGTTAAAAATTGTCAATTATTTTTAAAAAATTGTCAAAATTGGTCAATAATTGACAAAAATTGTTAAAATTTTGAAAAATGGTCGATAATTGTCAAAAACTATGAAAAATGGTCAATTATTTTGAAAAATGATCAAAAATTTTGAAAAATTGTCAAAAACTGCCAATAATTGTCAAAAATGGACAGGTATTGTTAAAAATTGTCAAAATTTTGAAAAATAGTTTGATAATTGTCAATAATTGTTAAAGTTTTTGAAATATGGTCAATAATTATCAAAAATGGCCAATAATTTTGAAAAATGGTCTAAAATTTTGAAAAATGGTCAAATACTATCAAAAATGGTTAAAAATTGTCAATTATTTTTAAAAAATTGTCAAAATTGGTCAATAATTGTCAAAAATTGTTAAAATTTTGAAAAATGGTCGATAATTGTCAAAAACTATCAAAAATGGTAAATCATTTTGAAAATTTGTCAAAAATGGCCAATAATTGTCAAAAATGGTCAAAAATTGTTAAAAACTGTCAAAAATGGACAATTATTGTTGAAAATTTTCAAAATTTTGAAAAATAGTTGATAATTGTCACAAATTGTTAAAGTTTTCGAAAAATTGTCAAAAATTTTAGAATATGGTCAAAAATGGTGAATAATTGTCAAAAATGGTCCATAATTGTCAACAATTATCAAAAATGGTCAATAATTTTGAAAAAAAGTCTAAAATTTTGAAAAATTGTCAATTATTGTTAAAAACTGTTAAAAATGGACAATTATTGTTAAAAACTTTCAAAAATGGTTAAAAATTGTCATCATTTTGAAAAATTATCAAAAACTTGGAAAAATGGTCACTAATTTTGAAAAACAGTCAAAATGGTCAATAATTGTCAAAAATGGTCAAATAATTGTTAAAATTTTGAAAAATGGTCAATAATTGTTAAAATTTTGAGAAATGGTCAATAATCGTCAAAAGTTGTCAAAATTTTGAAAAATAGTCGTTTCCGAAAATCGATTTAAACACAAAATTTATAAAATCGATTTACTAAAAATCGAATTATATTACTATAAAAATCGATTATAAGAAAATAATAATCGATTTATTTAGAAATCGATTATTTTTTAACATCTTTAGTCAGTAGATCTATTAAAGGTTAATCAGGATGAATAGCGAAAATGACGATTATTCTAGCACTCCTATTATAACCTATGATAATATAAAAAACTGTTTTAATTATTAAAAGGGCGACTGTAGAAAAAATTATGTGTTTTTCGAGCGTAAAGTATTGCCGCTTTCGAAAGATCGCCGCGCTCCGCTCCGCGTCGCGCGGCAACATTCTTTCTCAAGCGGCAATCTGTTACTTTACGCTCTAAATACACAAATAACTATTTTGTCTTAATTGCTGATTGATTACTGGTTTCAGCAGTATACTCGGCTACTCGGTACCTACCTTAGCCTTGAATCTTTTGGTTATACTGTTTTTGTGGAAAAACTAGTTTTCCTTATTACGTTTAGCAAGATCTCTCTTGGAGAAAACCTCCCTTGTCCACTTTAGTCCCAGGAGTTTACATCTTCAGTTAGTCAGTACTTCGCATTCGAAGATAGGATGTTTCTTCCTCTCCTTATAAATGCCATGGTATGGTTTTTTGACCAGAAGGTTGCTGGGTTCCTCTGTAAGTCTTAATCGTTGGAACTATATCTAGATCCATTCAGCTGAAGAAAGGTTGATTAAATATTGTCTCCATTCTGGAGAGCTGCAAGATGGTAAGAACAAAAAGGAAAATGACTAAAGAGGAAAAATTTAAGACAGTAGCGATCTGGTGACTGGGCCTTATAGAGTCTGTGGATGTGCCGGGCCTTCGCCTGAGTGGGTCTTTATGAGATTCTCAACCAAGTGTCTTTAGGCATTAGCTGAGCTAAAACAGTGTTATCACCTGTTGCTTCGTTGGTATGGTCGTTATCGTCTTCTTGGTTGTCTTTCTAGTTAAACTTTTTTATCAAAACTTTCTTCAGAAGCAAAATTTTGGTTAATATCTAAAACACGTGGACTCTATGGTGACCATTGTACCCAAAGAAGGACAAATAATGAAAATAAATTCATGAATGCATGAAAACCAGTGTTACTATATCTCCAAGTGCAAATTTAGCATATGTCTATCAAAGGAAAAAGTTGAACAGGTGTTTTAGCTTTTACTATTGTTTTTGGACAAACTTTACCATCTTTTATGTTATTCCAATCAACGGGTGTTCATTTTATTAACATTTTGTTTCTTAATTTTCGGTGTATTTCATGGTATTCTCCATTGCCTAATAAAGACGTTTTAGATAACGGGTAATTTGGGTAATTTGAAGGGACCAAACTACAAAGTTATTGCGATTGTTGGAGGAGTTTCTTCAATTGTTTCGGGGCATGCTTGATTAGGGTAAGGGTTTAATTAATAGTTGAGGAGCGCCTACCGTTTGAGTTTCGGGGAAAAGTGGGTGTAACAACTTTCAGTTAAGTAAACATCGTTAGCGGCTTATCGACTACATCAGCTTTTTTCCCTAGGTGATGAACCGGAGCGTACCTATTAATCATTCTAGAAGGGGTTTAATTTACATTTATAATTCGAAAACATGGTTAATCAATTTCGATAGTGAGACAGAGACATCATAAAAACTGTAAATGTTAATTTTTTTCCTCAATTTTCAGTTTGCCATTTTTTTCCACACCCGACTGTCTTACCAATTACGCTTCTAATCTTTACCATCTTGTAACTCGTTGCACGACCCATCTAGTTTATCTTCAATTTTCGTCTTTTTTTCCTTTAACTTAGTTCCTTTTTTTGTCATTAGTTCTCCCTCCAAAATTATCATGATCGTCTTCCTTGTCTCTCTATTCCTTAAACCCACGTTTCTGTTTTTAAAGACATGGAATTAATCTAAAACTTGATACACTCATCTATATAGATAAAAACAGGTCCCTATTGTTTTTTTCAGTTGTAAAATTAGTAATTCTACAAATCTATTTTTGCCTGAAAAAAGTAACCTAACTTACCAATAATAAGTTTAAACGATGCATTATAAACACTAAGTGCTATTTTCCAACTAAGCGTACAAACTGTTGAAAGGATAATTACATTCCCTCTCCCAAAGGACAAAGTAGTGGTCAGAAACTCACAAGTTTCCAACTAGGAAGTTTATCTATGACTCTCAAATATGTGATCTAAGTACACACGATTAAATTCAATTTCGGTGTTCCAATAAAACATTTTCCTGTTTAACTATTCAGTTACAATAAAATCACGTTACGTCACAATGTATTGTATCGAAAATATTTCTATGTCCATTTATTTATTATTTAATACTTCAATTTTCAAAATAGGAAACGTTTACCCTTCTAACCCCTTTTTCTACTACCATTACTTTAATGGCGCCTTCCATTAATACGATTAGGTATCTACCAGTATTCCGTTGTATAAAAAAAATAATGTTTTATTATCTAATATCGATCGATTATCTAATATTTGGATCACCTTAAATGGGAGGTCTTTTTAAAAGATAGATGGTTAATTTCAATTGGATAAATTAATTAACTTATTTTCATTTTGTATTTATAATGGGCTTTTAAGTATACGTTTCATTATAAAGTTTCAATTCGATTAATAATATTAAAATAATAATTAATCTTATAGCTGTGCTTTCAAAGATAACGAATGCAAATTTAATAACGCAGCTTGTTCTAAATTTGACACTTAAAGTTAGGTTACGGTAAGGTTTGTGTTGAGTTAGACCCAGAACTAATTACGGCCTCTAGCGGTGGACCTACAAGTCTGTAAATAATGTACAGGTTTTTCTAATAAACAATTTTTCCCCAATACTGTACTACAATCCGATCTAAAGATATATGGCCGCTCTTATTTGCCCACCCTGTACAAAGTAAGTACTTTACTAATCTCGCCCACGTATGCCAATATAATTTTGTGCAGAAAATGGTCGTAGAAAAACAACTTTTCTGTCTCAATTCATACAAAGTATAATTACACATTTAGATATTTTGTTATCTTTATCTCAACGTGACTAATTTTTTTTTAAGAAATAACGACTATGCATTATTCTCATCATTAATTTGAAAAATGACTTGACCTATAACAGGAATTTAACATCGATACGTGAGTCGACTTAGCTTGCAAATTATTATTATAAGCCATTCTAATATAAAAACTGCAGCATTGCATAATGAAAAGGTCATAACACGGAATTTGCATGTCAATATTTTAACAAGTGCTTGAATAACGTGCTGCTAGGATCAATTTCGAAGTAAATTCTTGAATTTTTTTTTAAACATTCATCATGGAGAAAAGAAAGAAACTTTTTGTCTTCATCTATTGCTTTTGGAGTCCAAATCATCGGGTTGCATCATTCCATATCATCCCATTTTTTCTTTGAAATAGTTGGATCTTTTTCCATAACAGAAACTCCCATAGAGGAAAGTACCTCGGTCCCGAGCTTGATCCAGATTTGGCCCAACTATGTAGAACTTGGGCCAAGCTTGTAAGCCAGGCTTGGCTCAGCGTTGGTAGAAGTCTGGATTGATAACGATGGGCCAGGCTTGGTTGCCAGGACTAGACCAGGCTCTATTGCCAAGACTGGACCAGGCTCGATTGCCAGGACTGGGCCATGCTCAAGTTCCAGGAGTGAGCCAGGCTCGGTTGCCAGGGATGGACCAGGTTCGGTTACCATCGCCAAGGCTGGTTTATCCCGTCCTGGGCCCTGGCCCAAGCATGGGTAATCAATGGGATGGCCAAGGCTAGGTCAGACAGTCTTGGCCCAAGCTTGGATTATCATAGGCATGGCCAAGGTTGGGTTAAGTGACCTGGCCCTCACTTTGCCCTATACAGGTACGCCAAAGCTAGGCTTCCCAGTCTCGGTCCCTTTGTCAACTCTGGGGAACTCCTGCATGGGCTATTTTTTCGTATGGATTGTCTTGGATCCCAGTAGAATTCCTGTATTTTCGTTTGGAACCTTTTGTCCAATTTTCGTAATTTGTCACTTGAAACTTTTGTCCAATTTCTGCATTTCTAATTGAACCCAAGTTTGTGTTGGGAAGCTGGCGTCGAAGAAATATTTGGCGATGACCAGTAAAAACCTACGTTTAACAGTTAGATTTCTGACTATTGTGTCCTCTTTTTTCTATTCAGTTCCTAAAGAAAGTCTCAGAGTTCTATTAGTCAGAATTCCTGGTGGAATCTCAGTAGGATTCAGTTTAGATAAGTGTCTCTTTTCTATCCTGCATTCTCCCAGGTGTTTTGCCCTTAGATTCTGTAGCGATATGCATTCAACAAGGATGTAAATGAAGGTTTCTTCCATTCCACCTTGCTCCATCAGCTTAAGCTCCTTGAAGTGACTTTTTAGGCGGCAGAGTCGAAAGCGATTAGTGAAGTCTTCCTCTGGCTCAGACATTTATTAATTCTCCCCTTTGAATGTTTTAGCCGTACTAAATCCTCCTATTGGTCCAATCTACTTGTTTTCGGTCTTTGCTAGTTCATCTGCTATCCGCTGTATATAGAAAAATTAGTAATTCAAAGAAGAAGAATTATTTTTACTCATTACCATATCAGTAGTACTAAAATTCTCATTAATATTAATCGTCTGGGGTTTTAAAAACTTTGATTACGCAAGTAATTTCTCTCTCTCAGACTCAGAGTATCTTATTTTTTTTTTCAAGTTCGAACTACTATCTCCTGCATTCAAGGAAGTTTTAATCATCTGTTCGTGTACGTGTTTTATCTGACATTGATCTTAAAACTACTTACTGACTCGTTTTGTTTATTTGTGTGGCTCCATGTGGGTTTGACCATGTGGGCTAAGCAATTGTTTAGTGTAATTTTTTCAACTACACGTGCATATATGTCTGTAGAAACGTAATTAATATAAATTTAAAAGTAAATAAACTAAAATTCTTCGTCCGTGATAATTAGATGAATGTTTTTTTTTATATAAATAGGTTAATGGCCTTTAAAACAGGATGCTACGAATAAAAATCTGAGTTATAATAGCGTGACAAAAGGTTAAAATCCTCGAAAACTTCCAATTACTCAGAAAAAATGGTGTATAAACAATGTTTGACTGATTTTAATGTAATTAGTTTAAATTTTTCCCGGTATTATGCAAAACGTATCCGTCTTCGTTGCTACTTGCAACAGCGCCGACTATCCTGTCTATTAAATTTCAACTTTAATTAATTTAATAAATCAAGTAGTATAACTCAATTTCTCCTCATCTTTGCTAAAGTGCATATATAATACAATTTATACTTGTTAATTAAGCAAATTCTATCATCAACATTAGATTCTTTTTTTTCCCGTTCCAGTGTACTGTCTCTGATTAAACCGGTTTTGCCATATTTTGTTGCAAATTTGTCAACACGAGCAAAAATCAGTTCTACCTACATGCGGATCTGAATGCTCGCGAATATGTATTAAACCCACGAACAATTCTGCTTACTAATGACATGATTAAATGTTAATTAGGAAAAGTAGTGTCAAGTTTGCAGCAGATTTTTCAAAGAGACTTGCACAAACAACCGAGATCAAGAATATTTAACGGAAAGCACTCAATGCTACAAATGATAACTGAAAAAAGTTTTTGTTCCCAATTCTAAGATTGTTGCACTAGTTGAAGATTTATACTTCTGTTGAATCATTAAGACGAATCCTTTTTGCCTTAGCTTGAACCATTTTTCGATGCACTTCAAAGATCCAAAATCGGCTTCATCGGGTGGGTATTTTTTATCTGCGAAAAGTAGAAGTAGCTCAGAGTTTTTTTCGTTTTGGTGTTATTATGATCGTCGTTAGTGATTCTTATTTAATTAAATACTTCTAAAGTCTATAAACGTCAAATTTATCCAATTTTCCAATTTTGTGTTTCTACCACTATGATGTAATAAGGGGCCATCCATAAATTACGTCACATGAATATTAGGACTTTTTATCCACTCTCTACCCGCCTTCTTCATCAGTATCACTCTGGCCACCTTCCATCCTTCCGGGAACTCTTCCTCCCTCAGTACCCTGTTGAATAGAGCCCAGAAGTACTCCCCGTTGTCATCCAACAGCTCTTCATCATATCACCCCTCAGGCCATCTATCCCAGGAGCTTTCCTTACTTTAATGTTTCTCCCCCCTTTCTCTACTTCCCACTTCTCTACCGTCCTTATCCTCCTCATTTTCCCTACCCCCCTAGTATCCTGGATTTCTCTAATTCTCCACCTCCCCCTGTGAACAATTTCCCTATAATCTCCTTCTCCCAATCTTCCTCTAGCACCTCGTTCCTATTTCCACCCATAGTATTTACCGCTATCTCATACGCCTTTCCCCATGGATTGTCTTCCAATTCCCCCAGAATCTCTTCCCTCTTTTTTCCCTCTCCATCCTACGCTCCAGTTCCTTCTTCTTCTCTTTGTATCCCCCTCTTCCCTCTATCCTTCCTCTTCCCATTTTAGTGTGTATTTTCTGTGACGTCACAAAGCTTTTGACCCCCCTGTCCCCTGTCACACAATGTCACATTCCAGTGACTCCCCCCCTCCCCCCTTTAACGTGTGACGTAATTTATGGATGACCCCTAATCAAAGCATGAGTAATACTTTAAATATTGCTGTAATCGACCTTACAATTAGCATAAAACAATATTAATTAATTTTTCAGAAATATCACGCCATTAACCATATTAGTTAATAGAATTTAATTTATGGCTGTGAATTAATTAAGGATTATAATATAATAACAATTTGTCAGTCAATATGCAAACATTGATTCAACAACATCATTATTGTCAGGCATTTATCGAGAAATATATAATTTTAGATTGATTCTGATTTAAATTATAATAACGTTATTGCATTTATGCAGCGACAATTAATTTTCTAGGCGTCTCAAAAGGATTTTTTAGAAATTCAAAGTAATCACAAATATTCGATTTTTATCAATTTGATAGTATGGAATACAGAAAAATAAGAAATTGATATATTTACCGCTTTTTAATCAAGAAAATTCAGATAAAAACAATTTTTAGCTGCCTAAAAATGTAATGTTGCGAGGTCACCAAATCAAAGCCGGCCCTGTCTCTCGACTATTAATTTTGGCGAATGCGCACCTTTCGAGAACATTCTGGAAATACGTAGTGTGCTTAATTTTATCCCACAAGTAAACACTATTTAAATAAATAACAAAAACATTACAGTAAAAATGTTCATTGTTGCCGATAAAATGTTTATGGAAGTGAAATGCTCATTATATCTTGTTTTAAAACTCTTATATTTCGTCCCAATGTAGAAAGCAGTACCTTGTGATACATATTTTTGAAGCTTGCTTCTGATTGCACGACATAGGACTTTTGAGAAGGCTAGTGAACTCGTAAAACGTGTAACCGTTACGAAAAAGGTCCGTCACGCAACAGTGTTGCCATATTTCTGAAAAGGCTAGTGAACTCGTGAAACGTGTAATGTTACGAAAAAGCGTTCGTCACGCGATAACTCATTCAAGCGACTGTGCGCAAGGTATGAAAAATTGCCAAAATGGTCAAAATTTTGAAAAAATTGTCAATAATTGCCAAAAATTTGGAAAAATGATCAAAAATTGTCAAAGACGGTCAATATTTGTCAAAATTCGTCAAAAACTGTCAAAAATGGTCAATAATTGTTAAATTTTTTGAAAAATTGTCAAAAATTTTTAAATATGGTCAAAAATTGTCAAGAATTTGGAAAAATGGTCAAAAACTGTCAACATTTTGAAAAAATGGTTAATAATTGCCAAATATTTTCAAAAATTGTCATAAATTTGGAAAAATGGTCAATAATTGTAAAAAATTGTCAAATTTTTCGAATAATTGTCAAAAATGGTCAATAATTATTAATAATGGTCAATAATTGTTAAAATTTGGAAAAATGGTCAAAAATTTTGAAAAATGATCAATAATTGTCAAAATTGTTCAATAATTGTTAAAAATGGTCAATAATTATTAAAATTTGAAAAAATTGTCGAAATTTTGAAAAAATGGTCAATAATTGCCAAATATGTTAAAATTTTTGAAAAATTGTCAATAATTGTCAAAATTCGTCAAAAACTGTCAAAAATTGTCAAAATTTTTGAAAAATGGTGAAAAATTCACGAAAAATGGTCATTCTATTGTGCATAAGAAGCAAGCTTCTGTCGACGACCGCTCACCTTTTTTTTCTTCATTTGATTAAGCTTTATTTCCTTTTAAATTAAACTCACTAGATATAAAATTACATGATTCATATTCACGTTAATTTAATGTATACGCACGAGTTTCTGGTCACTTTTGTATTCCGAACAACGGTTGAAACTGCGGCAAACTTATCTAGCCGGTTGCATACACGAAATTTAAAACAATAGCTAAACTATGAGTCAAATAATCATAGATCACGACGTCGACGTATGTAAAGACACTCTCCATACTAGATGGAAGTAATCTAACTTTGAAACAAGTTTCGAGAAAGTTCCATTGCAAATCCTTCACTATCCATAAGTTACATTCAATAACTATCACTGTGTTGACGGAATTGGTTTGATTATTAAAGGGGATAAAAGGAAAGTTTTTATTACGTTGCATCTACAGTATTCTTTTAATAAGATGCCGGTTAGGCATCGTATAGTGCGTGTGACCCTTAACGCTCCTCAAGTTTGTGATTATAATTTTGAAATTCAATATTTTTTTTGTGAGATTAATTTTGGTCTTCGCAGAATTTTCTGCATGCAATGCAACGGCAAACTGTCACCGAAAAAGACGTATTTAAAGGAAAATGCAATAGTGTTACCGTTGAACTGTTGCACTTTCTTAATGCTTTAGAAGAAAATCCATCTTTCTGACAAAAGTTTTGCAATTAATTCCGATTTGCGATCTGCCAGTCGAACGAACACCACTTGGGACCATTCACTTCAAGAAGTAATGGAAAACTGTTGAACTTCTACAATGTGTTTATATTTTTATAGTTCCAATTCAATATACTTCTACAGATTATCGAACTTTCTTTATAGTTACGTAGCTAGATAAAATTTCAATCTATATTGTTATAAAATTGATACAATTCCATGTAAATGTAAACAATCAATTATAGTGTGCTTACAAATCGAGCACAAGTAAGTAATTTTCGCTTTTCAAGCAGATATAAAGATTCCTTGCGTCAGTATCTGGTATTTGACGTAACATGGATCCACTGCTGCAGACCTGAATCAAAACGATCGACAGCAGCCCCTGAAAGCCGTCCAAAGCGACCAGAAACTCGAAAGTCACTTACGGCACTTGTATTTTGAGACAAGCTTTCAATCGATTAAGCATAAAAATGCAAAAGAAAAAAGTGTTTTCTCACCAAGACCATGCTCTATGTCACAAGACGATGGAGACAATGTATACTCTCCAGATAGAGAAGTTTGGCTGAAATGGAGAAGTGATTGGCCTATTTTTAGAGCAAAGACTGATCGCTTTACAAAAAGGTATAGGAAAGTTGGAGGAGTGTAGAAAGAGACTGTTGATTGAAGTCGAATTTCTAAAAAAAATGTCATGGTTGTATTTTCCTTGTATCCAGACTTAATTCGAGATAAAGCTTTATTAAAAAATGTTGACAGAAAAGCTACTCGACTTCCCTTGAGACTGAGAAGATCTTATAAAAGGACCAACTTTTGAACCGTGTAGATAACATTTGAAATAGTAAAATTCAACTTTAGAAACCTTTTCGTAAAATTTCCATCAAACTAAGACAGTTGGATCTATTGTGGTTCTCTGAATCTACATCTCCAGCCAATCAGCATCGATACTGAATCTTTTATGTAATTTCTTTGACGCCTGGAACTTCATTCATTCATTCATATATTTTCATATTCATATATCAGCCCAGGCACTTGAACTGAATCTTTGTACCATTTCCCATGTTATCTACTTCCATTCCAGAAGCTTCGTATCTTCTATAAAGGCCACTAGTTTGACTGGAGAGATTTTCAGTAATTTTGATGGTTGTATTAATTTTTCTCCAAAGAAGCAGAGTATGTGATTAGGCTTTTCATCATCAAGTTCACATTTTCTGCACAAAGGTTCACTAACTTTGCCCATAATTTACAGATGTTTCCTTAAGGTGCATAGTATCCATTCACCAGGTCGGTAACTGTCTTCAAATGACTCTTACCCAGTTTCAGTAGGCCGGTTGAGAGTTCCTTGTCTACCTTGTTCAGTAAACTCTTTGTATGAAGATGCCCTTGTGTCACCCTCCATTTGAATTGGTGTTCCATATCTAGCCAGTTCCCGATTTCCCCACTTATGCAATCTTTTGTGATTCCACATAACGGTTCCGGACCTATGAAGTCTCCTTTAGAGCATTCTTCAGCCAACTGGTCCGAAATTTCATTACCTGCAATCCCCTCATGTGCCGGCACCCATATTAGAGACATTTTGTTGTCTCCTGCCAGCCTGTTGAGGGATTCTTTGCAGTTTTTCACCTAGTTGTTGGATTACTCATAGCTTTAAGCAGAGCCTGGCTGTCAGTGATCATTTCAATTTTTTGTCCGTTATATCTTCTTCTGATGTTTTCATCAATACAGGTTATAGCAGCAATCGTCTCTACTTGAAACACAGTCGTATATCGACCAAGGATAAAGAACATTCTCTTTCTAGGTCCTTTTATACCAGCCCCAGTGCCATGGTTTGTTTTGGAGCCATCGGTGATTTCTCCAGAATTACCTGGATGCATCACCTGTTCCCTAGATGGGATGATGATATTCACTCGCTCAGTGAATATATTCTCTGGTGTCATGCTATCAAACTTATGTGAAATATGGGTTCGTCTAGTAATTTCCCAGTTGTATCAGTGTGTCCGTCTCGAACATTGTCTAAGTCTAAGTCAGCCTAAGAATTGCCATCCTTGCCTCCGCCCTTACAAAAAGTTATAGAGGAGGAAAGTCCAATAAGTCCCTGTGCTGTTCATTGCCCCGGTAATACCAAGAAAGGCTTGTCTTTGGATTGCAGTTGATATATTAACTGCAGAAGACACTTCTGTCCTCCTCCACCAAACTATTGTTCCAAAGGTGATCGTTGGACTTATCACAGTTGTGTAAAGCTGGTGAACCACTTCAGGTCGTATTCCCCAGGCTTTGCCTATAAATCTTCTGCATTGCCAGAAAAGCCTAGTCGCCCTGGTAGTAATTTTTTCCAGGTGTGCCTTCCAATTCAGTTTGGAATCAAGGGTCACTCCCAGATATTTAACTTCTTTGGATATTTCTAGTTCTTCTCCGAACAACAGTACTCTTCCCTGCGGGAGAACTCATCTAATCATAAAAGCAACTAGTTTGGTTTTTTTTTTGGATTAACTGAAAGGTCCTCTTTAAGGCACAATTCCTCCACAATTCGCAGTGCTTCCTGTAGGGCATTCATAACCACCTCCGGGAATTTCCCAGATCCTATCCATTTGCATGTGGTGCTGTTAATCCCTCTTTTTTTTAAGGGATCTGTTAATTGATGACATCGATATGTTGTCAAAAGTACCTTCGATGTCTAGAAATGCTTCCAGCCTCGAGACTGAATCTTTTATGTAATTTCTTTGTCGCCTGGAACTTCTTCTACCAACATTTAAAAATGGCCCGGACCGCCTTTATCCCAATATCTCTTCCTATTTTAATTATCTCGTTCATTTTAATTTCATAATTGCTAGCAAGTAGTTAGTGGTGAAATGAAATAAGATAAAATAATTAAGCGAAAAGGTGATTTTATGTCCATTTTATATCCAACATCAGGTTTATCAACAATATTCTTCCAAGCAGTTAGTATTTATAATGAAGCTGTTTATAATTATAAAGATATTACTAAATAACATTTATAGTATATAATACTATCAAGATTCAACATATCTCTGCATTAAATAAAACATTTTACCAATCTGGTTTCGCCTACGTATCCCATCGCCTTTATAAACTCGGTAATTATTAACGTATTTATTAGTGATACAAGTTTAACAGCAATCAATTAAATTACACTTATATATACATCTTGTCGATATTTATAACTTTTGATATAATAAAATTGCTCGAAAGCGTTCTGAATCTACCTAGATCGATTCGGATGTTGATTGTCACATTATAGATAACCAATAATTCCTTGTAATATTAAGTTATTCAATTCACTCGGTGAATAATAAAATGATAATTGATATTCGCTATCAAATTAATCGTTTTAACACTGAAATCCATTCGAAACGGGTTAAATATGTGTCAATAGACATAGTTCCATTAGAGATGGGACAAAGCGTCTACATAGAAGATGTAATATTTAGATAGATTGTTTTATCTACTCAATACTACAAATATACGAACAAAGGAAATAAATATTGACCTTCTTTCCTATAATTTTTTATACATTCTGTAGATCGTTCAAAAAATTCCATCAACTGTGAAAAATTTTATCATATCATAGCGTTGCTGACGAAAAGGTAATAAATACATTCAGGAGATACTGTCATTTAGGCGGGGTATCCAGAAAAGATAGCAGTCAGACTTATTTCTTTCGAACGAGACAGTCGGTCTTTGTTAGGCAGTGTAAATGGTTCATTGGACGATAGCTGATTGGAATTCGATATTATCTGAATAGTATTGACTCACGAGGTGTGAATAACATATATTTTCATTTATAGGGTGGATTCAATAACATCTGACTGAAGTATACATTTTTTATTGACACAAAAAAAAATTTTTTTATTTATTTTATTCACTTGAAAATAGCAGGTTTTTTTAAGGATCAGATGATAACTAGGTTGCCTTAATGCCAGAAGATAAGCTTCATCACTTTTTAAGCTGCTGCTTCCAAAGGTAGTAGCCATTGAAAGCCTTCTGTGTAGGATTGACACTTGGGACTCTGTAAAAACGTTATCGAATTCCTTACTTTACTTTGGAACTTGACGCATTCTATAACACCTTTCGACATCTGCACAATAATACCTCCCCAGGAGACAGATAGCAGGTGAACTAGCAAAGGGGGGAAATGAAACACCCCTTTGGAGCGCCGGAACCCTCTTGCGTTATCAGCTCCAATGTAATACTGGAAGAAATGGACAACGCTGGAAAGAGTTTTTTCTTTATTATAATTTATGTCGTTGTACGCAACATCATTATTTAAAATTAAAATATTGCATCTTATTATTTTAATCTCGAAGGGTAATCAGCGTGTAACAAATTATTGTATAAAATGTAAATCTATTAAGAATTTCAATATATTAATAGTCGGTGTTCTCATCTACCTATATGCTAGCCCATTCTATTAGAATACTGGCTGGCCTCGGAACAAAAAACTAATTTGAATTGTGAATAACACTGGTTTTCAATCCAGTCTATAACTACCTATAAACTTTTTTTATGCTGAAAAAATAATGGTAAAAGCACGATGTTGATATGAACTTTTTAATTGGATTATTTTGCTTAATTACTTATACAGGATTTTAAAAATTAGGCCGAAAAATAGTTTGTGGTTTTATAAAAAAAAATATATAAAATCATTACTATAGCAAGTGATAAAATCCAAATCCATCCAACTTATTTTTTAGTAAAAGTGTATTTTCAGCCAAACCACAAAGGACTATGCTTCCATCTTATGGAAAATAAAAGACCACTCAAATGCGGATATTTTGATACCAACTTATTCGTCTTGAAAAATAGAACATTTGATAACATTGCGCCAATGTTGTAATTTAATTAATAAACCCACAAAATCAGTTCATTTGTCAGAAATTTTCGATTCGATTACAAAATCTAAGCATTCAATAGAACTTTACCTGCTGCGGTGAAACAGAGTCGGACTTGTGAATATAGTTGTACATACGATGAATACCAGTTTCGTTGAAACAAAATAATAGGATTATATTTTTCAGTTGTATAAAGATATGATAGATTGCAATCAAATTATGTAAAAAAGGTACATCTCTCAATTGACAATCTAACATCTTTACATACGTTTGTCATTTTGTAATAGCAGTTTATTATAACGTTTTCTATATTATAATAGTAAAATTATAATAGGTGCATTTAATAGCTGACCGACACGTATTTCGGAAACAATTCCGGTACAAACGAATTCCCGTCAGGATTCTTAATGACTATAAAATACACATGAGTTCCCGTCCGACACTTGCAGTTATCTTAATCCCGCACTCGAATTGCCGTCCAGTTTATTTAATCCGCTTACAGGTAAACTAAATAGTTTTGAAAATTCCAGTAAATCGTAATACCTACTCGTAATCCTGAATTCTAATGAAAAAGTTGAATAACCTATTGGGGTGGCTAGGGGGTCTGTCAGTACTAATTGCTATGAATATATTTTTCTATTATATTAAGTTGTCATTTTCGAAACGGCAGTTTATTAATATACATATTTCCGAACTTTTGTTGTCGTACACTATAGTGATACACAAAATGCTTGAAGTAATACTAAGTGAAAAGGGTAAACCCTTTCTGGTTAGGTTATATGTTAGGTTAGCTTCTTTACATGTATGTATTTATGACTCAGTTCAGTAGTAGTACGCAATAAAATTGTAGAATTAAAATTCCGTATTTTATTCCAATAATGATATCATATAAAATAATATCGTGTAATAGTGCCAAACATAAGACATTTATAACTATTTCTTATTTCATACATCTGAAAACGGACCTCCCTTAAAACTTTTACTGTTCACTTATTACAATATGCAATAAATACATAGCTAGATATCAGATGATTCAGAGAATTTACCGCAATTAGGTACCATAAACACCTTTTAGACAGGTCAGTTTTCACCCTGACGGGAACTCGAGTGACGGCTTAACGTATCCTAATTATGGAACAGGTAGACTGTAGTTGACGCTGCTGATCGAACTATACCTAATCATGAAGAAATATAATGATGCAAATTAGATTTCAGTTAACAGTGCTTTTTATGTCACGCAACGGAAAACACTCATCGCCATCAAAATATATATAACACAAAAACCGGCTTCGGCTATCAAAAAAATACAAAAATTAAACAAAACCCGGCTTCGGCCATCAAAAAAATTTAATAAAGCAAAAAGGCGACTTTAGCTACCAAAAAAATATAAAAACCGGCTTAGGCCAATAAAAAATTTTTTTTCAGCTACACTTCGCGGATAGAAGGTAATGAGGTCCTCAGGCACTGCCTGTGGGGGGAAGGTGGAGCGCGTAAAAGGGGATACTCTAAGAATTATACATTATCTTTTAGTATCACCCTTTACGTCGGGTTCAATACCAACACACATTTCACAAGCATTTTTGTATTAACAGTTAATAGACATTTAACATCTTCCATATAAAAAAATCTTTTCCGCATCCCTATCCTATTTTTTTTAAAGAGTTACCGATGCCAACAAATACACTACAAAATACTACAAAGAAAAAACAAAATATAAAAATTAACTGATAAAATTAGGTCAGTTCAACCCTGTCTGGTTTTATTTATTCATTTCTTATCACTGCTGATATCCTTACTCATACAATCTCCGTAAGCGATTTTAAAAATAATATCATTAATTGTGGGTTTATTAATTAAATTACAACATTGGCGCAATGTTATCAAATGTTCTATTTTTCAAGACGAATAAGTTGGTATCAAAATATCCGCATTTGAGTGGTCTTTTATTTTCCATAAGATGGAAGCATAGTCCTTTGGCACTTAAAACTATCACCGCATCAACGAATTTGAGCCACAAAAGTTTATAATTTGAAGTATGTTGCCAACCAATATAAGCATCACCAACTTTTTATTTTAACGAAATCTACTTTACCTAATATTAAAAAAACGCTAGAAGCATATTGTGAAAATTACGCAATTGAAAATTTGACTCTTCATGAGTTTTTGGAAAAAACAAATCGGGGAAAGCTGATATTTTGTAGCGGTATTGTTGCCTCTTGGCTCCTAAGTCTTAACCCAGGTTAGTAAGAATTATCAAGGCTGAGGAGCTGTGGAAAAAAATGTTTTTTATGAGTTGCATGTTTTTTCCTTGCAGAATAACATTAATATTGTATGAATTTTTAAAATTTGTGTAAAACTCCTAGTGGAAATAGCCATTTAATTTGCATATATGCAATTACGAAGGTCTATACAATATTGCCCTTATCGACTATTGAGTAATTCATCATCATTTCAAACGCCGAAAGATTGAAGTCAGATTTCCAGCAACAGATTAATCAACTGAAATCGCAAAGTTCCGTGTAAACAATACGAACACGTAACAAAGTCATTATAATAAGTGATAAGAACTTCCTTGCATTTTTTTTTCCAACTGTGAATATCCCTCTTTAAAATAAATCACTGCGGTTTCAACCGGCAATTAACATGCAAAAAAGTATACGGACACACCTCGGTGCATGCTGCATATCGAAAATCTAATTAAACTTCGTACATGTTTGGAAAATAAGTAACACAAGTGTTTCTAGATTAATAAACTCGTAAGGAAAACATACAGGGAAAATTACAATTTTTTTTTTATTTCAGGCTAACGCAGCTCAGATTCTATGCCCTGGAAACTTCTTCAGAACTGTAAGTTATATAATATTTATTCTTTAATCGGGATCTGAAAAACAAAATTTTTCTATTTATATAGAAACTTTTTACGTTTTACAATAGTCTGCCGATGATTTTTTTAGAATCCTTGAACTCAAAAACATCCCTCCCTAAAGATAATATCTGATATTTGGGTTTTTTCGTATACTTCGTTCCAAGATATTTCGTTTTGATTTGAAAAGCGAAAAGATAATGCCTAATAGTATGATTATTTTACAACTGAAATGTTTGGCTAGTAAAATAATATTTGAGACTAATTTTTTAATTTATCTAATTATTTCTTTATGTATTTATGCTTCGGAAGATATATTTCCATATTTTTATTTTTCACGATAAATGGTTGACCATGACCACCTTATCTATAAATATTTTAATCTGATTGTGTAAATATAAAAAAAGCTTTTTTTGCTTGTTTTCCTTTGTCTGTTCAGCACCTATCCACTTTATTTCCAATGCCCTTTTTATATATACATATAATGGGAATAAAATATTTATAGATAAAATAGAAAGTTGGGATTTCTGGATAATTATTTTTAATATTGTCCCAGAATTTTAGTTTGTAATAAACATTTCACATAACCGAATATTCTATTTGTGCTATAAAATAAAGGGTGTTTCGTTTGAAAGAAAAAAGAAAATGAAAGGTTCTAGTTTCCGTCCACCCTGTATAAATTTAATTACGAAGATATTGCATCTTATTACGAAACTCTGTTGGGCAAAATAAAATAGTTTCTCCATACCTTTTAAAGGACAATGTATAACGTGTAGCAGAACCTTATATGTTTGGTTTGTAATGGAGTTATGCAACACTCTGTATAGTTCGAGATAATTTCAAAATATTGACCTTAAAGACATCTACCATTTTCTTTTTTGGAACTTTAGTTCCTTATGTTAGGTTGGAGCGAGGGGGGACGCGCAGCAAAAAATCTGACCGTTACGTTATGTGACGTCATGTTACGTCATACGGTGTTACATGCGGTATAGTAGGGATGTGAGATTAATGGAAAAGAATCGATTTTTAGTTATTCGAAATTGATCGATTTTCATAAAAAAAAATTCGATTTCTGCGAATAAATCGATATTTTTGTATTATTTAAAAGTACGTGGTCAATGATTATAAAGAATTGTCTAAAATTTTTAAGCATTGTCAAAAATGGTCAATAATTGTCAAAAAGGTTCAAAAATGGTCAATAATTGTCAAAAAGGTTCAAAAATGGTCAATAATTGTCAAAAACTGTCAAAAGTTTTGAAAAATTGTTGAAAATTGTTAAAAATGGTCAAAAATGGTTAATGATTGTCAAAATTTTGAAAAATGGTAAACAATTTTGAAAAATTGTTAAAAATGGTCGATGATTGTCATACTTTTGAAAAATGGTCAAAAATGTTCAACAATTATCAAGTGTTCAAAATTTTTGGAATATGGTCAAAAATGGTCAATAATTGTTTTAAATTGTCAAATTTTTTGAAAAACTGTCAAAAATTTTGAAATATTGTCAAAAATAGTCAATAATCGTCAAAAATTTTTGAAAAATGATCAATAATTGTCAAAATTTTGCTAAATAGTCAATAATTGTCAAAATTTTGATAAATAGTCAATAATTGTCAAAATTTTGAAAAATGTTCAAAAATTTTGAAAAATGGTCAAAAATGGTCGATGATTGTCATAATTTTGAAAAATGGTTAAAAATTATCAAAATTTTTGAAAAATTGTCAAAAATGGTCAATAATTATAAAAAATTGTTAAAAATCTTGGAATATGGTCATTAATTGTCTAAAATTGTCAACATTTTTGATTAATTGTAGAAAATGGTCAATAATTGACAAAATTTTGAAAAATGGTCAACAATTTTGAAAAATTGTTGAAAATGGTCAAAAATGGTCGATGATTGTCATATTTTTGAAAAATAGTAAAAAATTGTCAAATTTTTTGAAAAATTCTCAAAAATGTTCAATAATTATCAAAAGTCTTTAAAATTTTGGAATATGGTCAAAAATGGTCAATATTTGTCTAAAATTGTCAACTTTTTTGAAAAATTGTCAACTTTTTTGAAAAATTGTCAAAATTTTTGAAATATTGTCAATAATTGTAAAAAATTTTCAAAATTTTTGAAAAATGATCAATAATTGTCAAAAGCTCTCAAAATTTTGAAAAATAGTCAATAATTGTGAAAAATGGTCAATAATGGCCAATAATTGTGAAAATAATAATAATTTTGAAAAATGATCAAAAATTTCGAAAAATTGTTAAAAATGGTCGATGATTGTCATAATTTTGAAAAATGGTCAAAAATTATAAAAATTTTTGAAAAATTCTCAAAATGGTCAATAATTATCAAAAATTGTTAAAAATCTTGGAATATGGTCAAAAATGGCCAATAATAATTGTTAAAATTTTGAAAAATAGTAAATAATTGTCAAAATTTTGAAAAATGGTCAAAATTTTTGAAAATTGTCAAAAACGATCAAAAATTGTTGAAAATTTTGAAATATGGTCAAAGATGGTCAATAATTCTCAAGAACTGTCAAAAAATTTGAAAAATTGGTAAAAATGGTCAACATGGTCAATAATTGCCTAAAATTGTCAAAATTTTTGAAAAATGGTCAATAATTGTCAAAAGTTATCAAAATTTTGAAAAATAGTCAATACTTGTCAAAAATGGTTAATGATTGTCAAAATTTTGAAAAATTGTTGAAAATGGTCGATGATTGTCATAATTTTGAAAAATGGTAAAAAATTGTCAAATTTTTTGAAAAATTCTCGAAAATGTTCAATAATTATCAAAAGTGTTTAAAATTTTGGAATATGGTCAAAAATGGTCAATATTTGTCTAAAATTGTCAATTTTTTTGAAAAATTGTCAAAAATTTTGAAATATTGTCAATAATGGTCAATAATTGTGAAAATAATAATTTTGGAAAATGATCAAAAATTTCGAAAAATTGTCAAAAATGGTCGATGATTGTCATAATTTTGAAAAATGGTCAAAAATTATAAAAAATTTTGTAAAATTCTCAAAATGGTCAATAATTATCAAAAATTGTTGAAAATCTTGGAATATGGTCAAAAATGGTCAATAATAATTGTTAAAATTTTGAAAAATAGTCAGTAATTGTCAAAATTTTGAAAAATGGTCAAAATTTTTGAAAATTGTCAAAAAAGATCAAAAATTGTTGAAAATTTTGAAATATGGTCAAAAATGGTCAATAATCGTCAAAATTTTGAAAAATGGTAAAAAATTATGAAATATTGTCAAAAATGGTCAATAATTGTCTAAATTTTTGAAAAATGGTCAATAATTGTCAAAAGTTGTCTAAACTCTGAAAAATAGTCAATAATTGTCAAAAATGGTCAATGATTGTCAAAATTTGAAAAATGGTCAAATTTTTTGAAAAATTGTCAAAAATGGTCAATAATTATCAAAAATTGTCAGAATTGGTCAATAATTATAGAAATTTTTGAAAAATTTTCCAAATATGATCAAAAATGGTCAATAAGTGTCAAAAGTCGTCAAAATTTTTTTGAAAAATAGTAAATAATACGAGCTGTTTCTGAAAATCGGTTTAAACACGTAGTTTATATAATCGATTTACTAAAAATCGATAATAATAAATCGATTATAAGAAAATAAAAATCGATTTATTTATTGATTCAATCAGTCAATTAAAAAAATATATATAAATATTAAAAAGATCATATAACATTAAAAGGAACTAAAGTTCCTACAGTGTGTCCCTCGACACGTTCTACTTTTTATATCCCTTAAAATAACCCATACACCAAAGTTTGTAGTAAGATTGGCACACCCTGTATAATATATGCGTTACAAACATCACAAGTACTTTAAAATTTGCAAACTTGCAAACTCTTAAATCAAACTTAAATTGTTCAGGACCCCACACCTTCACCGAACTTCTGTTTTTAATCAACCTCAAAGATGTCAAACAAAGTTTCACGATAATTTCGAAGTTAACAACTCCAATAATTTAATATTTAAATGCATAAAATACTAGAAAGAAAAGTTTATTTTCATTTATCCATCCGTAAATTTACTATTTTCAATCGTTTAAATAAATTAAAATCTCTCATAAAGAACCCGAGAAAAGCTATTAAATTCAAAAATAGAACAGACAGCACCTGCATTGTAAAAGTAAAATCACCTTAACGGTTTTGTCGAGGAAAGAAATGCTCCGCAAGCACGAAAACTCAAAAGGATAATAACAATTGCAGACGAATAGAGATGGGGTATTCGTACCTGTTTCTTTTATAAAAATTGTAAAGTTTATCCAAAATCAATTGCAAAAGCTTGAGCATATTTTCCTCTCCCAGTAGAAACATGTGCAGACAAGCAGTACTAGCCCCATAGAGACCACGTATCACTCCAGGATCAGTACTAGAATGTCACCATGCATTGGTTGAGGCGACAAACAACAATGTAATGTAGTGACCAAAAGATGGTAAGTTTAAAGACTTCCCGGGGGTTGCACAATGAGGAATAGGTGCTGTGGGGTTTGCCCTACCGTTCCAACTGACCAGATTAGTTAATAGGGGGAAAAAATTTGTTTCGTCGAAATTGCCGTGGATCAAATACACTTTCTGTCGTACTAGATTCATTCACTATTGTCTGCTTGTTTGTAACAATGCCACCTCTAAGAAAAGAAATGCGGTCATGGTGATATGGGAAACTAGCGATAAGACACGAATATTAGCAATAATAGGCGAATGTTGTCGCTTGGAGGCGAGTCGCTGTAATCTTATTTATTTAACGACCCCTTTTTAAGTGATGCTCGAGTGGAGAAAGGATACTACGGAATTGCATTTCCTTACTGAAATTATGTTAATATCATTTTCATACTGGCACTACTTTTCACTGTTAGATGTGGAGTTTGGGGGGGGCACTACCAAGATGTGGGTGTAATACGCTTTTTAATGTGACTAATTGAAGAATATTTATTTCTCACTTTGTTGGGAGAGCGAAAATACAGTAAAGATGATTCACGAATAATGGGAAGATAGAATATTAAAACAAGCGTTAATTTACGTTTTAACGATGGGTTGGAGACGAAGGATCTCACTTATAATGTCAAATTTGTTATCGCTAGAGGAAATGATGTTCTACACGTTCGTTATTGCTCGGTAAGTCGAGCATTATCATCAATAAATGGTTATCATCAGCAATATAGGCTCAATACCCATGTCGCGATATCTTACAGCAGTCATTGTTTGCTGTATCAAGACCAGCAGCTCAGTGCGGTCATCATAACATATGCAAACTGATCCTCCACCGAAAGGAGTGGTTGTCGCCATTAAATTTGCATTATACCGCTCTCCTCTTTCTCTCCAGACTAAAATTCGACCATCACACGTATGCAACCGAAATCGTGATTCGTCGGAGAAAAGACAATGCCTCCAATTTTCAAGATTCCTTTTATTACTTTTTCCAATGATGAGTGTCCAACACATCCTAATTTAGGCGAAGATCCATACCCTAAGATCGATGAAAGAGTTTATTATCGACGTCCATCCGATTTTCTACGGAAATACAACCTAGAGCTAAATTTACTCGTTACATTAGGAATGTACAACCTTCTGATAGTCTGGCCAGAAATAACTAGTCCAGTAGCTTGTCTAAAGAAGCTGTTGATTCTTGAAGCCGTGAATGTTGGGTTTCTCCTAGCAGTCAGGTCTTGAGCTTGTGTTGTGGCTCGTTCTCGTCCTCCTCCATGTCTATACCTACTCTGCATTCCCATTTGCAATATGTCGATTCCCTGCTCGAATTGGGAAATTCATTCGATTCTGCATTTAAGAGATTAAAATTTTTGCAGAAACGGTTTAGCAAAAATCCGGCTCGAAGGACCAAAATGTGCGGGAATGAAAAACCCTAATATCTTCCCGAGTCGAGCAGCTCGACTGACGACGTTTTGAGACACATTTAAACGCGTAGCGACTTCTTGTTGGGATACACCTTCAAGTATCCAACGCACTAATTGCTCCAGTTGCAGTGCCTGTAAGTCGTAGAGGCATAAGTTTAACCGTTCTTTAACGTAATAAGAAGACTTATTGGTAAAAACAAAACAGCTTTTCTCTTCGACTAAAATATAAACGGTATAACTACATTTTCCAGTTAAAAAGATGAGAGCCGATGCATAAAAAAAAATTATAAAAAATATTGACACATCATACAGTGTGAGATCGTTTTGATAACGTTTTTAAATAAAATATTTGCAAAAGTTATAATTATCCACTTCAATTGTTGAGCAGTGTATTTTAACTATTCAATATTTCACCGCAACGTTATTATACTTTGAAACAAAGTTTCCGACAGGAAGTTAATACTACATACTAACTAATAACTCTTAGTTGGATGTTCTGTAATAAAGATTTGAAATTACTAATAATGCATAATTTCGAAAACGTTCGTTAATATTTTTAAGTCGTTTTTAAGGCTTCCAAGTATAGTTAAAATATATATTTTATTGCTTATTGTTTTTAGAAAACGTTATTTGTTTCTTTAATAGTATTTTGTGTAATCGTTTTCACTATATACATGTTGCTTTTAAATTAATGGTGTTTGCCATGACAAAATTTCCTCTTCCGAGATACCAACCGTAAAAGATGCTGAGTAATTTTTTGTCATGTTTTCTCAGTGTAAAATTTAGCTCGTTCGTGTTTAACTCAGGAAAATGGCAACACACAAATTTCAATCAAGTAGGGATACAATCAGGCACTTTCAAATAAAATAGGCTTAAACACAACCCAAAAACGTGCTTCAAATCCAATAATACACCAGTCTGAATCTCTTGAAAGTGTATCTACTAATTCTAGGATACACTTTCAACTTTAAACCCGCTTTCAAAAATATTTATTCGGGACTGACACATTCTTAAATCTATATATTTTACAAAATTAGCATATCTAAAACACTAGATTTACTCTGATTTGTTTCTTGAAATAGTCTTACACTGTTGTTAATATTAACCAACGTTTTTCTTTATCCCGTTTTAATTAAGAAAGGTACTGGTACTCAGTCCAGTACGACTGGTTTGTTAAAATAAAAAGTACCGGTCAGTGCTTCAGAGTGGAACATCGTGAACATATCTTAGACGTCCGCTATCTTTCCAAGCATCTTTTAACAACCACACAAAAGGGAATCTTGAACTAATGGCGGTTTTACCATCATTGTAAACATTTATAACGTTTACGTTGATAATTTTTTGAAGTACTCTGGAGAAACTATTGAGTTTGCTCAATATTCGCCTTACGGGGCTCGAATCTGACTCAAATCTTTAAACTCTTTTTTTTACAGTCGCGCGTAAAATGACTAATTACTATATTCAAATGAAATCGTAAAGTCGACAAATGCCGAGGATTGTTACTTTACGCTCTAGCGCAAAAAAGGAATCTTTTTCGCTCGCTTATTTAGTCAAACCACTCCTTCCGAATTAACAATTTATCAGATTAAAAATTAAATAAAATTATATGAAAATTGTCAAAATTTTTGAAATACAGTAAAAAATGATCAATAATTGTCAAAAATTGTCAATTATTGTCAAAAACTGTTAAAAATGGACAATTTTTATCGAAAACTGTTGAAAATGGACAATTATTGCCAAAAATGGTCAATAATGGTCAAAAATGGTTGATAATTGTCAAAAAAATTTTAAAAATGGTCAAACATTTTCAAAATTGTCAAAAATGGTCAATTGTTAAAAATTTTAAATTTTTTTTGAAAAATGGTCAAAAATCTTCAATTATTGTCAAAAATGGTCAAAAACTGTCAAAAATGGACAATTACTGTCGAAATTGGTTAATAATTGTCAAAAATTTTAAAAATGGTCGATAATTGTCAAAATCTATCAAAAATGGTCAAAAATTGTTAAAATTTCTGAAAAATTGTCAAAAAGTACAATTATTGTTAAAAATTGTCAAAATTTTGAAAAATAGTTGATAATTGTCAAAAATTGTTCAAGTTTTTGAAATATGGTCAAAAATGGTCAATAATTGTCAAAAATTTGGAAAAATAATTGTCAACAATTGTCCATAATTATCAAAAATGGTCAATTATTTTGAAAAATGGTCTAAAATTTTGAAAAATTGTCAAAAATGGTCAAAAACTATCAAACGTGGTTAAAAATTGTCGATTATTTTTAAAAACTGTCAAAAATGGACAATTATTGTCAAAATTGGTCCATTTTTGTCAAAAATTGTTAAAATTTGCAAAATGGTCGACAATTGTCAAAAACTATCAAAAATGGTCAATAATTTTGAAAAATTGTCAAAAATGGCCAATAATTGTCTAAAACTATCAAAAATGGTCAAAAACTTTCAAAAATGGACAATTATTGTTAAAAATTGTCAAAATTTTGAAAAATAGTTGATAATTGTAAAAAATTGTTAAAGTTTCTAAAAAATTGTCAAAAATTTTGAAATATGGTCAAAAATGGTCAATAATTGTCAAAAATGGTCAAAAATTTGGAAAAATGGTCAAAAACTATCAAAAATGGTTAAAAATTGTCAATTATTGTTAAAAACTGTTAAAAATGGACAATTACTGCCAAAAACTGTCGAAAATGGTTAAAAATTGTCATCATTTTGAAAAAATGGTCACTAATTTGAAAAAAAAATAGTCAGTAATTGTCAAAAATGGTCAATAATTGTTAAAATTTTGAAAAATGGTCAATAATTGTCAAAGATTTGGAAAAATGGTCCATAATTGTCAACAATTGTCGATAATTATCAAAAATGGTCAATAATTTTGAAAAATTGTCAAAAATGGTCAAAAACTATCAAACGTGGATAAAAATTGTCGATTATTTTTAAAAACTGTCAAAAAAGGACAATTATTGTCAAAATTGGTCCATTATTGTCAAAAATTGTTAAAATTTTGAAAAATGGTCGATAATTGTCAAAAACTATCAAAAATGGTCAATAATTATGAAAAATTGTCAAAAATGGCTAATAATTGTCTAAAACTATCAAAAATGGTCAAAAACTGTCAAAAATGGACAATTATTGTTAAAAATTGTCCAAATTTTGAAAAATAGTTGATAATTGTCAAAAATTGTTAAAGTTTCTAAAAAATTGTCAAAAATTTTGAAATGTGGTCAAAAATGGTCAATAATTGTCAAAAATGGTCAATAATTGTCAAAAATGGTCAAAAATTTGGGAAAATGGTCTACAATTTGGAAAAATTGTCAAAAATGGTCAAAAACTATCAGAAATGGTTAAAAATTGTCAATTATTGTTAAAAACTGTTAAAAATGGACAATTATTGCCAAAAACTGTCGAAAATGGTTAAAAATTGTCATCATTTTGAAAAATGGTCACTAACTTGAAAAACAGTCAAAATAGTCAGTAATTGTCAAAAATGGTCAATAATCTTCAAAAGTTGTTAATATTTTGAAAAATAGTCAATAAATAATACGAGCCGTTTCCGAAAATCGATTTAAACACGTAATTTATAAAATCGATTTACTAAAAATCGATTAATATTACTATAAAAATCGATTATTTTTTAACATTCCTAGTCAGTAGGTTAATCATGATGAATGGCGAAAATGACGATTATTCTAGCACTTCTATTATAACCTAAGATTATAAAAACTTATAAAAATGTTTTAATTATTAAAAGGGCGACTGTAGAAAAAATTATGTGTGTTTTTCGAGCGTAAAGTAAAATTGCCGCTTTCGAAAGATCGCTGGCAACATTCATTCTCAGGCGGCAATCTGTTACTTTACGCTCTAAATACACAAATAACTATTTTGATTTCTGGACAAAATTTGAATTTTCTCCCCAGATTTTTCAAAAATGTTTTACCAAATTCCTAACCTGTGGGTCGGTTGGTTAACTGTCCGTTTTTTCTTTAATTTTGTCTATAAGAATCCTTGATATCCATAAGAATAGAACTCACTGCAGATCTTATAGGTTAGCGTTGGTTTGGTGCAATAAGATCGTCCTAAAGCTAACCTTCCTCCATTACATCTACATGTACAGAGGATCGCTCTGAAAAATTCCTACAGGCTGGAGTAACCCAATCCATGAAGATGCCCACGGAAGAAGTTCGACAATGAGAGAAGGAAGTTAGTGCAGCCTACTGGAAAAATACTCCAGGCCGAAGACAGGCAAAAAGGTTATTACTATCTTGGATCTTATGGGAATTGTCCACGAACGCCTTAAATACCTGGAACAGGACTACTTAGAGCCTGATCAGGTTACAGACCAAGCTCCTACCTAGATCTCTTGGACTAAAATTTAGATGGGTAGGGTATACACAAAAGATCTCATAGGTCATAGTGTGGTAATGCCAATCGGTCCAATCAACCCCCTTATAATCTAATCTAGGTACAATTTGATTATAAATAATGCCAAATATATGAAAAAATAAATTTCGCCGCCGCTGTCCAGTTATACATATTCTTTATTTTTCAAGTTTCTCTGCTCGCATTCGCGATTGTCAATAAAAAGTGAAAAGTTGTATGTGTGTGAGGGCAGGCAGCAGCAAGTGTTGTTCGCAGGCAGTCTTCTTTCTTTGAATTGTTTCATGGTGAATGAATCTGCCGACTCGATTTGAATAAGAACAATGAATTCGCTGAACGAACCCGACTATTCTAAAACATTTCAAATATCGCACACGAAACTCATTTATCCGATAATCCAGAATGTATATCTTTGCAATAAGGTTTTCGTACAGGGTAGCACAAATACATAATTTATTTATATTGTTTTATAAAAAAATATTTCCACTCCATATTTTGTCGAAAAACAATCAATTTGAAGATTTTACAATGCAACGCAATCTTCCTTGTTTTGATTTTTAGTAGAAACATTAATCGAAATCGAAAGGATAACAAAATTAAGTGATATTTATTACAGCCTTATTAATATTAATGACTTTACCGTATTTGTTGATAGTTTACCATTCTCAGATATTACATCACTCGGTTTATTTATATATCATTGGAATTAATTAATTTCGTATTGTTTTAACCGAGAAATTGTACTTGGCAATTTTACACAGGAATACACTCAACTGATTTATTTATATTGAGTAATCTCTATGAGAAATTGAAGCGTAGATAAACATTTGTCTAAGTTAACATAAACATCTTTTTCTCAGCGTTGCTTTCTACTATACATTTCTTGCCTACAGAGTGACCCAAATAACTCAAGAACACTATTTTTATTAATATGTTAAAATTCAAATGCTCTCGAGAGTTTTCACTGTTCAGGATATTTGAAGCTTCCATCCCAGTCTAGCAATAATTTTTAGATTAAAATCACAAAAGTGTTTTACCACTAAATTTGTTTTGGGAATTTTTCGATTGGAACTCGACGGGTAATTTCGGTTTTATGGTGATGAACCCTCCATTATGGAGATTAACTCCATTTCCGAGCTTAAATAAAACTGGCTGACTGGAAAAGTTTTTTCACGTTCATAATTATAAACAGGTTTATGACGATACGTCTATCAACAGGTGGACGAGGGCAGGCAAACAGAATTTTTTTATTCTAATAATAAAATAAGAACTATAATATGTTAGGTCTCAGTTAACCCTCCGTCGGGCGCAATAGTAGATTTCCGAGTTCGGGCGCAATGCATCTCTTAGATTCATGAGCGAGATTTTTTCGTTGCAATTTAATTAGAGTAAAAACTGATCTGAAGAATATTGCATTGTTTTAATAAAGAATATTTTATTTTATTAATTGACAGAAAAAAGATTTGGCATCATCGGGGTTGACTGGATTGTATAATCTTTGACGTCTCTTCATTCTTTCTTGTAAGGAATAAAAAACACCGTGTTTAGTATATTCAATTCATACCTAATAATTGTCTTTGTTAATTTAATAGTTATTATTGGTACGTAATAATAATTATTTTAACAATTATATGGTTTACATTGTGAGGTTAGTGTATGTAGTTAGAGGTTTATCGTGATAATATTATATTGAAAATACATTATAAACATTAAAGATTATAAAAAACACAGTTATTGTTATTATAAAGATGAATTGGATCGTATAGGTAAGTCACTTCATGTTTATATATACGCCAAATGTGTTAAAATTTTGAAATATGGTCAAAAATTTGGAAAAATGGTCAATAATTGTCAAAAATGGTTAACAATTGCCAAATATTTTCAAAAACTGTCAAACATTCGGAAAAATGGTCAATAATAGTAAAAAATTGTCAAAAACTGTCAAAAATGGTCAATATTTGTAAAAATTTTGAAAATTTTTTCAAAAATGGTCAGAAATTTTGAAAAATTGTCAAAAATGGTCCATAATTGTCAAAGACGGTCAATAATTGTCAAAACCAATGAAAAATCGTCAAAAACTTTCAAAAATGGGCAGAAATTGTTAAAATTTTGAAAAATGGTCAAAAATTGTTAAATATTTAAAAAAATGGTCAATGATTAACAAATTTTTTAAAAAATTGTCAAAAATGGTCAATAATTGTTAAAATTTTAAAAAATGGTCAAAATTTTGAAAAATAATTGAAATTTTTTAAAAATTGTTAATAATTGTCAAAGACTGTCAATAATTGTCAACACCAATAAAAATCGTCAAAAACTGTCAAAAAAGGTCAATAATTGTTGAAATTTTGAAAAATAGTTGAAATTTTTGAAAAATTGTCAATAATTGTCAACACCAATCAAAAATCGTCAAAAACTGTCAAAAATGGTCAAAAATTGTTAAAACTTTGAAAAATGGCCAAAAAATTGTTAAATATTTAAAAAAATGGTCAATGATTGTCAAAATTTTTGAAAAATTGTCAAAAATGGCCAATAATTGTTAAAATTTTGAAAAGTGGTGAAAAATTGTCAAAATTTTGAAAAAATGATCAAAAATTGTCAAAATTTTGAAAAAATGGTCAATAATTATAAAAAACTGTCAAAAATGGTTAATAATTGTCAAAATTTTTGAAAAATGGTAAAAAAATTTTGAAAAATTGTCAAAAATGGTCTAATAAGAGAAAAAAGTCTTGCCATATTCCAAAGAACAGAAACCGTTCACTAAGAGGCAACAACTACTTCTCGGGCTATATGCCCAGACAGACATTGAATTACACTTCTAAGTTGTTTCTTAGTGAACGATCTCTGTTCTTTGAAAATATTTTTCAAAAACTTTGTAAGGCGTTATAATATTCGACGCTTTACTAAAATATGACAATTTTTTACAGGAAACTGTAATGAAGTAATTAATTTATATAAGTACATCAATTAAACTATATCTGAATTAAACCAAAGTTCATCCCATTTAAATCGCCTGATTGAGGTTGATCTCTAAAGCCCTTTTCGACTAACCATACTTGCCCTTGTATAATCTTGGTTTAACTACCTAAATCCGGTTTAATTTGTTTTCCGATGTTGCCAGACAGATGAACACGCAAACATTAAAATCATTGATTTCTGTTACTCCTTTATGTTTGTTCGATTATAGTTATTAATTTTATTTACAAAAAATAAGTAGAAGAAACTTTCAGAGAAGATTTTGGGTTTATAAAACCAGAGTTTAATGATGCTGCAATTTATTAATTCCTTTCTTGTTATGTTTGTAATGGTTCTAAACTTAGCTACAACCAGAGTATTAGATTTAGGTACTCTGCACTCGAAATTCACTATTTTCCATTTTCGTGAAAATTCATAAAAACTAATACCATTTTTTGAATCCATTAGTTGATCTCGAACGACAGGAAAAGTCTTCCTCAAGAGATGGATAATTTGATGAATCACAAAATTGTAATTTATGGAATTAGCTGAAAGTTTTCCAAATAAAATGATTGACATCTTAACAATATTATTGTGGATAGTAGATTTACTAATTTTTGTATTTAGAAGTACAAAAAATAAAAAATTTCACGAAAGATTCTGAAATTTCAAAATATAATACACTTTTATTAAAATATCAATGAAAACCTCGGTGGCCGTGTAAAATAAAATTGAAAAAAAAATCACCTCTGCTCTCAATATACCGTGACAATATGTTACATGCTTTAAAATACCATGTCGAGTAATATGATATGCAATTAGTTAAGCACAGTGATGTAAGCACTTTTTATTCGAAGATGTAATCCTAATATACCCGACACTCGAAATTATGTAGCTAAAATCCCGGCGTGTACGGTCTTGTGATATGAATATCACACGCCCCTTTTTTGTTATGGCTTTAGAAAGGTATTTCACATCAAAGGTGGTCTCCAAAACGTCAAGACTGGAATGAAAATCGCCGTAACACTCAACATGCAAACCGACCCACCTTTAAATTTTATAATAATCGTTTATACCATGAATTTCAATCAAAACTTCTTCGATTACAACGTCATCCGACGTACAGTATCCACTGTCGCTGTGGGACCACTTTTTGGAAATAGTGTACCACAAGGCTCAGATTGAGGTCCAATTCTTTTCATGCTAATCATTAACGATGTAACAGACTTAAAGATAGATTCAGTTTGTTTTCCAATAAACTAGTGTAACCTGGAGTAGCTCATCCATCCATCCATCCATCCAATCACAAAATCTAATTCGCTGAGGAAAAACTCGAGGAAAAAGAACTTGAACACGTTGGATGTAGTAAGGGTACAATTTCTGCTCTTAAAACTCGCCACACAGATGTATGGCTGATATTTAGGATTTTTTTAGCTGAGTGTTGATCAATTTCATCCAGAATATCTTGTTCTATCCAGTCCGGGAACGATGCACTTTTTCGTGGTATTCCGCTGTTCCCTCAGTGGGAAGGTGATGATTTGTCCAAGGTTTAAGAGATTGGCGTGAACAGCTAAAATATGTCGTGTTATCCTGTTCCTGGACAGAGCAATTGTGATTGTAGTAGGACGGTATGAGATGACGAAGAGTCTCAATTACTGTCCTACGGGAGGAAGAAATTGCATTCATTAAGATGCAAATTGTCTCTGGTTTTTGTAAGGTCATGGGAGCTGTTTCCTAGCGTTTTGAGGAAGGAATTTGCTTTTTCGGGAACTTCCATCCTCTAAAAGTCCTAAGGGTAAAATGATGGTCCTTTCAAATATTTTGGTTGTATTATGTAAAAATTTAAAAATCGGTTCCCCCTATTTTGGACAGGATTAAAATTCCGTCGACTGCACACTTTTTGGAATGTTTTCGGCTAGAACCTTTTCTCGAAATAATTGTGTTGGAAAATATTCCTTCGGGAAGTTTTCTCTTTTAATTTACATTCGAACTGAGCAGAAAAACTTGTTTGGGTCGAATCAAAACATGAAAAAGGAAAACGAAAATGATGATTCGGGGATTCTTGTAAAAGGAAGGATAACAATGGATCTCAATATTAAAGATGCTCAACGGTTTCCGTTATACATACATCATATTTCGCCGTGATTTAAGAATTGGCATGATTTTCGTTGTATGAAAGGGTTTCCCTATTTTATTCTATGGACTATGGAAATTGCTGTAACATCAGATATTCAAGAGATCATTTGGGTTATTGGAAAGATATAAAGAGACGCCTTCTTTTTATTTTACGATTTTAAAAGTCGTTTTGAATGGACTAAATGTATTTCACGTAGAAAAAAAGCTACAGCTAGTTAAATTTTGTATACGTATGAGGGACCGTCAAGTCGTTACCGAGAAATATGATGCAATTTACCACACAAATTGCAGAAAAAAGACCGGCGGTATTTTCGTAATGTTATAGGGTTTTGTGGCGACGAAATTCTCTCAGCTTTTTCATTGGGTAATTTATTTTTTACAATTCTTTTCGGCTTTGTTTAGAAAACAACTTAATGGAAAAATACGAACAATGGAAATTATTCTAAATACTACAGATAAATTATGTTGTTGTTTTTAAATCGACTAACTCGAAGGTTTTTTGCATAGTTGAAATATGCAAAAATATTTTTTAATGAGAAGACTCAACAAAATATCTTTGGTCTGGATTCCTGACCATTCCTACATGGATATTTGGTTTGGTTTCAATACAAATTAGATTACTCCTTCAGGTTTAATCTTCCCCAGGAAATTCTATCTACATGCTCAAGGCGCACGAACGCGACTCCTAGTCTAGTATGGAAACCTGATCTCCTTCCTGCACATGTTTAGCAACCCTTCTGTTTCGAGGTTTGAAGGTCCTTTCATAAAAACCTTGGCATGTCTTAATCCTGGTATCTCATTCCCTCATGCTCTGGTCCGAGATAGTTCTCTTTGCCAGATTTAAAGGGATTCCCAGTCCCTTTTCTGGCAAGTAGGTCCAATACCAATACATAGATAGTATCAAAGGATGTATATAGTGGAATCATAACGATATAGTTTGTACGAAGTCAGTTGGAACTCATAATTCCTTACCGTCCATGGAACTATCCAAATAACATTTCCGTACCGCTCATCAGCGTTTTTGGTTGCCTTCGAACAAAGTATATCGGAGGATTTTTAAATTGAATAATTTACCTAATTTCTATACGAAAATAATTTTTGAAGTTTCGATTTGTTTTGTAATCCACTCATCGTTTCGCTCAGCATGCCTGGAAATTTAAATTACGGGTAATATAGAGGAAAGTTCAATTTTCTTTTCCATCTGCTCATTTTACTGCGAAGAAAAAATTAAAAAAATAATAATAGAGGCTCCATTATCGCAAACCCTCGCAGAAGGAAACGAGATTGTTTGTTAATTTTTCTAATGCCCTTGGAGTAAATCGCCCTTCAGATTGAGGATATAAATCATCGTAAGCCCTTTCAAAAAAAAAAAAAGCTTTTTTCTGTTGAAATATTACCATGACACTGCAGGTTATAACTTGATGCAGTGAACGACAAGTGAGATTAATGAAAAAATTCAATTAATTTTGTTGATCCGAGTGCGCCGTGTGCTGATATTAAGTGATTAACCGGTGTTGTCCGACATTGATCCTGCGGAGGTGACAGGAACAGTTTGTTATTATAAAAGATCTCTAAATATACATATCCCGGTTCAATGGATTTTTTTCCGTTAAAAGGGCAGGCGTGCATTAATGAACCGATAAAAATTTTAACTATGCTGATATAAATTAGAGATAGAGGGTATATTGTATTTTGATTCCGTGAAGAGGGATCAAGTACGGTTCGAAACTTGCAATAATAAAAAAAGCTTTTTTCTTATTATATGAGAAGTAAAAGAGGGTGCAGCACTTATTCCAGCGTACTATCCTAGTTGTCCCTTGGCTAGATCGACTCTATTTTGCTTCTTCCTTCCAGTCTTGGATTTCTATCTCCTTTAAATAACTCTCTCCATCCTCCAACCACCTTGTCCTTTGCCTTCTTCTTACTTTCCTTCCTCCTAATACGCTATTTATAACTCTTTTAGACATCCTGACAATACGCACTTCCCATATATTTGTGCCTTCACTGTCCCAACTATTTTTGGCTCACTTCATTGTTGCGTTAACTCAGAAAAATGTTGCTGAGAATTTTTCATTCCCAGACATCCAACATACTCATATATTTAAATGCACATTTTTTATTTTTTGTATTCTGTTTTTTTTGCATCCTGTATATTTGAATAACGCTAGCGTCAATTCATCTCGTCAGAGAATGTAGAAAAATTAGATCCCAATGTGATACGACCTTTATCCAGGATCTACGGCTGTAAAACGATTTTCCGCTTTTCCATTTTCCAGCAAAATGGAAATTCGCATTCGGGGGACGTTCAGTTTTCAATCACCTACGCCCCTGATAATGCTTATCTATTCCAGCAACCGTTATTGTTCTGTTTTGCCATGTATTTATACTCGTTCTCTCTCAACTACTCCTCTCGAAAGATATATATGAACTCTTTTTCTGTTTCCATCGCAATCCGGACTTATCCAAAGCTAAATTTATTTCTTGTCTGTTGGAGTTCGTTGTCGAAATGGACCAAGCAAAATATGGAAGAGTGCAAAAACAACTTTTTTATCAACTCCAAAAAAAAGTATTTTTTGTTGTATACTATATCCGTGCAACAAATTCAACATTAACTATCACGGTCAGAGGCGTGGAAAGTTTGTGAAAAAAGAATGGTGAGCGGTGAGCCTTCTTCTTATGCACAATAGAATGCGAGGTTGGGAAAACCATCAATAAAAATACGCGCAATAAAATGCAAGACCATCATTATCTTCACTTCTAAAAAGAATGTGCAACAAAACCATTTCTCGTCGATAGTCATTTACATTATTGGTCATATCGTAATTGCGATATCTTATGACCTTTTTTCAAATTTCAACATTTATTGACCCCTTTTGATAATATTTCAAAAAATTTGACCGTTTTAGACCATTTTTCCAAATTTTAACAATTAATGACCATTTTTGACAGGCTCTGACAATAATTGACCATTTTTGACCATTTTTCAAAAATTTTGACAATTTTCAACAATTATTGACCATTTTTGACTCTTTTTTATAATTATTGACCATTTTTTCAAAATTTTTGACAATTTTTGACCTTTTTTTCAAATTTTAACAATTATTGACCAATTTTAACAGTTTTGACAATTATTGATCATTTTTGACCATTTTAGACCATTTTTCCAAATTTTAACAATTATTGACCATTTTTGACAGGTTCTGACAATAATTCATTCATTTTTCAAACATTTTGACAATTTTCAACAATTATTGACCATTTTTGACAGTTTTTTATAATTATTGACCATTTTTTAAAATTTTAACAATTATTGACCATTTTTGACAGTTTTTTATAATTATTGACCATTTTTTCAAAATTTTGACAGCGGCACAGAGCAAAATACGTGTTGATCTGCGTTAACCCGAAAATTCCTAAGTTTCATAGAAATATTTTTGCTGCTCCCCAAACCAGTTCTGAACCGCTATTGATTTTCTGAAATGGGTATTGCTGGAACGATCATACTGTATCCTATAAAAAGGGGAATTGGCAATAAAAATATTTTCCTATTCATTAAATTATCGATAAAATATATACATTAATCCTGCAATTTATCCCTTCGGTTCTTTCTCATTAGTCGATATCCTACTATCCATTAAGACTTCTGGCTTGTATAAAGAAAAACATAAATCTTATCAATATCGGGGAAAGAAATGAGCAATGCCACTTATTTTGGAATTATAGAGATGTTATTGTTCTCCGAAACCTTCATTTTTTGTCTAGATCATTAGTTAGTTCGACAGTATCTATATTAAAAATAGCAAAGTTAAATTATCTGACAAATATAAATGAGTTATTTGGTCTGAAGATGAAATAAGGACATTTTAAGATGAATCGAGGAAGAGATAGATGTAGGTGGTGATGATACAATTAAAGATATAACCATAGACTACAGAAAAGGAAAAAGCAACAAACTGAGCATGAAACAATTCCGCAAAAAAAGGTGAACGGTCGTCGGACCGCCGACAGAGGCTTGCTTCTTATGCACAATAGAATGACCATTTTTCAAAAATTTTGACAATTATTTACCATTTTTTCAAAAATTTTGACTATTTTTTCAAATTTTAACAATTATTGACCATTTTTGACAATTATTGGCCAATTTTAACAGTTTTGACAATTATTGATCATTTTTGACAATTTTCCAAAAATTTTGACCATTTTAGACCATTTTTCCAAATTTTAACAATTATTGACCATTTTTGACAGGTTCTGACAATTATTGACAATTTTTCAAAATTTTTGACAATCTTCAACAATTATTGAGCATTTTTGACATTTTTAAAAAATTTTGACCATTTTTCCAAATTTTAACAATTATTGACAATTTTTGACAGGTTCTGACAACTATTGACCATTTTTGACAGTTTTTTATAATTATTGACCATTTTTCGAAAATTTTGACAATTTTCAAAAATTATTAACCATTTTTGACAGTTTTTTATAATTAATGACCATTTTTCGAAAATTTTGACAATTTTCAACAATTATTAACCATTTTTGACAGTTTTTTATAATTATTGACCATTTTTTCAAAATGTTCACAATTTTTGACCATTTTTCAAAATTTTAACAATTATTGACCATTTTTGACAGTTTCTGACAATTATTGACCATTTTTGACAATTTTTTATAATTATTGACCATTTTTTCAAAATTTTAACAATTTTTGACCATTTTTCAAAATTTTAACAATTATTGACCATTTTTGACAATTTTTTATAATTATTGACCATTTTTTCAAAATTTTAACAATTTTTTACCATTTTCATTATTTTAACAACTATTGACCATTTTTGACAGTTTTTTATAATTATTGACCATTTTTCGAAAACCTTGACAATTTTTTGACAATTATTGACTATTATTTCAAAATTTTTGACTATTTTTTCAAATTTTAACAATTATTGACCAATTTTTGACAGTTTTGACAATTATTGATCATTTTTGACAATTTTTCAGAAATTTTTACGATTTTAGACCATTTTTCCAAATTTAAACAATTATTGACCATTTTTGACAATTATTGATCATTTTTGACAATTTTTAAAAAAATTTGACCATTTTAGACCATTTTTTCAAATTTCAACAATTATTGACAATTTTTGAGCATTTTTGACAGGTTCTGACAACTATTGTGAGTTATTGACAGTTTTTTATAATTATTGACCATTTTTTCAAAATTTTCACAATTTTTGACCATTTTTCAAAATATTAACAATTATTGACCATTTTTGAGCATTTTTGACAGGTTCTGACAATTATTGACAATTTTTCAAAAATTTTGACTATTTTTCAGAAATTTTAACAATCTTCAACAATTATTGACCATTTTTGACATTTTTTTATAATTATTGACAATTTTTTCAAAATTTTAACAATTTTTGACCATTTTTCAAAATTTTAACAATTATTTACCATTTTTGACAGTTTCTGACAATTATTGACCATTTTTAACAACTTTCAAACATTTTGACAACTGTAAATTTTTCAAAATATTTAACAATTTTTGATCATTTTTCAAAATTCTAACAATTAATGACTATTTTTGACCATTTTTAAAAATATTTTCAACAATTTTTGACGGATTATGACAATTATTGACCATTTTTGACAATTTTTCAAAAATTTTGACCATTTTTCAAAAAATTTGACAATTTTTAACAATTATTGACCATTTTTGACAGTCTTTTATAATTATTGACCATTTTTTCAAATTTTTCACAGTTTTTGACAATTATTGACCATTTTTCCAAATTTTCGTCAATTTTTGAAAACGTTTGGTAATTATTAACCATTTTTTCTAAATTTTTACAGTTTTTGATAATTATTGACCATTTTTCCAAATTTTTGACCATATTTCAAAATTTTTGACAATTTTTCAAAAATTTTAACATATTTGGCAATTAGAGAGAGATACACGCGATACTCTCTCTCTGTCTCTCTTCCGACTGTTTGGGAATCCCTCGTGCCGGTGTGTATGAGAGAGAGAGAGAGGCATGCCGCTGTGTAGCCTACGAAAGAGAGAAGAAGAAGGCGATTGAGGAAGAAAGGGGAGAGAGTTAGCGCAGCGAGCGGCCGAGAAACAGACGAAGAATGAGTCATCGCGTGACGAACGCTTCTTCGTAACATCACAAGTTTCACGAGTTCACTAGCCTTCCCAAAAGTCCTATGTCGTGCAATAAGAAGCAAGCTTCCAAAAGACGAAATACTTGAAAAGGAATCAAGTGTGATAGCTCCCAAGAGACTTAGACAAAAGTTCTTCTGGAACGAGATGTGGTATGGCAGATACAGTCTACACAAGTTGGCGAAAATACTGCCCCAATTCAAATTAGATGACTGCTTTAAGGCCGAAACTCACTTAACAGCACACTACCTGACAAGCATCGTCACAGCACCGTCGAGTGGTCAACTTGACGGTTGTGTATGGGTTCACTTAACGCATCGACACGGGATCAGCACCGTCGCGATACCCGACTATAGGCTTCACTTTATATTGTCAGAGATATTGTATTGTACTGTACTCTATGGCTGTACTAACCGAAATGTGCTAATAAGTGAGTGTACGACGTCGGCAAAGACTCAGCACGCCGTCCGCAAAATATTCTCTCTGATAAATGTGTTGTGATTGAGGCGTTGACGTGCCTTCTCGATGCTGTGCTGATGTTATGTAGGCGCGCTTACATTCAAATACACATAAGAAATAAAATCTGATGGTGATGATCAGTCGCTGTTAAGTGAGTTTCGGCCTTTTAGCTCATTTTTCACAGGCAAGTTAATAATCTGTGAATCTACATCCTCAGGGCGCACAAACCGAGCTCCTAGGGTCTGTAGTCTGGCTCGTTCATCTTGTTTTATACCAAAACCAGCTCAGATTTAGACTGGAGTGTCCACCAAGGATTCCGGTTATTGACCTGATCTCCATGTCCAGTTTTGGTAAAGGCTTTGTTTTTTCATTTGCTTGGTATCTCATAGAAGCAGACCTTAGCTTTTCAGTCTATCTGATCTGGTCGTTGCCAGATTTTAAAGGATTTCCAGTCGTAACTCTGGGATATGTTATCTGGCGCATTAAGTGAAGGTAAAATATAGGATGAAACGTAGGTAATAATAATTACATCAAACCAATCAGGCTTATCGAGAAAAATATCATTTCCATTGTAGAATTTTTCTTTGATTATATGTTTTTCTGCTATCTATATGGAAAGGTTGTACTCAGTGAACCTTAAAGGAGATATTTTCGCGAGTGCTTCGGGCTTGGAAAACTGCGAAAATCACGAAAGTCTGGAATTTAATTTAGCATTGGAAAACCATGGAAATGTAGGGAGAAAACAGAAAGTTTTGGAAATGTTTCTTGTGTTTATTTTGAATTGGGAACGATTTCATTTTATAGCGAGAGCAAAAAAAAAATTGTTTGTAATGTATTCTCGCTGTCTGCGTTGGATTAGAGTATCTCAATCAACTTTTTACTTAAATTAAAATGTTCGCTACAAAATTATCGTAATTTTATTTTTTCTCGACTTACAATAAAAAACTCGATGGCGTTTCTATGTCAAACGACATGTCATTTGTCAACTCTGTTACATCTGTCGACGAGAATGTGACATTTGATATTATAAACTAGCTGGGAGTCCAAATAGAATAGGGCAAAAATAGTTTTAAATAACCTTCACTTGGCACTAGATCTGGCGAATAAGATGGTGGAAGTAATAAACATATTTTTTACTGAAAATTATTGAGTCAAAAACTTTTATAAGGATACTTTTGTATTAACCCAAGATTGATAAATAACCAATCTTAAATCTTACTTTATTCAACTCATGGTAGACGTTTTATCTGCCAATATCAATATTGAACTACATCATTAAACAGCTGACGACTTGTAATCGATTTGTGTTAATTGATTAATTGCATGTGAATGCGAACACAAATGTAGCGTTAACATTTCAAAATATGACATATTATGTACTTGAATAATCAGTGGCGTAGAAGTCCACGAAGGAACGAAATAAATATTGAGAATTTTTTGTTCGTATTCCTGATTCTAAGATAAAAATTTATGCAACCCCATTACTCACTCGCTTTCGGAAAGTATGTGTGGTACCCGAGGCGATATATTTCTATTTCCCTCATTTCTATTTTCTTTTTATTTGATTTAGTTTACTTCACGTCCGACGCCTATTTCCACAAATCTCTCGAAACATTGCGGGAGTTATTATTATAAACAATATAAACATGCAGGTCGTGTTCGGCAAAAATACGGGCTGGCATTTATCAAAGACGAGACCGGGGCACGGAAACGACTAAATAACCCGACAGTGTCGTGCGCAAGGGCTGTTGAACCCGTCTATATTATAATTGGTTTTTAGTTATGAAATTATTAGTTTAAAATTTGGTGGGATTTTTTTTTCATGCACTAGCGATTGTTCTACAGCAAATTGAACCAGCAAAAAGTCGATCATTGGCGTCCATTAATGTTTAAGGTTTCATTAAAACAATTTCAAATATTAACTAGAGTAATTTTATGAAAACAGTTTAATCTACAGAAAAAATTATAAACTAACAATATTGTATATGTTTCAAACGCACTTTATACATATACAATCTACTTTCCTGTATACACAAAAGTTCAACTTAAATATTTCAGCTAAAACGTTGGAAACACAAGAGATGTGTCTCCATCTCCCGGGACAACAGTATTTTGTGGACTACAAAATGAAACGGTTTTTTTTACTTCCATTCCATCATTTATTCAAAACATTAGTGTTGTTTTTTTTTTCTCGGTTGTGAGGTAATATCTACAATGTATTGGTCGTCTACGGCACAACTTCTCTTAGTATAAACTGTTCCGTTTTAAGTATTTATTGAATTTAAAGTGATTCACCTATTTTTCTTTTATAGCACAAATTTCGACGTTGAAATATCTGCAAAGATAAACTGCTGCAGAAAAGTTGAGAAAGTTCATAAATTAGGGGATTGTGTTTTAACAAATTACGATTTTTGATCACCAAATGTTTATATGTTATAAATTTAATGTTTTGCACGACATAGGACTTTTGGGAAGGCTAGTGAACTCGTGAAACGTGTGTTACGAAAAAGCGTTCGTCACGCGATGACTCATTTTTCGTCTCTTTCTCGGCCGCCCGCTGCGCCTCTCCCCTCTCTTCCTCAGCCGTAAAATTGTCTAAAATGGTCGAAAATTGACAAAATTTTGAAAAAATGGTTAATAATTGCCAAATATGTCAATATTTTTGAAAAATTGTCAAAAATTTTTAAATATGATCAAAAATTGTCAAAAATTTGGAAAAATGGTCAATAACTGTCAATAATTGCCAAATATTTTCAAAGATTGTCAAAAATTTGGAAAAATGGTCAATAATTGTAAAAAATTTAGAAAAATGGTCAATAATTGTCAAAAACTGTCAAAAATTGTCAATATTCCTGAAAATTTTGAAAAAATGGTCAATAATTGTCAAAAATTTTGAAAAAACTGGTTAAAATTTTTGAAAAATTGTCAATAATTGTCCAAGACGATCAATAATTGTCAAAACCAATGAAAAATCGTCAAGAATTGTCAAAAACTGTCAAAAATGGTCAAAAATTGATAAATATTTAAAAAAATGGTCAATGATTGTCAAAATTTTTGTAAAATTGTCAATGATTGTCAAGAATTTTGAAAAATTGTCAAAAATGGTCTATAATTGTTAAAATTTTGAGTAATGGTCAAAAATTGTCAAAATTTTGAAAAAATTGTCAATAATTATAAAAAACTTTCAAAAATGGTCAATAATTGTTAAAAATGGTAAAAAATAGTCAATAATTGTCAGAACCTGTCAAAAATGCTCAAAAATTGTTAAACATTTTTAAAAATGGTCAAAAATAGTCAATTATTGTTAAAATTTTGAAAAATGGTCAAAAATTGTTAAATGTTTTGAAAAATGTACAATAATTGTCAAAATTTTTGAAAAATTGTCAATAATTGTCAGAAAATGTCAAAAATGGTCAATAATTGTTAAAATTTTGACAAATGGTCAAAAATTGTCAAAATTTTGAAAAAATCCTTTTTTTCTTTTATGTGAGCGTATGTTTGCCCTTTTGCTCTATATATTTCCAGTATGGTTTCCTCTAATATCAATTACAGCCTCTGTTGAAGTAGCCTTGATCGATTTGTCTCCAATGTTGGGGTAAAAGTTGTTGGAGTGTTTTTGGGGGTGGTTCATGGGAATTCAAAGCTCTTGCTAGCTGTTCAAACTCACCTTAGTTAACAGAAACTGATCGTCAGGAGCACTTATTAATTTTGGTGGGTGCTTAAAACGTTTGACTTCTTTGGTTTATATCTATAAAGTTTTCTTTTTAAAAAACCTTCACTTTCAGGTATTTAGCAACATCTACATTGTGATTAACGTACAAACTAGTGCGCAACCTAGAATATTGTGTAATTGTTCTTACTTTTTTGGATAAATCATCCTCGTATGCAAGGACATTTTCTGAAAATGAATATTTTATTTTATTTTTCTCCAATTAAGAAATTCCTCATATGCACGTTCGTATATGGCTCTTGATTTTGTTAGTAGGATTTTTGAGGAGGTCGTAAATCAATATAAGCCGACGATCCTCATTATTACCTATTGTTCTAAATATAGATAAGCAATAAAAGTGTGTGTCTTTTAAAAGATTTCCAGGTCCGGATTAAAATATCTCATGAAATAGTTTGGCATTTTAGTAATATTAGGTTCTCCTTTATTTTTGGCTTTTTAAAATTTATTTGAAAATAAAAAATCTCCTAAAGTGTAGATATACGTTACTTTCCTATGTGGTGGTAAGAAAAAGGCTTTATTGCTCAATTATACTTAACAAACAATAATAAAACAAAAGTATAAGTAACCTAATATTTTTTTCAAATTACCATATTACCCCATTTCGCAACGATTCCATAAAGTCTAATCCGTAACTTAAAACCATTAAAATGAACTTGAAGTGCTTAAACTTTAATGTCGTCGAAAATAATTTTCTTGGATTTGTAAACATTATAAAAGGTAAATGTTAACGATGTGAAGACAAGATTTAATATGAATAACCTCTCGCTTGTGTAGTAGGTACTTTGTGATTTATAGTTGACATTTGAGCAAATAGCATTTTATCTGCACATGAATTCACCGACCTACATAGCGTCTACAACACTTAAATCTATTACAAAAGAGCTTTTAAATTCTCCCCGTCTTTATTTTTCGTAGAATCTTAAAATATGTCATTTAAATCCTTACTTATGTCTCTTGGCTTTAATCACAAGCTTAACTGCTGTAAAAAAAATTTTCCTCCATCCTCTAGCCGAGAGATGATTCTTCTTGGTCGAATTTTGCTCAGGCAACAGCTAATTTTGTTGCTTGCTCCAGCTAAAGCGAGCATGAGGTTTGGTTTTATAGCTCGTTAGCCAAGCAACACATAAATCATATTGTGGAAAGGAACTAAGCTAAGAATTATACGGATTAAGGTCGAAACACACCTATCAGCACCTCATAGGGACAGCGGCTGAGCATCACCGTCGAGTGGACAACTCGACGGTTGTGTATGGGCTCACTTAACGCATCGACACGGGATCAGCACCGCCGCGATACCCGACTATAGGCTTCACTTTATATTGTCAGAGATATTGTATTGGCACGCCGTCCGCAAAATATTCTCTCTGAGAAATGTGTTGTGGTTGAGGCGTTGACGTGCCTTGTCGGTGCTGTGTTGATGCTGGTACGCGCGCTTAAATTTAAATACACATAAGAAATAAAATCTGCTGGTGATGATTATGAGGTGCTGATAGGTGTGTTTCGACTTTTAAAGACAACCTGCAATCCTACATGGAACAATCAGCTGTTCTTACGAATAGGGATAAAAAAAATGGTATACAAGCGTTCAGAAAGTGGGAGTACATTATATAAAGTCTCGACATTTTGTAAACTTTTTCTCTGCCTGGAATTCCATCTTTTTGGTCTTGGGTTCTAATTACTATTTTTCGGTCAGTATTGTTTTGGTAAATTAATCTGGACTAAACCTTGACTCTGGATTTTTGTTTATTATTCCCTTTTTAACGATAAATCATCTCTATTCAGATAAATAAATCAAAATGTCCTTTGCATAAATCGACTCGGGCACTAAAGCCGAGAGCTAAATCTGTTTGATAACTTGCCAAATAACTAGAACAATGCCATTGTAAAATAGTTTAATTGCCGATAAATTCTTTTTTTAAACAAGATGGTGAATTAAATCGCTTGCTGAGCAGTAGTTTGCGTAGTTGACTTATTTGTTGTTTTTTTTCCACTAATACCAACGGCGGATGCAGAACCGCTCCAAGGGGTACGCAATCAGGGCCAGTCGAGAGCAGTTGGGAGAAAGTAGTTACATACCAACCATAATTTTCTTTCGCCGTCTCTAATGGTTTAAGATTAAAGAAACATTTTATTGAAATTTCAAAAAAAAAATTGATGTTTTTGCTCAAAGAGTATGCAATTCCCTACATTGCTCTTCCCTTGGATCCGCCACTGACTGCCTGTAAAGGTACAGCATGCACCAGCAAACACGAAGCGAAGCTGCTTAACCTTTTTTTGTATGCGCATGTCTGAAAGGCGCCATTTTTATAATAAGATACTTGTCATACTTCACTTTGTCCCTCGATTGTAAATTTTGGTGGTTGCGCCCCCTTCGAGAACTTTCGAGTAAAACGCTTTGTTTGTGCATAGGACGAGCGCGGAAGGTACTGGATTTTTAGAGAGTTGAGAAGGACTAAATATACGCGAGTTTTTTAGTGCTTGAACAGTTAGTTCGGAATTAGTGAAACGAAGACAAAGATTTAGTTCACAGACAGTTTACAGAAGTTCTTAGTAATCGGACAGTGAATTAAATAGTGCAACATTCAAGTGTTAAAAATAAATTAGAACTATTATACCGAGTGGAAACAAATTAAGTTTAATACAGTGAGTGTTTCTATAAATAAATAAATAGTAACTAGCCATCGTAGTGTGTATAATTTTAACCCACAAGTAAAAACTATTTAAATAAATAACAAAAACTTTACAATATTATTTTCTTGAGATAAGGTGCTAGAAAATTTAAAAGACACCAGAAAATATGACAAATCTGCAATTTTTGTAAGTTCTGGCGATTTGCTTTGAGTGGCAATGAGAATATTTCACAACAAACCTTCTTTTTATGTTTTATTTTCATAATCATTTTTATAGCAGGTGATATTATGAAATCATACTCATATTAATCTTCTTACCAACCTCATATATTGCAAAATATAAATAAATATTTGATAACCTAACGATCTACTAAAAAAACAAGCAATTATTAATAATTACACTCCCGACATCAATAATAATAGACTTTCGTAAAAATTGTGGTCTACCACTGTTTGACCATCACAAATCCTCCTCGAAACGCTGATTAGGTAAACTCTCATTGAATCATCGCCATGGAACGAAATGCAGACATGAGTATTTTTGCGAATAAACAGATAACACCATGGTGGAGATTTTATTGGTAATCCGATTTATTTACGACAAAAAAAAACTCGGCGTGTTCGTATTAATTACATTTTTGTAAATACGCAGAAAGATTAAAATTATATCTAGGGGATTTAAATGATTTACGCGAAATGTATTGAAATCCGGGAGATTTTTTGAGTAAAAATTTTTTAATAAAAATTTTCTTATAGATATGATCTAATAAGTAGGGAGGGTGGGCAAGCAATCCCACAGCACCTTGGGCTCATTAGACTCTGTGCATCTTCCTGGAAGTCCCTCTCAGTACGTCAACCAGTCTATGGTTTTTTTCAGTAATAAATCCTGTTATCTACAAAACCGAATCATATAAAAGCATCGTTTCTCAACCATTTTTATGTCGCGACCCACGAAAGAGCCAAAAAGTTAAGTAAAAAGTCTTGCGATCCCGTCACTATTTTGTTGGAAAGCTTCATTTTTTGGGAAGTAGTATAGGCCAGGGAAGCAAGTAGGTACATACTAGTGATGAGCGATATCGTGATTTTTCAATCACGTTGTGAAATGATATCGTGATTTTTTAATATCACTTATTTTAAAACGTGTCGTATACGATGGGAAAAACTGCATCTATTTTCATTTCGTAAGATTATCTATTTGCTATTTGCACAGTCTTTATAATCCTATGATAATAAATAAAACAAAATTCGATCTTGTTGACAAATTTTAGTCGAATGAGAGCGATGAAGGAAATCGCAATAATTTCTTTTTCCACTACCCAAAACAGTGTTTTTTACCAAAAAAACGACATAACTCGAAAAATTTCAATATTTTCATTCGAAAATTTTTTTCCATGGTTTGTGTCTATGAAAACTACCTTCTACCAAATTTCCATCAAAATCGAACATTTTTTAACGAAACCAAAAATTAAAAACGAAAAATGCAGTTTTTTGCGTTTTTCGAACTAATTTTGAGGTTATGTGTGAAAGTCACTGATAAAAAAGTTATAGATTTTTCCAAGATATACAACATTTATGATCAACTTTTTTTTCTAGAACCTCAACTTTGGCCGGAAATCGCAATAATGTCTTTTTCCACCCCCCAAAAAGTGTTTTTACCGAAAAATCGTCAAAATTCGAAAAATTTTCCAATATTTTTTTTAAATTTTTTTTTCGCGGTTTGTAACTATCAAAGCTACCTTTTACCAAATTTTCATCAAAATCGAACTAATTTTGACGAAACTAAAAATAAAAGACGAAAAATGCAGTTTTTTGCGTTTTTCGAGCTAATTTTGAAGTTATGTGAAAAAGTCACAGATAAAAAAGTTGTAGATTTTTCCAAGATCTACAACATTTATGATCAACTTTTTTTTTCTAGAACCTCAACTTTGGCCGGAAATCGCAATAATGTCTTTTTGCACCCCACAAAAAAAGTGTTTTTTACAGAAAAAACGTTATAACTCGAAAAATTTCCAATATTTTAATTTGAACTATTTTTTCATAGTTTGTGACTATGAAAACTACCTTCTACCAAATTTTCATAAAAATCGAACAATTTTTGACGAAACTAAAAATAAAAAACGAAAAATGCAGTTTTTTGCGTTTTTCGAACTAATTTTGAGGTTACGTGAAAAAGTCACTGATAAAAAAGTTGTAGATTTTCCAAGATCTACAACATTTATGATCAACTTTTTTTTCTAGAACCTCAACTTTGGCCGGAAATCGTAATGTCTTTTTCACCCCCCAAAAAAAGTGTTTTTTACATATAAAACGTTATATCTCAAAAAATTTCCAATATTTTAATTTGAAATATTTTTTCATAGTTTGTGACTATGAAAACTACCTTCTACCAAATTTTCATCAAAATCGAACAATTTTTGACGAAACTAAAAATAAAAAACGGAAAATGCAGTTTTTTGCGTTTTTCGAACTAATTTTGAGGTTATGTGAAAAAGTCACTGATAAAAAAGTTGTAGATTTTCCAAGATCTACAACATTTATGATCAACTTTTTTTTCTAGAACCTCAACTTTGGCCGGAAATCGCAATAATGTCTTTTTCCACCTCCCAAAAAAAGTGTTTTTTACCGAAAAAACGTTATAACTCGAAAAATTTCCAATCTTTTAATTTGAAATATTTTTTCATAGTTTGTGACTATGAAAACTACCTTCTACCAAATTTTCATAAAAATCGAACAATTTTTGTCGAAACTAAAAATAAAAAACGAAAAATGCGGTTTTTTGCGTTTTTCGAGCTAATTTTGAGGTTATCTGAAAAATTCACTAATGAAAAAGTTGTAGATTTTCCCAAGATCTACAACTTTTATATTCAAATTTTTTCCTAGGAACTCAACTTTGGACGGAAATCGCAACAATGTTTTTCTCCACCCCCCCCCCCCCCCCAAAAAGTGTTTTTTACCGAAAAAACGTCGAAATTCGAAAAAATGTCAATATTTTTGTTCGAAATTTTTTTCCATAGTTTGTGACGAATTAACGTCGAATGAGAGCGATGAAGAGGTCAATATTATGTTCGATTTCGAATATTTAATATTTCGATTCATTGTCGTTTTCGCTTAAAGGAACTGTGACTGGCTGTGATTTTTTTGTATCAGTGAAAAAGTAACATTTCGTGAAATATACCACAACTATCTTATCTCACTCACACTAAAATTAATTCCTTTAATAAACGAATCTTTTGTACCTATATGTAGTTTTCAACAGACTGCGACCCCCTTTAAAAACAAACTCGACCCCCCGCTTGAGAAACGATGATATAAAGGATGTCCCAGGACTTCGTAACAAAAGCTTGGGAGATGATAAACTAAAAATAATTATAGTAAAGAACATTCCACAATATTTCGTTGACTCGACATCTGGTTTTAGGGATTTAATAATAAAACTTTATAAATCCCTCATTGTACAGTAAACAGTAACAGATCCATAGTCGGTAAAATTTAGATACTAAAACATGAATTAAATTTATTTTGTAAAAAAAATCACCAATTTTATTAAAACAAACTTAACTTTTATTCGTATATCGTTATCCGGTTTCATTTTTTGCATTTGGTTTTATTAGCGTCACTTCGTTTTTTTTTTTTCGTTTACTGATAATGTGCTTCCTGAATTTATCACCGCTCACAGATGAAAAATGTCTTACAGACGTACGTAAACTATTGGAGAACTTGGAAAAAAAATGTAATTAACCTAGCGAGTAAATAAATTGAAACAGTAATTGAAAATTCCGGCAACTTCATTGTTTAACGTAGCACCAATTCCATTTTTCTAACAAAATTGGTTGCCAGCGTAAAGCACGAACACACAAATAAATCTTGAAACTACTGTCTGAACGCTACACCTCTACGTTGTTAAATAATGTTTGTCGTATACTGTGATTGCTACAAACGTTTAGAATAAAACTGAAAAGATTGATGGATCACTTGACAAGCGTTAGAGTTTTGTTAATGAACTTTTAATTTAAATTACAGCTTCGTGAACCCGTTGGAATCCTGCTGCGACCTATTCGGGGGTCGTCAGCCACCCTTCGAGAAATACTTTTAAACAGTTTTACCAGTAATAATATATCATTCGGTACATTTATTAAATGTCAGTGTAATGAACTTGAAGAAAAATTGTCTTAAGGAATATTTAGATAAATGTATACTGAGTGGTTAAGAATATAAAAAATACAAAAAAAATTAAGAGTTACAAGCATTTTTCTGTCCATTATTATTTATAATCACACTTTGCAGAACTTTGCCACTCACTTTTGTGTTACTTACAATATTGTAATGTTTTTGTTATTTATTTACTTGTGGGATAAAATTATACACACTTTACTTAATCTCTATTAATTTATTTACACTCGGTATAAAAGTTCTAATTCATTTTTACCACTTGAATATTACAATATTTATCTTCACTATTTCATACACTGTTCGATTACTGAGAACTTTTGTAACTAACTCTTCACTCATATATAGTCCTTCTCAACTCTTGAAAATTCCAGTACCTTCCGCGCTCGTCCTATACACCAACAAAGCGTCTTCTCGAGAGGGCCGGCTTTGAGTTTGTTATTAAAACTGATTAATTTTGAAAAAAAATCTTATAGGTAGATCCCATTATTTCTCTGAATCGTTACTGAGAAGAAAAATATATATTGTGCTCAGTAATACTGCGGCCATTTAAATTTTACAATGCGCATATAAACTGATATACACTTCCACATCACGTACATCTGATTATTCAAGGCCTATCGGGTGACATATAAAACAACGCAAGAGAGACTATTTCACAAGATTTATACCCGCGAAAAAGTATACAAGGTGACACCATAAAAAAAATATCCCAAAATATTTTTAAATCGAACCAATTTTGTTAAAAACTATTTTCATGCTTATTTACGTGTAGATGTTTACACTGAAAAAACTGCTTATTTTACAGGATAATTGTACAATAATCTTTATATTCCTACAGGATGTTTTATTGGGAAAAAGAAATACTGAAACTTCCAATTTGTAAAAATAGCTGTTTAAGGCATTGTGCTATCAATAATGCCAAAAAAGAGACTATAATGCTGATTGAAAGGTCGCGGGAGGGATAAATTAATTCCCTTATTGTGTACCAAGTGAATACTTCTGCGTCTGCATATTTTGCATTCTGTCACCCTGTAAAAAAACAAGACAGAAGGGAGCGTAAGGAAGATTTATACCAACGGAAAAACTATATAGGGAACACGGGCATTTTTCAACTTCTGTCCTAACCAGAACAAACATTCACATGCGCCTCGTTCAGACTTAATTTTCCGTAACAAAAAAAAATAAAAGCACACGTACTTGCTCATACTGAATTCTCGCGACGTAAACTTTCGAATATACCCAAGGGTGGGAGCAAAAAATTCGAAAAAAAAAGAGAGCAGGCGGGATAAACTAGGATACATGCTGTGGAAGAATAAAATGACCCTTCCACAAAATGTTAAATATACTGATCGAGTTTAGGGATTAGAAGGAGGTACAAAGTTTAGTTTTTTTTAGAAAACTACCATTTCATATCAGATTTTCAAGTATTTTTTCTGTATTTATAAAAGTAGAAAGAAAAACGTTCTAATCGAGAGATTAACTACTAAAATTTCAGGTACAGAGGAATTGACCCTACGACTTCCTCTTTCCTCCGTGCAAACATAAATCACAGCTGAAAATTTAAATAAAAAAACAGCAATTATATGAATACATTTTACAACAAAATTGATACATTTTATAACAAATTTTCAACATAGGAATGTGGTAATCGATGTTGACAGTTCTTCTTTAAAAAATTGATTGGATACAAAAATTTTGTTTTGATCGACATCGATGTTATAAATATAAAGCGAGCATATCCAATATTCAATATCGACATTAAAAGTTTCGACTTTGTAATAAACGATGAGATTAAATTGAAATTCATTTTTACTGCCGCAATATTTTTAGATAATCAAAATATTTTTCATATTTAACTACCAATAAAATATTTTTTGTTCCAGATCACTTCCACTATGAATTCATACGTGAATACTACACCTTTTAATAAAACGGTAAGCCACTTTAATTTATCATCATATATAAGCAATAATCCTTGAGAAACTTGCTGTGCTTTCGTTTTCCCCTTTATACATACGTTGATCATATCGTTGATACCAATGGTTAGAAATTATGTGCGTGATGTACACACATGGGAAAAACACCCAAGTAGACCCAATTTGGAGATATTGATCTACAAATTTACATGTAGACGAAATCACACACAACGTTTGGGGCTAGTGTTGGGGCTAACAGATGAAATCTACTTCTACTTATTTAGTTTTGTCCATCTTCTTGCATAGAAAAAAATAATCAGTAGAAGCAGTTAATTCCTGAAGGCTTTGGCACACAAAACGTGCTGGACGGTAATATTGGAACGCAGCTGAAAATATATTATACAGGGTGTCTAAAAGGTCTCTTGCCATACACAAACTAAAGATGCTAGGAGGGATTTTATGTCCAATTTACGTTTATCCAAAAGTTCTTACTAATGTAGTTAGCGCCCTTTTAAGATCAAGGAGTCATTTTGGGTCAACGTGGGAGGAGCAACAGGTAAAATTTTTTGTATATCAGTTTCATGGCAAAACTTACATTAAATTTCCAAAGTTTTCTTCATCGTTGCGTCTGTTTAGCCGCATATGTTTAGTGTAAAATCTTAATAATTCTGTCGGAATATCATTCATTACCACATAGTTCTTGGGTGATCTTAATGATTTATAGTTATAGTTATTACACCCTAGCATAGCGTCTCGTACGTTACTCGACAAATAAAAAATTCCTCGTCTAACCGTCTGCTCCTATTAAAACGTCAGGCGAATCGGAACTACGCTTCGACGATCAAAGTTCAGCATTATATAATATGCGATATTACTCGGCAGTGACTAATGTGTCGGTAACGGTGACGGTTCTATGTTATATTAAAAACAATGTTTACCTTTCTTTATATTGTTATCTTATCGTACGTTGATGTTTTCCAACAGTTATTAACATAAGAAGCTTATTTGTCAAAAACATCTCTCTTTTTTTAAGCGTTCTGTTACTATAAATTTTTCGAAACTTAACAACACCTCTGCATGGGGCGTCGACCTAGCACTGTAGTGGAACGCCTCTGATGCGATAATTAGGGTGAAGCAGAGTCGAGCGCGGTTAGTACTTGGATGGAGAAACACCGTCGTTTGCACATTAAACAAATTTTATAACCGTAAATTAGACGAGATGAGAGGGAGAGCGAATAGGGTTGTACAAAGGACTGAATGAGGTGTATATATATTTTAGACAATTTTACAAATCTCATTTAGAATAGTTCAGATGCCTCAAATATGTGACCCTGTTTTGTCAATAGCTTTTCAGGGGTAAAACAACAAAAACTCTGAAGGTGTTAGCTCTCGGGTTCGACCGGGTCTTTTATAGATCATAAGTCTTCGAAATAAACGGATTATGCTTAACTGCAAAGGAGATGAAGATGCAGCTTGGAAAAACGGAGCCAGACCACCGGCAACGCGACAATGACGCACTATTAATTATGCGTTCATAATAAAATATTTATTTTTGTATTTAGACAGTCACCCTTTTAATAATTTATTAATATTATCTTAGGTTATAATAGGAGTGCTAGAATAATCGTCATTTTCGCTATTCATCATGATTAACCTTAAAAAGATCCACTGACTAGGGATGATAAAAAATAATAGATTTTTATATAAATCGATTATTATTTTCTTATAATCGATTTTTAGTTATCGATTTTTATAGTAGTAATTATCGATTTTATAAATTAGGTGCTTAAATCGATTTTCGGAAACGGCTCGTATTATTTATTGACTATTTTTCAAAATTTTAACAATTATTGACCATTTTTCACAATTATTGACCATTTAGACTGTTTTTCAAAATTAGTGACCATTTTTCCAAATTTTTGATAATTTTTGACCATTTTCCAAAATGATGACAGTTTTTGAAAATAATTGTCCATTTTTAACAGTTTTCAACAACAATTGACAATTTTTAACTATTTTTGATAGTTTTTGACCATTTTTGACAATTTTTCAAAATTTTAGACCATTTTTCAAAATTATTGACCATTTTTGATAATTATTGACAATTGTTGACAATTATGGACCATTTTTCCAAATTTTTGACCATTTTTGACAATTATTGACCATATTTCAAAATTTTTGACAATTTTTTTAAAACATCAACAATTTTTGACAATTATTAACTATTTTACAAAATTTTCACAATTTTGAACAATAATTCTCCATTTTTGACAGTTTTTGACAATTATTGACCATTTTGACTGTTTTTCAAAATTAGTGACCATTTTTCCAAATTTTTGATAATTTTTAACCATTTTCCAAAATGATGACAGTTTTTGACAATAATTGTCCATTTTTAACAGTTTTCAACAACAATTGACAATTTTTAACCATTTTTGACAATTTCTCAAAATTTTAGACCATTTTTCAAAATAATTGACCATTTTTGATAATTATTGACAATTGTTAACAATTATTGACCATATTTCAAAATTTTTGACAATTTTTCTAAAACATCAACAATTTTTGACAATTATTAACCATTTTCAAAATTTTCACAATTTTGAACAATAATTCTCCATTTTTGACAGTTTTTGACAATTATTAACTATTTTGGTCAATATTGACCATTTTGACTGTTTCTCAAATTAGTAACCATTTTTCCAAATTTTTGATAATTTTTGACCATTTTCCAAAATGATGACAGTTTTTGACAATAATGGACCATTTTTAACAGTTTTCAACAACAATTGACAATTTTTAACCATTTTTGATAGTTTTTGACCATTTTTGACAATTTCTCAAAATTTTAGACCATTTTTCAAAATTATTTACCATTTTTGATAATTATTGACAATTGTTGACAATTATGGACCAATTTTCCAAATTTTTGACCATATTTCAAATTTTTTTACAATTTTTCTAAAACATTAACAATTTTTGACAATTATTAACTATTTTTCAAAATTTTGACAATTTTGAACAATAAGTGTCCATTTTTGACAGTTTTTGACAATTATTGACCATATTTCAAAATTTTAGAACATTTTTCAAAAATATTTACCATTTTTGATAATTATTGACAATTGTTGACAATTATGGACCATTTTTCCAAATTTTTGACCATTTTTCCAAATTTTTGACCATTTTTGACAATTATTGACCATATTTCAAAATTTTTGACAATTTTTTTAAAACATCAACAATTTTTGACAATTATTAACTATTTTTCAAAATTTTCACAATTTTGAACAATAATTCTCCATTTTTGACAGTTTTTGACAATTATTAACCATTTTTGTCAATTATTGACCATTTTGACTGTTTCTCAGAATTAGTGACCATTTTTCCAAATTTTTGATAATTTTTGACCATTTTCCAAAATGATGACAGTTTTTGACAATATATAATTGTCCATTTTTAACAGTTTTCAACAACAATTGACAATTTTTAACCATTTTTGATGGTTTTTGACCATTTTTGACAATATTTCAAAATTTTAGAACATTTTTCAAAATTATTTACCATTTTTGATAATTATTGACAATTGTTGACAATTATGGACCATTTTTCCAAATTTTTCACCATTTTTGACCATATTTCAAAATTTTTTACAATTTTTCTAAAACATTAACAATTATTAACTATTTTTCAAAATTTTGACAATTTTGAACAATAAGTGTGCATTTTTGACAGTTTTTGACAATTTTTGACAATAATTGACAATTTTTGACAATTACTGTCATTTTACGCGCGACTGTAGAAAAAGATTTATATACTCGACTACTCTTACATGATGCGGTCCAGCATTATCATCTAAAAAAAGGGAACTTCTTAATTTGGTCGTGCCACGTGAATACACATGGAATATTTTTCCATTTTTTTTTGTAAAAAATATACAAACCGACTGCTTTTTTGTATATATTTCGTCCATATGTTGGCTTTTAAAGGAACATCACAAAGATAGATGGAATCCTAGTTCTACTCAATAGTAAATAAAGAAAACTATTTATGATATGACAATAAAAAAATAGCTATAAAACTTCCTGATTAACAGTTATAATGACGACCAATTTCCTTTGTATAGTTGACAGGACAAAATGTACAGTTTATATCTTATTAAGATTTTTCTATTTATAATGCGAATTCTTGACAAATCGCGATATATAAAATTTCTTCGAAGCTGTACTTAACGAGGTTTTCTGAATTTCACGATGCAAAGGATAAGCGCAGTTGATTCTACGAACGAATTTTTCTACAGAGTTAATCTTAACATTTCCATCTTTCGTTTACCCAATAATGAAAATGTAACCGTCTTACACTGTGCTCTTCTGGGGTTAAAATTGGAAGAACATTTCCACACATTTTTGTCTACTTTCAAGCAACGTTTCTGTAATATTTTCTACTAAAAAATCTCCAGAGAGCTAACAATACAATTCCGAAAGCATGGGTGGACAACAAAAAATTCTGAAATTCCCCAGTCAGCAATTAAACATACAGAATGCACCCTAATTACCACGTTAACACTACAGCTGTGCTGCGATCCGCACAAATAAAAAAACGCAGAAAATAAAAGCGACCGGCTAATTTCCCAGCCGACTTACTTAATTTCATTTTAAACAATCGCGTACGATGCCAAAGCAGTTAGCATTATCTAGTCGACCGTTATAATTAATAACCAGTAATCCAGGCGAAGTAAATTTTCGCGACAGAAAAAAAAACAAAAATAAAGTTCTGGCAACGAGTTCCCGAAACGCGCGACACATTCAAATGGCATCAAATGCCGGGAGATACTGAATTTAATTTAGAGATGGAATTGGTTGTATCTTATTGCTCGGAACAACCGTTCCAACTGAATTTTATTCGGTAGATGTTGGACAAAGTATAAAACAACGAGAGATATCTTAAATAATTATCTACTGAGATGAAGAGAATTGAATTGGTTTTTTTATTAATCAAAGAATATACAAAATTTAAGGACCTCCTTAATTGTTTTCCAAGCAATTCTAATTAATTCTTTTTTACTGAAAAAGGTGTTTTTTTGTCCAACCTTCCAATTTATTAACTTCATTATAATTGAACTACCACTTAATTTTTTTTTTAAATATAATTACCAATTGATTTATATATCCACCTCTAAAGAATAAAATGCCGGAATGGAAACGCGAGCCTACGGGGCCAGTCGTCACAGTTAAGACTCCTGCGGGATCACTTGAACAGATTGCTATTTAGACCTCTTGTCTGTTAGCTGGAGTGAAGTGAGACTTTTCAAGTAGATATCACTAACATTAATGATTGTAGTCCAAGATAGCAGAGATATTGCTTGTTCTTACTGTTTTAGGAGTTTTAATGTCTCACGAACAGTTTACAGGTCACCAAATTAATTTTCCCTGGAAATTTCAAGGACGTTTAAGGAATATATTCGAAGATTGATAGAATTGGAAAGTGAGGAACTGAATAGAAAAAAGACTTTCATCCAACTTCTCTATTTCTTCTTCACTAATCTTTTCTTCTACATTATTTGTTGTATCATATAATTTTTTTTTCGTCTTATTGCTGCTCGTATTTTGAGGCGAACATTCACTTTCTTCTACTCAGCTCTTGAGGAAACCCTTAGACACTAGTAGCTTCTGTAGTCCTACCTCTTGAAGAAATTTTAAGATATCCACCGGCTTCAATTTAAATTCTTCCTCTTCCAGGTGTTCCATGCTGTACGTGAAATTCCTCTATTTAGAATTCATGTTTTTTTTATTACAATGTATCTTTGACTATCTTTTATCAAACATTTTTAATCCTTACAATTGCATGTCTAGCAGCTTCTTTTAATTTCATATTTATCCTCATCCAAATAAACCTGACTATTATTATTCGCTATATAGATTTCGGTAGCTTCCGGGTGTACGCTCTTACCCTAACCCTATCAATAAATTGGCAATATCCCATGTGATTTTATTGATGTTTTGAAATCTCGTATCACATGTCAGTAACCAACACCGCCGATCAAATATTGTCGATTATGTATATTAGTAAAAGTAAACAAATATAATGTAGCCTATAGATTGAAATTTCCAATATCAATCTTTGATCATATTTCGTTTGAGATAAGTTTCCAGGAATTAACTTATCGATATAAAATCCCTTTAGTACAAATATCCGACTTTAATTATGATTACTTTAGGTTTATCTAGTTGATTTTAGTTAACTTTTCTGGTTTTCTGTAGACTTTTACTAGTTTTTAGTTGATATGAGTTGTCTTTATTGGTTAGTAGTAATTTCTAAGTTTATTTGAGTTGTTTAAAATCGTTTTAATCCGCCATCTTAGCTCAAGTACCGATTAGAAGCACGTGACGTCACTATTTTGTAAACATCAACTGACATTTTGTATATCCTTCGAGCTTCCATTGTATTTGCTGGTTTTTGATCGTTAATGAATCGACTTGTTGAACGTATATTATGTTCTACACCACTGAGATTTAAATGTTCGAAACGTGTTTCTTTGACGCTTAAAACCAATCGAATTGCACGAGAAAGCCGATGCACCAAAACACCTAGTTCACGATATCGAATATGAAAAAAATAAAAATCTTGACAATTGTAAGGTTTCCTCCATAATTCATTAAAGCGTGAGGCTATTGCCTATTACCTACGATCAAAGACAAGTAATTAAAAATTTTCTAGTACCTTCTGACGCCATTTTCTCTCTCTCTGATTTGATTTACCGACTCTGTGATAAAGTCGCCGTGTTGGTATTTGTTTTAAACTCCCATTAGTCATGGAAATTACGGCAAAATCGTGACTCGTTGATTAAATCGAATTATGCATTTTCCAGTGTAATTTCGATACCGAACTGTGTGAATATTGACTATTGCACAAAGAAAATAATATACAGCTAGTTGTTTGAACATCATTATAAAACTACACTAGAAAAAAGATTTAAGTACCTAATCAACGAGCTCGTTTACCACTTTTTTTAATGAAGTTTCTGAAATTCTTTGTAACTTCAGTGCAAAATGCAATATATCAAATTGTCTATATTGGTCAAACAATTCGAAATTTTGAAATTAGACACAATGAACACTTAGAAATTAGAAGTCACTTAAGAGACCCAAAATATGAAGTAGTCAATGAACAGATAAATCTAGGGAGCTCCTATTAAATTGTCTTCTTAAGTAGTTTTCTTTGGTTTCCTATATCATTGATCTTGAATGGGAAAAATATATCCAGGATATACCCATAAGGCTAATATCTTCTTGTTTTTCTATTCATATATATTAAACCAATCACAAGATAGGTCACTCACTATTTGGTCTAGCCAAAATATTAAACATTTAGTCTTCATATGACATTCTGACGATGATATGCAAATATCGAAATAATTATCAATAATTTTTTAGAATTTTCATCAACTTTTTCATTAAATAGTGGAATTAATTATTAGAAACAGTTAGTTTCAGTTTCCTTTGTAAGTATTATCTCTAAGGCTCTTAAAAAACGGTTACGTCAAAAAGAAGTTATTTATTGAATACTAAAACTGGTTAGTTAGTATTAATTATTATTCTCATTATATAAAAATAATTTGAGAACGTTCTACGTTTCCTGCACGTGTGTACATAAATTAACAACTTATCAATAATAAAAATTACTTTTCCGAGCAGTTATTTTTTTTAATTTTGAAGCTTCGTAATAATTGTGTATTACGTACAGAAACGTGCTTTGACATCCATGTGGATGTCGTTAAAACTAACAACGCCGGAAAAATAACTGATAACATTATTAATGTCTGAATGTTGCTTTAATAAGCAATTTGTGTGAAAATAGATTCTAACTTCTAACATTAAAAGTCGTAAAAACATTAATTTGGTAGACGTAGTCAAGATGGTTAAGACTATTTTTATATAAGGAAAAGTATACAAGAACGGTTTTAATTTTAAAATTTTCTTTTTCCACATTTCCCCGTACCACACGCTCAATCTATAAGTCAACAAGCTATGAAAGTAGTAAATCGCGCTACCCTTGTATATACAGTGCACGTGTTTTTTAGCGACCGTATTTCGGCATGAAAGTGAACCTAATTCATTTCACAAGTTTTTTTCTTGTTCACTCTGTACCCAGTTTATATAGAAGCGTCGAAAGACAGTGCGTGCACTTTTACTCGTTTAGTAAGAAGCTTTTGGTTAAACTGTTCGTGCAGATAGTGAGAGTCCATTCACACTTTGTTTAATTGTATTGATATCAACCACGCGAATACTGTAATAAAAAAAAACCCACTTAAACATGTTATTGTGTCTCAGGAAATGTCTCATTTACTTCAGTTTATAAAGATGAATCTATTTGTCCGACAGGCAAGCAGGATGTCAATAATAATGGCAGATGAAGAAAAAGAAAAAAATAGACATTGTGTCAAGGTTGAAGACAATTCTTTTTCCGAAATGAATATCCGGTTGTATTCATTCATTCATTCGGGTTGTGCTCAACAGCCCAGGCACTTGAACTGAATATTTGTACCATTTCCCATGTTATCTACTTCCATTCCAGAAGCTTTGTGTTTCCTATAAATGCCACTATTTTGACTGGAGGGATTTTCAGTAGTTGCAATGGTTGTATTAATTCCTTTCCAAAGTGCTTCCGTAAGAAGCAGAGTATATGGAGTAGTTGTTTCATCATCAAGTTCACTAACTTTGCCCATTTTGTGCAGATGTTTCCTAAGGGTGCAGTTTCCAGTCACCAGGACGGTATCTGTCTTCAAATGTCCCAGTTTCAATAGCCTGGTTGACAGTTCCTTGACTACCTTGTTCAGTAAACTCTTTGTATGGAGGTGCCCTTTGAGTTGGAGTTCCCTATCTAGGAATTCCCCTCTTATACAATCTTTAGTGATTCCACAAAACGGCTCCGGACCTATGAAGTATCCTTTAGAGCCTTCTTTAGCTAACTGGTCCGCCATTTCATAACCTGCAATCCCCTCATGTGGTGTTGAGGGATTCTTTGCAGTTTGTATATTAGTAGAGAAGAAAATAATGACAACAATTATTAAAAAACATATTCATTAGCAGCTGCTGATGATTATTGTTTATCATTGACAAAGTTAATTACCTTCAATTAAGTATATTATATTTAAGGAATATCACTGGTTATCTTAATCTTAAATTAAAAATTTTAGTTTTAATTGAAATTGTAATGGAAGTGTCACAAGATTGGGGTTGTTATTAAATTAATTCCCTTGTGTAATGTGTTGGTTCTCCGACATTCTTCACAATTCCTTATGCGGGTTAAACGAAAATTAAAGTACTCAAAGCCATTCAGTAATTCACAATAATACCAATTTAAAAATAATTGGAAATTTCTTTTAGAAAACGATTCTTTCTTGGACGTTGAAAAAATTTTGGTGTCTATTAAATAAAAATAATCAAATTGAATGATTGAAAGATCTTGGGTAGTTTGTCATCGTTGTTAGATAAATATATTAATGTTTATTTTTATCCTTAAAATAAGTTTATATTTAAAAAGATTTAACATAAACAACAAACTAAACAGACAGACCTAAAAAAATAATTTTTCGGAAAAAGAAACCACTACTTCCCGGGCTACATGCCCTGCCAGGCATTGAATTATACAGTTATTAGATTGTTTGTTCTCGGACCTGGTCTACTGCATTTTTTTCACTTCTTACTTATTTAGAAACCTAACCATACATTTTTAAACTTAATTTAAAACATATAAAGAGCTTTGTCTTGTTTTTTTAAATTTACTAGATTCTGAAGACAAATCCATACTTTTTCATAAATAATAAGAAATTAAATTTAAAACCTAATTTTTTCACTTTTGCCGTTTTACTGTGTTTTTCTGTAATCAATTAAATAGTGTTATCCTTATCTAAATAGTAAACTTTACAGTTCGCACATCAACAATACACACATCGTATTCAAATAACAATTAACCACAAGAAATTCATTATACTAATTGATAGCTAGAGTTATTTATTGTCACTGATTTATAGTGACTCTAATAGAATCATAAAGAAATATCCAAGAACGTTTTGATTAAACTATTGAGATTTATTAACGTTAATTCAAACCAATTTTCAAATAGATCGCATTGTCACATAGCTAAGTAAAATCGTTATTGGTACATTGCTCCAAATTAGTTGGCAAATGAGTTTCAATAAACAACGAACGACTATAAACATAAAAATTTTATTGGCTCCAAATATCCCTATAAGTTTGAAAAAACTGATAAACAATGAACTGTAACATATCTATCGACCTGTTTCGATTTTATAGATTAAATCCTTTTAATTACCGCCCACCGCCACATTAGCCACTTCCAATTATAGTTCTGTGATCTCAAATTCTCCTACTCTGAACGCCAAGACAATTGTCACATGTCATTATATTTTCCTTCCGCTGAAACGCAGCTTTTTCCTTTCTATTACCGACTGCCTACAAGGAAAGACCATCTTCCGCTATCTTTCATATTTTTTAGTCTACTCTCCATCTTCTCAAGATTTCGCAGAGGCAAGGCCTATCTACCTTCCTCAACCACCATCTTTTCCGGAAACAACATCTTCAAAAGCTAAGTACCAATAAAAGTACAATTCTTTTCACATTTGTTCCATTTCCTGTGGCAGATGAATAAATTTAAATTTGTTTTATTTTTTCTAAATCATCAACTATAAAAGTAGAGGGAGATATCGTCCGAGGTAAAATTTTAATTTTCTGTTTTTTTAAGTAATTTTTTTAATTATTTTCTCTGTTTAACTTTTATCTTAATTTTACAAGGCGTTTCTACCTTTTCCGCCTTGGTTTGTTTTTTTTAAATTCATTAGTACTTTTTATCGACGTCAAAAAGGTAGTGGCGCCCTCAATTTTTACAACCCTTCCATTATCCTTGTGTAACATAAACTTGGGGTTGAAGAAACTGTTCACATGCAAGCTTTTCTAGTGTGGACGATGCACTGGCGAACTATAAATTTGAACGATCCTTGAGTACTTTCATTAACCTCTTCACTTATTCGGTAGACCATAAGGGCATCATTATATCTCCTTCCTAAAGTTTCTAATTCAGTGTGAAACAGATAAAATTAACTTAATTATCGAACAAACGTATATAATTAAATTTTCAATAATTATAACATAATAATGTAGATTAAGCCTGGGTAATTTTCTAGACAATAAAAAAACTGTTCTATAAACTTTAAAAACTGGTATGTTATATCATAAACTTCCTACCCACATTAAAGTAGGTACCTTGTGGTTAGTTAAACATCTAATATAATTAAAGTTTATGACCAATTAAAAAATATATAACTGGATATCTTGAAGTATTTTTTAATTTGTCGTAATTTAAACGGAAACGCTGGGAAAACAATTTACTGAAATATACCAAGAAATAAATGTCTACATTCAGGGTTATGTACACAGAAAACTATTTCGAATGTGCTTGGGAAAAATAAATAACAAGACGATGATTTACTTAATAAATTTTTACCTGCTCGGTTTAATACGGCTCTAGTTATAAGTCAGATACTGTCAAATTTTGAGCAGCAAAAACAAATTTGAAATTGTTTTGAAAAAGCACTTTGTGAAGGTTTTATGGACAGATTTGCATTGTTGACAGATCTTCCGTTTCTATAGAAACATAAAGTAAAGTACGACCAGAGATCTAAGAAGGTCGTAAATCAATATAAGTCGACGACCCTCATTATTTCCTATTGTTCGAAATATAGATAAGCAATAAAAGTGTGTGTCCCTTAAAAGATTCCCAGATCCGGATTAAAATATCTCATGAAATAGTTTGGCATTTAATGCAACAGCTTTTAAAAAGAAAAAACGGATTTAAATTTAAAAAAACTCACTAGTAGCAGAAAAATCGTAATGGAATATGTGCGTGATTTAAACTTTAACCTATAAAACAAAATTTAATAGCTAGGGCAGGTACAACTCTGCGTAGACTCGACCGCCTGCTGTTAACTCAAGTGCTGGGTGATTTATGACCTTCTTAGATCTCTGGTCGTACTTTACTTTGTTACCTCAAATATATATGTATTTTTCTATTTCTTAAATCCTCTCTCCTCTCGGAGAGAATGTGCAGGAAGATTGTGGAGAAGATAGAGCGGTGCGGACTGGAATTGGCGGAAGATAAGACGGTGGGGTTGCTAGTGAAGGGACGGAGCAGGGCAAGGGAAGTGGGGGTGATGGCTAAGGGAAGGAGAATTCGCATGGAGGAGTCTGTGAAATACCTAGGGGTGTGGTTGGATAGCCAATTATCCTTCAAAACCCATATGGTAAAGGCGGCAGAGAAGGGTAAAGTGAGGGCAGCATGGCTGGGGAGATTGATGTGTAATGTGAAAGGGCCGGGAGAGTGGAAGAGGAGGGTAATTGGTAGGACGGTAGAGCAGAGTATGCTGTACGGTGCGGAGGTGTGGGGTGAAAGATCGGGGGTGAATGCGAGGGTTAGGCCACTTCTGCGGGTGCAGAGAGGGATACTGCTGAGGGTGGTGCAGGGGTACAGGACAGTGGGTGGACTGGCAGCAGCGGTGCTGGCAAGGTCCTACCCATTGGACGTGTTGGCTAGAGCTAGGAGCCAACGCTGGAGGGGTGCGACCAAAGAAGAGGTACGGGAATGGATGGAGGAGGAAATGGAGAGAAGGTGGGAGGAGTATGAGGGCGCGCTAAAAGGAGCGATTGGGAATAGGAGAGATTGGATGGACCGGAAATTCGGGGAGGTGAACTACTTCTTGACTCAAGTGCTCACTGGACATGGGTCGAGAGTAGGGTACCTCCACAAGATTGGGAAACGAGAGACTGGTGTGTGCGAGAGGTGTGAAGTGGAGGATGATGTGGGGCATGTGTTTAGATGCTGGAGGAACGAGGAAGTGCTGAAGAAGTTGGAAAGGAAACTAGGGGAGGCGGTGTACTGGGAAAACATGGTGGAGATAATGTTGAGGGGGGAGGAGGAATGGATGGAGGTGAGTGGAGTAGTAGAGAGCATGGTAAGGGGGAGAGAAGGACTCGATATGGCATGAGAGGCAGGAGTGATAGGAGGGAGAAGATGACGGTGTGAGCGGAGAGTGTGCGAGGGACCGCCGCCTGTCTCGAAGTATGCTAGGGTAGTGATTCCGAGGCGGGGGTAACGGCGAGTTTGAGGTGGGTTTGGTTGGTAGCCATCTCCTTGGGGATGAGTCCAACACTGTTTGGGTCCTGGACCCATTCGAACATGAGTTTCCCATCTCGGCCCGAAAAAAAAATCCTTCAGAAATACTGAATATTTTTCATGTAATGATTCTTTCAACGATTATAAACAAATAGGATGGCTTATCTGCGTCGATTTGTTAGACCAAAAAGTACCAGTCGTGAATCGGTATTAAATAGCTAAATTATTGTGTAGGAATCAACCAAGCACCGTTGCTGACGTAAAACGGTGTACTAGGGGTTCGACATTTGTTTAACTTTTATATTATGAATAATTCCCCTCTGAAATCTTTTTAATAATTCACCTGTCCTAAGGCATTATATATGAATATCGTCGTTAAATATGTAACAACTATACTTCAAACTTTGACATTACATCTCCCTATTAAATTTCTTGTTAGTGGAATTTTAGTTTTACTCTAAATACTTCTACTTTGTTTTGTTACGTATTCTAACTATACAAAGTTTGATAGCTTCATAAACATTGTGAACAAACGTACTTTAGACGACATTAAAACTTGTTGGTAAGTAGCTATTTGTCAACGAGTCGAAATATTACTGTCGGAATACGAAACAAAAATATAAATCTGTATGTGTGAGAAAGTTAGATTGCATTATTTAGACGCTTTGACGTGTCGTATTGTCTGTGAATATTTTCCTATGTTCATGAGTCAGAGAAGATTTTATTTCTAGGTTTTTTTGTACCAGCCCCAGTATTTTTTTTAGAACCATCGGTTAACTATGTATTAAATTATTCGCTAACAAAATATAAAATTGCAAAAAACCTGCCTTTAGTTATTGAATAAAACTGAATTAAACACTAATTTGAATAGATACACAAAAACGTTAAATATTGTAACACATCAAAGCGGGGTTATCAAAAAACGTTGAAAAGCCATTGTCTACTTTTATTTTCAGTTGGATGGAAAAGCAAGTCGTGTAAAAAATGCTAAATTCGCATTTTGGGTTTTCCCTTTGATTGCAAAATTAAAAAAAAAACTAAATGCATTCCCAGTTATTGCAGTACAAAAGACATACACAATAGATTTCCGTATCGAATCTTGTCCATGAACGCACACTTTTTTTTTTTAAACAAAACCGAGTACATTGTGGAGTTGGACTGTTATTTATTGAACGTTATTTTTAAATGAGTTACTTGAGGGACATTTTATTTTTATTTTGAAAATAAACGTTTGTATATAAAATTTGATCATGAATATAATAAAAATTTGTAATAGACATCCTAAGTCTTACGTCACAATTGTGGGAGTGCACAGCTTAAATTTATTTATATTATTAATAAAAAAGCATGGATTAAAGGCACCAACCTTTCTATAGAAAGTAGCATTTCTTTGTAGTCCAGTACAAAAGTAAAAAGTTTATCCAAGCATAAGCACTTGTTCTTCTCCCTTGCCTACTTTATTCTTTGATCTGCATATGCCAGCAAATGCTTCAACTTCTGAAATTCATTTTGGACAAACCCTTTTTTTCGGGTCGAGATGGGAAACTCATGTTCGAATGCGTCCAGGACCCTAACAGTGTTGGACTCATGCCTACCAACCAAACCCACTTCAAAGTCGTAGTTACCCCCGCCTCGGAATAACTACTCCAGCATTCTTCGAGACGGGCGGCGGTCCCTCGCACACTCTTCGCTCATGCCGTCGTCTCCTCCCTATCAAACACTCCTACCTCTCATGCCATATCGAGTCCTTCTCTCCCCCTAATCATGCTCTCCACTACGCCGCTCACCTCCATCCATTCCTTCTCCCCTCTCAACATTATCTCCACCATGTTCTCCCTATACACCGCCTCCCCTAGTTTCCTCTCCAACTTCTTCAGCACTTCCTCGTTCCTCCAGCATCTAAACACATGCCCCACATCATTCTCCTCCACTTCACACTCCAGTCTCCCTTTTCCCAATCTTGTAGAGGTACCCTACTCTCGTGAGATCCTGTGTCTAGAAGTAGTTTACCTCCCCGAATTTCCGGTCCATGCTATCTCTCCTACTCCCAATCGCTCCTTTTAGCGCGCCCTCATACTCCTCCGAAATTCTCTCCATTTCCTCCTCCATCCATATCTGCAATTCCTCCACGGTCGCACCCCTCCAGCGTTTACTCTTGGCTCTAGCCATCACGTCCAATGGGTAGGACCTTGCTAGCACCGCTGCTACCAGTCCACCTACTTTCCTATACCTGTGCACCACCCTCAGCATTATCCCTCTCTACACCCGCAGGAGAGACCTAACCCTCGCATTCACCCCACACAACAGTCTCTGCTCTACCGTCCTACCAATCACCCTCCTCTTCCACTCTCCCGGCCCTTTCACATTACTCATCAATCTTCCCAGTCGTGCTGCCATCACTTCCCCTTCTATGCCGCCTTTAACATGTGCTTTCTGAAGGATAATTGACTATCCAACCACACCTCTAGGTATTTCACAGACTCCTCCATACCAATTATCCTTCCCTTCACCATCACCCCCAATTCCCTCGTCTTGCTCCGTCCCTTCACTAGCAACCCCACCATCTTATCTTTCACCACTTCCAGTCCGCATCGCTCTATCTTCTCCACAAAATTCCTATACTTCATCTCCGCCTTTCTTGCTATCTCCGCCTCTCCCTTTGCCGTACATACCAGACACACATCGTCCGTATACACCGTAATCTCACATACTATCACTAACCTCATCAAACACACACTTCCGGTCCAAGAACCTCCTCCCTCTAGAGTCTACTATCACACGCCTAGTCAGGTAGTCCTCTACCAAGATAACCAACCCCTCCCCCCACTCCAAGCTTCAGCAACGCGCTCAACACTGTTGAACGCGTTCCTGACGTCGAAGAACACCAGTAGGGCCAATTTCTTGTTCCTCCAGTTACCCTCCCTAGCCCTTTCCACCAAGCCACAAACCTTACCTTAAAAGCATTAACAATAATCGAAAAAACCCTCACTTGAACTAGAATCAAACCTAACCTATTGTTTTCTGTGTAGAAATTGCGAGTTCTTGTTCCATTTTTGACTTAATTTTGCACTTACTGATGCTTATCTTTCCGGAAAATTGGTAAAGTTCGAAAAGAGCGTTCTTAGTCGAAATACAGTGTCCCATCACTAGCTATTATTATTGTACGTGTGCCAGATACCCTAAATGGGTGTATACCGAAAACTATAAATAATGGAACAAGCATAAATAAATCCATTTATTTCGACAGTCGGCATAAAGGCCGGGGATTTATTCGCTCTTTATCGCAGGCAAGCCTGGATTGAAGGGAAGAGGGCGAAAAAAATATTGTGTATGGCATGTCAAGTTCACTGTGTCGATGGATTTTGGGTGTTCGGAATTTTCAAACACCCACAGTCGATATACAGATACATTCAAACACAAACGGAACATAGGGATTTTAAGCATTGTATCAGAACTGCTTTTGAACTAGTCGACCAACATCCAGCTTCAACAGATTAAAAACACGATTATTACAATCGTTTATTTGGACACCTATAACATATCGTACAATTCCCACCACTTCGTATTCTCAACTGTGGGCGGTCCTTAATTAGCAGTCAGTAAACAGCAGTCGGTAGGTAGAGTACAATTTAAAGAATCTTATTTTGTTTTATTTACGAATTTATTTTTATTTTGAAAGCCATTATGGCCAAAAGAAATCAAAACATATTATCTTAACTCGAAACATTAATTGTTAAAGATAATTTAACAATTAATTTTCGATTTTAACAACATAAAACGTTGTTTCAATATGTAGCGACGTTTACTACCTCCATCAAATAATTATTCAATACTAAATCGCAGTTCGCACATAACTAACAAATTTTGGAAGGAGAATGGGCGGGGTTTCTTACATTGGTCTGAATCCAGGTGTCCAGATCAATACTTGGTATTCATTGAAGTAAACTTATATAAATGTTTTGTTGGTGGACTATTTACATCGGATAATACATTATATCCCTATGTTCCGTTTGTGTTTGAATGTATCTGTATATGGGAAAAACCACCGTTGAGATCAGAGTGACACTAAAATAAATCATGGATTATTTACACTTTTCTCCGCCAGGTGGACTATCTCAATTTGAAAGCTTAATTAGCGCTTGGGAAATTTTATAGTTTCCTCCTCAAGGAATAAATTGGGCATTTATCATAGTCGGTGGGATTAAACGAAGGGTGAAAAAATATCGAGTATCAGGTTCGCAACGTCAATGGTTATTAGTAGTTTTGAAATTCGAAACTGTTAAACTTGAGAAAGCTGTTGAATAAATACACAGTTTGTGGTTTTGAAGGTGTCGGAAACATATTTCAGAGAATTTAACAATTAATTTTCGATTTTAACAACATAAAACGTAAGCATATTGTTTCAATATGTAGCGACGTTTACTTCCTCCATCAAATAATTATTCAATACTAAATCGCAGTTCGCACATAACTAACAAATTTTGGAAGGAGAATGGGCGGGGTTTCTTACATTGGTCTGAATCCAGCTGTCCAGATCAATACTTGATATTCATTGAAGTGAACTTATAGAAATGTTTTGTTGGTGGACTATTTAGATCGGATAATACATTAAATCCCTATGTTCCGTTTGTGTTTGAATGTATCTGTATATGGGAAAAACCACCGTTGAGATCAGAGTGACACTAAAATAAATCATGGATTATTTACACTTTTCTCCGCCAGGTGGACTATCTCAATTTAAAAGCTTATTACCGCTTGGGAAATTTTATAGTTTCCTCCTCAAGGAATAAATTGGGCGTTTATCATAGTCGGTGGGATTAAACGAAGGGTGAAAAAATATCGAGTATCAGGTTCGCAACGTCAATGGTTATTAGTAGTTTTGAAATTCGAAACTGTTGTTAAACTTGAGAAAGCTGTTGAATAAATACACAGTTTGTGGTTTTGAAGGTGTCGGAAACATATTTCAGAGAATTTAACAATTAATTTTCGATTTTAACAACATAAAACGTAAGCATATTGTTTCAATATGTAGCGACGTTTACTTCCTCCATCAAATAATTATTCAATACTAAATCGCAGTTCGCACATAACTAACAAATTTTGGAAGGAGAATGGACGGGGTTTCTTACATTGGTCTGAATCCAGCTGTCCAGATCAATACTTGATATATAAGTGAACTTATAGAAATGTTTTGTTGGTGGACTATTTAGATCCGGCAATACAGTAAATCCCTATGTTCCGTTTGTGTTTGAATGTATCTGTATATGGGAAAAACCACCGTTGAGATCAGAGTGACACTAAAATAAATCATGGATTATTTACACTTTTCTCCGCCAGGTGGACTATCTCAATTTAAAAGCTTATTACCTCTTGGGAAATTTTATAGTTTCCTCCTCAAGGAATAAATTGGGCGTTTATCATAGTCGGTGGGATTAAACGAAGGGTGAAAAAATATCGAGTATCAGGTTCGCAACGTCAATGGTTATTAGTAGTTTTGAAATTCGAAACTGTTGTTAAACTTGAGAAAGCTGTTGAATAAATACACAGTTTGTGGTTTTGAAGGTGTCGGAAACATATTTCAGAGAATTTAACAATTAATTTTCGATTTTAACAACATAAAACGTAAGCATATTGTTTCAATATGTAGCGACGTTTACTTCCTCCATCAAATAATTATTCAATACTAAATCGCAGTTCGCACATAACTAACAAATTTTGGAAGGAGAATGGGCGGGGTTTCTTACATTGGTCTGAATCCAGCTGTCCAGATCAATACTTGATATTCATTGAAGTGAACTTATAGAAATGTTTTGTTGGTGGACTATTTAGATCCGGCAATACAGTAAATCCCTATGTTCCGTTTGTGTTTGAATGTATCTGTATATGGGAAAAACCACCGTTGAGATCAGAGTGACACTAAAATAAATCATGGATTATTTACACTTTTCTCCGCCAGGTGGACTATCTCAATTTAAAAGCTTATTACCGCTTGGGAAATTTTATAGTTTCCTCCTCAAGGAATAAATTGGGCGTTTATCATAGTCGGTGGGATTAAACGAAGGGTGAAAAAATATCGAGTATCAGGTTCGCAACGTCAATGGTTATTAGTAGTTTTGAAATTCGAAACTGTTGTTAAACTTGAGAAAGCTGTTGAATAAATACACAGTTTGTGGTTTTGAAGGTGTCGGAAACATATTTCAGAGAATTTAACAATTAATTTTCGATTTTAACAACATAAAACGTAAGCATATTGTTTCAATATGTAGCGACGTTTACTTCCTCCATCAAATAATTATTCAATACTAAATCGCAGTTCGCACATAACTAACAAATTTTGGAAGGAGAATGGACGGGGTTTCTTACATTGGTCTGAATCCAGCTGTCCAGATCAATACTTGATATATAAGTGAACTTATAGAAATGTTTTGTTGGTGGACTATTTAGATCCGGCAATACAGTAAATCCCTATGTTCCGTTTGTGTTTGAATGTATCTGTATATGGGAAAAACCACCGTTGAGATCAGAGTGACACTAAAATAAATCATGGATTATTTACACTTTTCTCCGCCAGGTGGACTATCTCAATTTGAAAGCTTAATTACCGCTTGAGAAATTTTATAGTTTCCTCCTCAAGGAATAAATTGGGCATTTATCATAGTCGGTGGGATTAAACGAAGGGTGAAAAAATATCGAGTATCAGGTTCGCAACGTCAATGGTTATTAGTAGTTTTGAAATTCGAAACTGTTAAACTTGAGAAAGCTGTTGAATAAATACACAGTTTGTGGTTTTGAAGGTGTCGGAAACATATTTCATCTGACCTGTAGCAACTTTGTGATAAGTTGCGTGAAGCAGATGTGTTGGATAAAGTTAAGAGAACGTGTTAAACAGCGATTTAATACATTTTCGACCAGTTTTCAACAAGCTATAAGGGTAAATTCCAGAAATTTTTATTTTAATAGATTTTGTGAAAAATACAAAAACAACATCTATAATTTATATTGAACAGATCGGAATGAATTAGAAAACGTAAAAAATATTGTGTTTTGTAAAAAAATGACAAATGGGGTTATTAAAATTGACATATTTCTCCGTATAAAACTCGTGTATTTGGGGTGATTCCCTTTTTCTGCGTAGAATGGAAAACAGTCAAGTCAATATATTTCCTTAATCCCAATATTTACTGTCTCATTTACATCGCATGGGGTCCAGACCTCTCGATGTTGGACAAAAGCCCCTGTTGAACAAAAAGATTGAATGCAACACAGAAAGTGCTAATGTTACATCGTGCATGTCTTTTGTAACGCTGTATATATATATATATAGTGAAAAAAAGAATGAGAGCGAGGTTTATAGCCGAAATAATTATATTGTTGCGGAAATGAAGTGGATGTATAAGGTCGAGGGCAATATAACGCATTGGTGGCGAAAAAGGGCTTTAATTACCAGAAATGTAAGTGCATTTACACATTTTCAACATAATGGAATGACTGGCGTTATGCTGAAAAAAAAACTGTCAGTGGTTACAAGTAGCTAAGATTTAATCATGATTAATCATTTGGAGGAAAAAGTGAAAAAATATCTCGAGTATGGTAAATTTACATTTCAAGTCACGAACAAATATAAATTATTGTTTTTATTTTAATTAACTTGACACAAATTCTTAGATTGATTGGCCTGGGGTGCTGACAAGAATTTTACATTACAAAGCTGGTATTCATTTATTCGTTTAGGTTGTGCTCAACAGCCCAGGCACTTGATCTGAATCTTAATAACATTTCCCATGTTATCTATTTCGTGTCTTCTTTAAAGGCCACTAGCTTGACTGGAGGGATTTTCAGTAATTGTAATGGTTGTATTAATTCCTCTCCAAAGTGCTTCCATCTAACTTTTCTTAGAAGCAAAGTATGTGAATAGGTGTTTCATCATCAAGTTCACATTTTCTGCACTTTGCCCATTTTGTGCAGATGTTTCCTCAGAATGCAGTGTCCAGTAACTGTCTTCAAATGTCTCTTACCCAGTTTCAATAGCCTGGTTGAGAATTCCTTGTCTACCTTGTTCAGAAAACTCTTTGTATGGATGTGCCCTTGTGTCAACCTTCATTTGAGTTGGTGTTCCCTATTTAGCCAGTCCCCGATTTTCCCTCTTAAGCAATCTTTTGTAATTCCACAAAACGGTTCCAAACCTATGAAGCAAAGCTGGTATGTTTCTTATTTAAAGATTATATTTGATGAGGTGGCTAATTGGCATATTACACTGCGACCTTTCCAGATATATTGTGGTCCTCTGAATCTGGATTACATTTTTCATCTCGACTCAGCTTCGAAATTGAATCTATTATGTGCACTGCACAACCCATTTAGATTTGCTCTATGATTCTTTTGGTTGCAGCTTGGCTTTCTTAAAATTTTAGACCCAATAACTGAGGTACATTTTTTGAGCTGCTTTTGAAAAATAACTTAACGAAACCAGCAAGGGAACCATAACAGTTAACATAAAGTACAAAGGAAGTTTTTAAAACTCAAGGGAAGAATAATACTCTAGAGAGGAGAGATACTCCAGGACAATCAAAAAAATCGTGACAAATAAAGGTAGCCGGAAGTTTAAAAAAAACGAATGTCACTGCGAGGACCTCGACAAGGACAAAGAACAATATAATAGGATGAAAGTTGTTTTAATAAATTGAATAATACTACAACTACGGCAATGGTCAAACCAATTATTTTGTGCGGAAATAAAACGAATAGACATAGGGGTGTCTGGAGTCCCGTGCTTGCAAACGTACACGCATCGAAGGGGGTGCTTCACCCTGCAACTTAAACTTAGTTGTTTGTGAGCGACAGTAGTTACTATACAGATGGTTGTATCCTGGATGTGTGTTGCTGGGAAATGGTCCATATTTTAGCATTAATCTCCTGAAAGGCAGACAAACTTAAGTAGATTGCTGCATGTGTAAATATAATGGTGCATGTGCAATGAAAAGGTATTAAGGGTAGGAAACCCATTAAGACATACAGTGTTGTCGAGTTTCATTCATAAAAGAAGTTGAAATCTGCCGAATTCTTTCTTATTTTATACAGTTAGTTTTGTAGAAACCGCGGAGTTTGAAGAGATAAAAAACTTATTATTTCTCGTAAATTATCACACAAAAATGTGGTTATCAACCAAGCATGGTATTAATCGGAACAAAAACAATATATAAGTATTTTGATTGATGGTAATTGGAGATATTTGTTTTCCGAACCGGAACATGAAGCCCGAAAATTTTCAACGGTTTCGAGCTCGTGACATAACCAAAAAATCTACGAGCAGACGATATATTTTGAAGTATAAGTTCCATTATAAATTTAAAAATTAATTTTCGAATTAACATCAACTATACTATATTTCTTTTTCCGTAGGAGCAAAGTGTCTCATTATTTAATCAAAAGTACCATAAATATAGGGTGAGTCTTTCTTTTTTTCTATGACGAATAAAATGATAAAACAGGTCGGTTTAACCAAAATTGAATCGACACGTCCTGTATCGCCTCAAATAGAATAAGGTCGTAAAATTCGGCACGATGGTTAAGGATACATTAATATGATAAGCCGGTGGCCAGTGTCGTGCTTGCTTTAAAATCTAAAACACCTTTACACACTACGGGGCTAAATTTTGACGACATTATGACTACAAAAGCGCAACAAATACTGAAAAATATATTTTATTTTTATGATCTATATTATATAACAAAAGATAACTATCTAATTATATTAAGGATTGCACAATTCAAGTACATTTATAGTCTCCGTAAAATCGACTGCTAACTTTTGCACTATTAAATAAACCCGACAAATGAATCCATTCAGTACTTTACCGAAAAATGTGACGCCAATGGTTTATTGCCGCTTTATGACTATCGACCCTTTCTTGTGCTCCTATGCAATAAGAAATCTAGTGTAACTCCTATAATTTGTTTTGTACTGTATGTTTTTTTGAAGCTTGCTTCTTATTGTACGACATAGGACTTTTGGGAAGGCTAGTGAACTCGTGAAACGTGTGATGTTACGAAAAAGCGTTCGTCACGCGATGACTTATTAGCAAGAGAGAAAGAGAAACGCAGGCCATAGTGTACGTTCAGTGCAGATAGAGAGAGAGAGGCATTGAAATAACGCGCGATACTATATAACCAACGCTGCGTTAAAATTGTCAAAATTTTTAAAAAATGGTCAAAATTTTTAAAAAATGGTCAAAATTTTTGAAAAATTATCAAAAATGGTCAATAATTATCCAAAACGTCAAAAATGATCAATAATTGTTGAAATTTTGAAAAATGGTAAAAAATTGTTAAAATTTTGAAAAAATGATCAATAATTATAAAAAATTGTCAAAAATCGTCAATAATTGTCAAAAATGGTCAATAATTGTTAAAATTTTGAAAAATGGTCAAAAATTGTCAAAATTTTCGAAAAATGGTCAATAATTATAAAAAACTGTCAAAAATGGTCAATAGTTGTTAAAATTGTTAAAATTTTGAAAAAATGGTCAATAATTATAAAAAATTGTCAAAAATGGTCAATAATTATCAGAAACTGTCAAAAATGGTCAATAATTGTTAAAATTTTGAAAAATGGTCAAAAATTGTGAACATTTTGAAAAAATGGTCAATAATTATAAAAAACTGTCAAAAATGGTCAATAATTGTTGAAAATTGTCAAAATTTTCGAAAAATGGTCAATAATTATAAAAAACTGACAAAAATGGTCAATAGTTGTCAGAACCTGTCAAAAATGCTCAAAAATTGTCAATAATTGTTAAAATTTGGAAAAATGGTCTAAAATGGTCAACATTTTTGAAAAATTGTCAAAAATGATCAATAATTGTTAAAATTTGGAAAAATGGTCTAAAATTGTTAAAATTTGGAAAAATGGTCTAAAATCCTCAAAATTTCTGAAAAATTGTCAAAACTGTCAAAAATTGGTCAATAATTGTTAAAATTTGAAAAAATAGTCAATAATTGTCAAAAAATTGTCAAAGTTTTCGAAAAATGGTCAATAATTATAAAAAACTGTCAAAAATGGTCAACAGTTGTTAAAATTTTGAAAAATGGTGAAATATTGTTAAAATTTTGAAAAAATGGTCAATAATTATAAAAAAACTGTCAAAAATGGTTAATAATTGTTGAAAATTGTCAAAATTTTCGAAAAATGGTCAATAATTATAAAAAACTGTCAAAAATGGTCAATAGTTGTCAGAACCTGTCAAAAATGTTCAAAAATTGTCAATAATAGTTAAAATGTGGAAAAATAGTCCAAAATGGTCAAAATTTTTGAAAAATTGTCAAAAATGATCAATAATTGTTAAAATTTGAAAAAAATAGTCAAAGATTGTTAAAATTTGGAAAAACGGTCTAAAATTGTTAAAATTTGGAAAAATGGTCTAAAATAGTTAAAATTTGGAAAAATGGTCTAAAATCGTCAAAATTTCTGAAAAATTGTCAAAAATGATCAATAATTGTCAAAACTGTCAAAAATTGGTCAATAATTGTTAAAATTTGAAAAAATAGTCAAAAATTTTGAAAAAATAGTCAATAATTGTCAAAATTTTTGAAAAATGGTCATTCTATTGTGGATAAAAAGCAAGCTTCTGTCGGCGGACAGACGACCGCTTACCTTTTTTTCTCAGTAACACTAAACATATGAAGAGTAATAGCTGGGAATCAATTATAACACACCAAAACAAAGCTCTTTGTTTGAAATTAATTAAAGTGATATCAGTACCATTACGCGTGTCTCCGATATGAACAAGTTAATATAATTAATATGGTGTGTGTGTGTGTGTGGTTGACTTTTCATCGTAATGATGTGGGAGTCAGGCGTTACAAAATTATTAAACAAATTAAAATTCATCGCAAAAAAAGCTGCAACGTTTTAAAATGATATAAATAATTTTTGTAAAAAGACTTTTTGTCATCCACCTTTCTAATAATGTTGAATATCATTAAAAACTATATGTCAAGCACGATTAAATTTTATTATTTCCTTGTAATAAAATGTATACACGTTTCATACTTTTCACAGACATTATCTTTCAGGAAACAAAAGGAGCTATTTGTGCATTTCCCAGTATAGTTAGACCTCCGGTAATAAAAACCATATCTTAATGATTCCTTTTTGCATGTACAACTTTGCCGACTAGTTATTACATTTGTAATACTGTTACATTGACTGATAGTTTTATACTTATTTTGTAAATAATTTTACTTTATCTTGAAACAAACCCAAAACTTTCTTGTAAGGTGTCTTGAATTTATATGTTCTTGTCCAAAAATCTCGAAATATAAAGCTTAGGCGAGCTATGAGCTATAGGTAAAAAATTTGATGATAATTTGACAAAAATTCTTAAAAGATTCCAATTTTTTTATTCATGAATTTCTTGTTTATATTCTCAAATATAAATGATGAAAAGCTTAACACACTCACGTAAAGTTAGAAGACGTGACAAATCTTTTACGTTATGCAAAGAATCTCTTTTATTCGCCGAAACATAAATTTAACATATCGTATTTTAACGGTAAGGTTTCAACCCGAAGAAGAAGGTATATCTTCGGAATAAATTTTCTAATTTACAAGCGCAACATTCAGCTTTGATTCATTCTTCCAGGTATTTCTCGATTCATTTGAGAATTTAAATTTTACAAACCAAAATCCATCCCTACCTTACTTTGAAAAATCTTGACAATTCCAAAGGAAAGTAGCTCTTTAAAATGAACAAATTCTTCAATTTATATAATCAATAAAAACGCGGTTTTATACAGGGTGTTTCCAAAGTAAGGGAAATCCTTGGCATTCTGGAATATTTTTTCCAGGTTTCGGTTTTCTTGAAAATTATATAAAAAAAAAATAGGAGGTTCATTCACCATAAAAGTAGAAGTTCTTCTAGCTTTAGTAAACTACTCGTGCGTGATTGAACGAGCGCGTGGTGCGATCACGCACAGTAGGGGATTCTTCCGTTTGCTTTGCCTTCATTTTTGTTTTTGCATTCATTTCTCAAACAAGCCCTGGCAACTCCCTTTTCGGTACTAAGCATTAATTTTTTACTTGTCACATTAATTTTTACCAGTGGAGTTCGTCAGATAATTTCAAATTTAATCTAAGTTTTCAATAGTTAGACATATAACCCCGCGGACATTTTTTTAAGGTGAGTACGTTGCTGCAATTTTGAAGAGTTAAACTTTAGTTACCAGGGAACAGATAACTAAGATTATTTGTCAAGATTTATTTTTGTTCAATTATTGCAGCTTATGCGGCAAACCATGTCATCCATTTAATCTCATCGAAGGAATCGTAACCAACAAGAGAGTCTCATTTCATTTAATCTTAAAATCATAGGATTACAATCCTATTCAAGGGATTTATGGGATTTCGAGCGACACTATACTACAGCAAGGATTTTGTAGTTTTCTTTGCCTTACAGTAAAAATTGGATACTCCCAGATCTCGTAAGTTTACGAAAATTACTTATCCCACGAATTGTTTATTTTTGAAAATTATACAGGCCCAAAAGGGTTGGTATTGAATCGAAAAAAAAAATAAAATGCTCGAGAGGTTTTGGTGATAACTAAAAGTGAATTTTATTTGGAAATAAATTAAAGGTTAATTGCTATGCATCGGAAAATGTTTTCAACCGATGCTTATCTGCTGTGAATCCTTTGGTGTGTATTGTTGGGTTAAAAAAATTGTCAACAAATATATTTAGCTCTGGACTATTTTATTTTTTAACAAATAAATAGGTAAGTGCCTTATAGGATTTTCAGAATGACAGTATTAAAAACGCCATAAAATCTGTTTTTCTGTTTTTAACGGACCCAATAAAAAGATCAATTCTACGCCTCGTAAACGTTATTGACATCCATAACCGATAAATTTGAAAATCGGCAACGAAAATTTCATTTTCATTATGAAATCGTGCATGAAAAGTACTTTATTCTCCGCCTATGACACACATTATTAATGTTTGTTTCCTGATGCGTTTTTCACGAACAATTTAATAAGCAAATCAAGGGACAACGCCCTTCGTCCCTTTTTTTTAAGGTAGTCGGCCGTTACAGGCACGCATTCGCTTTACATCATTTTTTTGTCTCGACATAATGAGCTGTTACGTGGCAAAATTTCATGAAAAATTAACCAGCAGTTAATTATAGAGGTCCAAATACTTTAGGAAAGAGACCATTAATACAGTTTTAAAACGATAATATAGTGTTTTTAAAAAAATTGTTAAAGAAACATTATTCCCAATTCTAACACACAATTCAAAGAATAATATTGTTACGTCGGAGCTGTAATGAGGATATGTAGAGGTCCTTAAAGAAAAAGAAGAAGACATACATCTGGAATCATCTAGAACTGTCATCGAAAAGTCGAGAACTGTCTGGAACAGGTGAAAACTATAAAAAGCTGACATTAGTTAGTTAGTTTTTGAAGTATTAGAAATTTGAGTTCTGCGTTCTGATATTGAGACGTTATTTTTAAATTTTAGATCGTATATACCTTGATTTACATATTGAAGCTTCCTTTTACCATAAACTGATTAGGTATTTTTAATTTTTTTTAAAAAAGTGTCCCTTCCCGAAGTTTCTCGGGATTACATATTAGATTATCGGTTTGTCGCCGGTCCTACTAAATAATTCGTTAGATCGGAACCCGTAAACTTTTGTCTCCGTTTCGGTTTTCAGGAAACGTAGTGCGGCGAGTGATTGAATTTAAAGGTGAAAAGGTGTGTGTGTGTGTGTGTTAAGGTCCGAAGAGAATCGTCTCCGACAAACACATCCTCGAGATCCTTCTAAAAACACATGCAAATTGCCAAGAGAGGACGCCGGCATGTTTTGAAAGTAAAATACGGCATCTAGGGAAATCCTGCCGTAGCCCCAAACTTGTCCGCAGGATATTATACCGAATACGTTATGAGAAAGATCGGTATGGCGTTTAGATAGAGATTTTTTACGATTTCAGTCGTGCTCACGAATCTCCTGAACAATTTTTCACTTTTGAATTATTTCGAGCCAGTGGGAATGGAATTTCATTGGCATGGCTTATACAAGATGCTTCCAAAGTAATCAATGCAATAATTTTCCTTTTACCCGTTTTAAATTATTGATTGTTCCAAATTCTCTTTGATGATTTGAAGAATCTTTATATATATATAGCTTTTAACAGGCCTTTTAGGCCCATAGCTTTGTAATTCCTCTCCATACTTTTCTATCTTCGGCCTTTTCTCTCCATCGATTCACATTCTTTTCTTTCAGGTCTTCTAGTACCACCTCCCTCCATCTTTTCCTTGGTCTGCCTATTTTCTTCTTGCCTTCCGGAACTCTCCATGCTATTTGTTTCACTATTCTTCAACCTTCCATCCTTTCTATGTGCCCTAACCACTGAAGTCTTCTTGATGTAATAGTTGCATCTATTTTGGGTTCACGATAAATGTTATATAATTCTTCATTAGTCCTTCTCATATACACCCCTTCTACTTTTTTTCCACCCAGAATTCTTCTTAATATTTTCCTTTCCCATCTAATTACACTTTCTCTTTGATTTTTGTTTAAAACCCATGTCTCACAACTATACAATATCGTAGGTTTCAATATAGTATTGTACAATCTTAGTTTTGATTTCCTTGACAGATGTTTTGACCGTACTAGGTGATTTATTGCTCCTGCACTTTTGTTAGCTTTCATGATTCTATGATTAATTTCCTTTTCTTCACTACAATTACTGTTTAACAGGGTTCCTAGATATATATAACTCTTCCACATATTCAAATTCGATTATTGCTTTTTGGGTTTCTACTCTAAATTTATCATTTGTTGTCTGGTTTCCAAGTCTCATCAGCTTACTTTTCAGTTCGTTTATCTTAAGTCCCATTTTAGCGGCCGCTTCTATTAAATTCGGTGTTATTTCACCCAAATCCTTCTCTGTTCTTGAAATTATGGCCATATCGTCCGCATAACAAATAACTTGATGGCTTTTATAGAAAAATGTGTCCCTCTCTATTCAATCTGCTGTCTCTTATAATTTTTTCTAATGCAAGGTTGAATAGTAATGTTGACAAGGGGTCACCTTGCTTCAGACCTGTTCCTATTTCAAAACTTTCTGAGCCTTCACCTCTGATCTGTATACTACTAGTAGTTTTGATGAGAGTCATCTTCACACGATTCACCAATTTTCTTGGGGTCTCGAACTCATTCAAAGCCTTTAACAGGTTACTTCTGGATACAGAATCATAAGCCTGCTTGAAATCAAGGAAAAGTACTAGTTCTGGTATTTTGTACTCATAGCATGATGTTAAAATTTCCCTCATTGTAAATATCTGATCTCTCCCTCCCTCTGAAGCCAGCTTGGTATTCTCCTATTACTTTTTCTGAGATCGGTTCTAATCTTTTCTTAATCACAATAGCTAAGACCTTATATACGACATCTAATAGGGATATCCTGAAGAATCTTTAGGTTAGCATAAAATTAGTCTCTCGAATATTTTGTAGCTTTGTAAAACAAACAAATGCACTTCGCACATGAAATTTCCTTTTGTTATATGCTTATTTGCTTCATTTCATGTTACTCTCCAGTATTTCCGTTTCAATTTATACAATATTTTCCGTATTATTGTTATATTATTCAAATTTAAATGTTTGTACACCTGAAACATCTTTTATAAATTCGTTTGTATGTCAAGTAGTTCAACAACAAAAACAAAACGCTATGTTTTAATGATATTTCCGTTTATAACAGTCGCTCAAAATTTCCATACACAAAAGTATAACTGTAAAATGTTGAACCTGCACAGCAACTAATTAAAATTGAATCAAAATCGTTTTGAAGAAGCAAACGCGAGCTGCATTCACTGAGCACACAAAGGCGTTCATTAGCATCAAGATTTCGCGTTTGTACTTACAGCTCACATTACAACAATTATTATTAAATATCTGTGGAAAATGAATGCGGTTTTCCTAAGAAATAACACGTTTTTGTTGTTGGAAAAATCAAGAGAAACGTTCACATATGCAGTTTCAATTATTGTATACAATTTGGAAGTATTCCAATATCATAAAGTCAAAGACAAATCTGTCGGTTTGTTTTGAGTTAATAAATAGCAGAGATATTGGATTTTCTGTATAGACTGTGTATGTGTATGGTAGACAGAAATAATGCTAGGAATAAATATAAATTCCAAATTTGTTTGCTTGCTTTTATGAAGAAACCATGCGAATTTACGAATTTCGTTAATATATCATTTTATATTATTATCATTACCCCAAAAATATTGTGTCTCAATGTTACAATATAATTATATAAAAAAGGTAGTGGACGGACTAAACGCATCACTCGTAGTGATAAAATTCACAAAAGAAACATTTTTATTGAAAAAAGTAGTAGCTTATTTAAAAATTGAAAGGCACAGTTAACATTTAAAAAGTAAAAAAACAGGGAAATGTAACTGTAAAATTATAAAATTACCTTCTGTTGCTCTTATAACATTCGTCTAGGCATATTCCCAATTAAATTGCAAATGGAGGCTCGTGGTATACTTCCATTCACACTCCTACAGATGCTTTATGAGTATCAGATCCGGGATTTAGAATGGCCACTTCAAAACCTGAATATTTACTTCACGTACAGCAAAGTCTGCTCGACCTTTATCTTGAAAAGACATTACAGTCAGCAAACTTTTCCTGGTCTTCTCCAAACACGCTCAAGTCCATCTGGTGATTTTAGACTGACTCGTGTTTCATCCGAAAACTAATATAGTTAGTAATTATCCAGTTTGCATGAGCTCTGACAGAACAAAAAGTAGCAGTGGTGAGCAGTGATGCAATTGATGGATTTCGACTCTTTTATCGTTCTTCATTGAGCTTTTTCCTAAAGCAAGTTGTCTAACAAATCGATTGTCTCTAGCATAGCATGGCATAAAAAAGGATTAGGGTTTTCCTCTTGCATGCTTCTCTATATTCCCCTACAGTTGAGATTATTTCATTCCACGAGTCAACCTTTTTCTCTTTGTTTGAAGTATGAGATCCCTTTTGAAGTGGAAATGTGACAGGCTGCGTAGGAGAAAGAAAGAGTATTTGGAGGAAGAAAGATATGCGATATGCGCTGCGGAAATGTTTAACCCAAATATACTTATATATTGACTGTATAATACGACCAGAACAACTAGAGTGTTGGATGTGCGCGAAGAAAGAGAGTGAAAGGTGCAGAAATGAAAGATAGAACATTAACGCGTTCGCTCGCTGCAACAGTAGCTTACCAACAAAATACGTACCGACTGAGCTCCGTCAGCGTAACAAGAAGTTTGCTGACGCGCATACAATTCTCAACATTCTAGCTGTTCTGGTCGACCTATACGACCTAAAATTTAAGTGAGCTTGTCGAATACACGTTCCCCTAGTCGCGTCAAAATACCGTCAAGAAGAAGAAGAAATGTATAAATAGGTGGGCTCGTTATTTGTGCGACTCAGACTCACCTTTATATTGCTAAAGCAGTAGGATATTTGTATTAAAAATGGCTGCTTGTTTTTGGTCGGATGGAACACTGTACAAAGTTGTCGAAATTGCTAGAGAATAATTTAATGTCCTAATGACTTTTTAATTACTTTATTCTTGAAGGTTATAAAACACTTTTTATAATTTTAGATAGTTTAAGTTTAAGTTGACTGATAAATTGCTTTTTTCTGTACTTAAAAAAATAGTCGATTAAATTATAATGTCAACACTGAAATACATCTTAATAGTAGGTAGTTATATCGTTCCTAAATAAAAATCTAAAAAATATTCTTTGTTAAAAAATATATTTTTCATCAGTGTCGTCTCTTCTTGAATAATGGCCTAACCTTCCGAGAAATACCGCACAGCATTTTTTATCACATAAATTACCCCGTAGTGTCACTGCATTTTTCTATTATACGTAAACTCCTTTATATATTTATTAAGTTGTTTTACATAAACATGATGCGCACACCAGGTAATTTCGCAATGTTGAATCAGATAAAACAGAAAATATGCGTCTACATATAAGTGTACCGAGAACTACAAATAGTAAGAAAAAACAAGCCATACCATAACCGGGTATGAAAAAAAAAACAATAAAATATTGTTTACAAAGCGTAGCATAACAAAATGAAATAAAGTAAAATGTTTTCTTGTTGTGAACATTAGAATTCTTTCAAAACGACCTTCAAGATGGTTTAGATATTAGATATCCATCAATTGACGTTAACGTCATATATAACCAGGACGATGACATAATTACAAAATAAATCCCGGTATATTTCCTGGTTAAAATAAGTGTCACCAACTGTAGATGGCGGGAGAGGCAATCTTCGTTTTTTCCTTTATCGGTCGACATGTTTACGGTGTTTTTTATGTTACATTTTTCGTTTTAGCTCCAAGTTTATAGTATAGATAATGTGGATTTAGTTTGAAAAGTGTTTAAAAAGTTTACTTGCCAAAATTTAAATATTTTTTGAGGATTTTATAGTAGTGCAAAAAGTTGAAAAATCATAAAAATTAACTTGTAAACAAAATATGTGACTTATAAAAAATATACGTTATGCAACCACCATAACAAACAATGACAAATTACCATTACAATTTTATTTACATTGTTTTCCGCTTCTTCTATGTCTGTGATCTATAACATCATTACCCCAGGGTAAAAGTATTTCGCTTTCCCCAAAGATGGCATTAACTTTTTGACAAGCACATTTTGTGTGGCATTCATTATAGGTTCGTTCCAACTGGCGATAGAACCGTTCTACGTATCGTTCCGTGTTGTCAATGTGTGTGTAATTACACGAAATTCGTATAATCTCATTGCATTGCTTGTAGGTTTCGTGTAGTGGTGTAATTTCCATAAAGTGACATAATAATTGTTTCACAGAACCGAAGTTGACCGAATCATGAAAAACCATGTTAACGTTCTATGGATTCATGAATCCGTGCACTGTTTTGACACTGACTATGACCTGTTCAATATTCAAATTTCCCGCGCGCAAATAAACGTCAATGGCAGACGTGTATTCATTCATATCATGAATATTAGCTATCTAACTTGAGGTTATGTCGATGGGCGACCACTGTTGAATTAAATATAGATCACAACACAAACAAGAACAAGGAAGAAGAAGAAGAAATCAGTTGCGTGTAAAATTTGAGTCGTGTAATCGTAAAGTTTGGTGTTGGCAACACTGATATCGTTCGCGCAAGTACTGAATTTCTTTCGCGTTCCAACTTATTATAGTATCGTTCTTGGGATGGTACAAAAACTACCTTCTGAAAGGGGTGATAAAGTTGATGTGTCCATCCCTAATTAGAGTTTGTGCATTATACAGTACTCCATACGATTCCAGAACGGTTCCTAAATGCCAGTTGGAACAAATCTTATAGTATCGTTCTTAGGACGGTACAAAAACTACCTTCTGTAAGGGGTGATAAAGTTGTAGATGGACACCCCCTAATTCGAGTTTGCGCACTATGCAGTACTCGATACGATTCCAGATTCCATAGCGGTTTATAAATGCCAGCTGGAACAAACCTATTTTCTGCTCAACCTAAAATGCAAAAAAACTGCTTAAACTTAAATTTTATGTGATCTGTTGTTATTTTAAGAAGTTACCAATTGGTCTTAACCTGTTCATGATTATGTAAAAAAAATATTGGTACTAGTAGAGCCATGCTTTAATTTTTTTGTATCTAAACGTTTTTTGTATTCTATCGCTTCAATTATTTAATCTCACAGTTTTTCTGGCCAATTGTGCACTTTTTCAACGTTTTTTTTTTTTTCATGAATAAACAATTAAAATTATTTATTTATTCGTACTGCTTCCAAAACACCTGCTGATAAAAAACTATGATTAAAATAAAGAAACGTTATAAAATTTCATTCTCTAATTATATAGACCGACTGAAAATAAACCGCTTATATTTCAGGCACTTTATATATTATTTAACGTAGGTATAGAATTAACCTACTTCCCAATATTACGAATATTTCCTTAAATTATTCTGTGAATGAATGCAGAAAAACCTGTTAGAGCAAATAATACATAAGTGAGTTCCATTCATGGCGTTCAAGTTTAAAACTAAAGTTAATCAAGTAATTCACGATAATTATTCTGCAAGTTCAAGTATGTGCGGCTCGGTTACTTCCTCGTTTTTCTATGTTCGGTCACCATAAGACAATGGACTTCGAGAACTAGTCATTGTACCATAAACTGACAAGGTGGAAAGCAAAAATGATGAAACATATTTATATATTTTTACAATTTTTTATTTTTAGTTTTATGGAGGTTATTAATTTATTTTAAACCTATAACTTGAATGATTGATTTTTCATCACAGTCAGGGTCGCGTCTAGCTATTCTGGCACCTTAGGACCATCTTTACTTATGCACCCCCTGCTTCCAACACCATTTAATCTTATCTCAGAAAAATCTATAATTTCAAGTCTGACGTTAAAAAACTAGAAACGATTTTTGGTTTTAAATAATTATAGAAGTGAAAAATTATAAGCGGGGGCGGTTCCATGGCGCCTTTGGCGGCTCTACATTACCTTTTTCTGGCTCTCTACCCTCGAGGCGGGACGATCTTTCTCACAGTGTAGAGAGACTAGGAAAAATGATGTATTGTGAAGATCACAGGATGTTTCAACTAAATTTAATTGGAGGATGGTAGACTTAAGACTGTCTAAATTGAAATGTTTAAAATTTGTAGTAGGTAATGTATAATTATTATTTACTTCGAAGATGGTAGAGGGGCTATAAATAATGATAGTACTTCATATAAAATGTGTGCACTACCCTTGTGAACCTCAAGTACGGACTATGTATGTATGTAATGTATGTATGTAATGTATGTATGTAATGTATGTATGTAATGTATGTAATGTATGTAATGTATGTAATGTATGTAATGTATGCAATGTATGTAATGTATGTAATGTATGTAATGCATGTATGTATGTAATGTATGTATGTATGTAATGTATGTATGTATGTAATGTATGTATGTATGTAATGTATGTATGTATGTAATGTATTTATGTAATGTATGTATGTAATGTATGTATGTCAGCGTACAGCTCGCCCATTACCAACAAAAACATCGATAATAGACGTCTTCGAATTCTGAAGTGTATGATTAACAATGTTTTGGGGTTTTACGACCCTATTTTTTAAAATAGGTATTAAGATAACTGACAGGCTAGACTAAACAGACCTATTTTGTTAGTGTGTGAAATATTTTAATTAATTTAGATTGGGAGAAGAATTTTAGTTTTAGTTACTTGCTTTTCTGTATTCGTATGGAATGGTTGTTTGCCGTTCCTTCTTATATTTTTTTAATTGAATTATAAAAATAAACATTTATTTGGAAAGTCAGAGTATTATTACATGTATGTAATGTATGTATGTATGTAATGTATATATGTAATGTATGTATGTAATGTATGTATGTAATGTATGTATGTAATGTATATATGTAATGTATGTATGTAATGTATGTATGTAATGTATGTATGTAATGTATGTATGTAATGTATGTATGTAATGTATGTATGTAATGTATGTATGTTATGTATGTATGTAATGTATGTAAGTATGTAATGTATGTATGTAATGTATATATGTAATGTATGTATGTAATGTATGTATGTAATGTATGTATGTATGTAATGTATGTATGTATGTAATGTATGTATGTAATGTATGTATGTAATGTATGTATGTAATGTATGTATGTATGTATGTATGTAATGTATGTATGTATGTAATGTATGTATGTATGTAATGTATGTATGTAATGTATGTATGTAATGTATGTATGTAATGTATGTATGTAATGTATGTATGTATGTAATGTATGTATGTATGTATGTATGTATGTATGTAATGTATGTAATGTATGTAATGTATGTAATGTATGTATGTATGTATGTATGTATGTATGTAATGTATGTATGTATGTATGTATGTATGTATGTAATGTATGTAATGTATGTATGTATGTAATGTATGTATGTAATGTATGTATGTAATGTATGTATGTATGTATGTATGTATGTAATGTATGTATGTATGTATGTAGTTCCTGAGGAAAGTCTCAGAGACTAGTAGCTCCTTTAGTCCTATTTCCCGGAGGAATTTTAGGATATCTGCAGGCTTTAACTTCTATCCAGTAATCTCCAAGGTGTTGTGCCCTAGGATTCTGAATTGCTGTGCAATTCGCAAGTATGTGGATGGAGGTTTCTTCTTCCATGCCACAGAATCTACATTATTCTTCCTCCACTATTTTTTTTTGCTTTTTCAGTAAGGATCCCTGTTAAAACTCTTAGTGCAGTTTTACTTTGACTTATGCATTCATTTGATCTCAATTCCCACACCATTTTGGAACTGATAACACAAGAGCTCAGTGCTTTAATGGCTGCTTGGACTAAGTCCAGTGATTGATGAGGCAATATTTTCCTTCCAGTTTAATTTATGTAAAAAGTCAATGTAAAGTTATAATAAAGATAAAAATGAACGGCTTTCAATTAGTTGTACATTAAAAAAATATATCCTATCATACACAATATCAGGTCAGGTACAATGGCGAACCCATTCTAGCAAAATTCCGTTTTCTGCTTTTAATTGCATATAAAACGTATGGAATCCAACTTGTAATTGTAATAACAATTGCCAATAAAATTCAAAATACAACTTGCCTTGGAATTTTCTCAAGTTACTGGCTATTACTTTTCATACATTCCATCCTGTTATGCGACTTTTACTCAACAATGAGATTGTTGGCCTTGAACGTTTAAGAAATATCACCGCAGAGGAGATAGGTACATAATACACACACATACCTCTCTGAATGTTACCTACCAGACATAGCAATAACCTGCGTCGGAAATAGTTCAAAGTCGTTTATTGTTATTCTGACCGAATTTAAGAAATTTTTGTCGGAACAGGTTAAAAGCATTAAGATCTTTTATTTGAATTCTTCTTTTTTAACAACGGAATTATTTAAATTAATGCGGTGTCTAAAATGGAAAATTGATATTAGTATTCAAGAATGCGATTATGTATGTTTAGAAAGGTTGAAAGGTCGAAAACTACTGTTTGTTATGGATTTTAGTTGTACGTAAAACAACAAGTAATGCGATACATATATATATATATATTTCAAAATACACATTCTCACGGAAAGTATGTTTAACAAAATAATCATGTTTCTGTCATAATATTAAGTTTTAGTTGTAAACCAAATGGATGCAATAGGTGTAAGGTTGAATATTTCCTTTCCAGTATAATTGACTCAGTTATATCACATCATGGTGATAATGAAAATAAGTCATGTCGTAATGCATTGTTAAATGAAAATGACGAAAGAGTCACTTTGGTGACAAATACGTAGTTGCTAACACAAACTTAACCTAACAAATCTTGCTCTTGGTATTGACTTATTGAAGTTATCTACAAATATATTTTCAAGTTGCGTTAAATATTCAACAAAATTTACGCAAGGTATATTGAGCCTACCAAATGGAAATCTGTAGAAAGATATTTGTGTCCCATATCCAATCCCACAACCGTCCACACAACACATTTGCAACATTTTATTTTTAATAAATATCGCATAATAATAATTGAATAGTTAACAACAAAGACAGTCCAGCCTGTATACTATTAATTCCGCTCTACCTTTAAACTACAAAAGAAACACGGTATCTGTCTGTCGCTCGGTTGGAACTTAAAAATCCCGAAAAAGAGTAGCATCGGTGATAGAGTGTGATAGAGTTTGCGCTGGGAAGAGCTTAGAGTGAACCTACTATTCATTGTTTAAGTACGGTAATTTGTGCCCACCTTAACTACGACCATGACAATGTGCTACATTTAATTTTACCTTAACACTATATTTATATTTTAACTGATTTAATAAAAAGAACGTACCTACACATCTCTAACCCGGTTTGGGTTTGGAATTCAGATTTCATCTATTTAATAACCACATATTTTTCAGTCGCGTTGAATTGTGGATTTTTCAGAGAGCACTTAAATATTTTTTAAGTTTAGTCAACAGTTTCGTATAGCGTGCTAAGTAGCAATATAAACATTTTGAAGTTTTTAATTTCGTAGCATTTCGTTGACGGCATATACGAGTCTTTTTTTCACATGCAGTCGCTAATTGGACGTTAGTCATTAAAGCGTTCTCGTCCGGATAAATTTAAAAACATACAAATTCGTTTTGTCGTTTCTTCTGGTTTCGTTTCGTTTCGTTTTTTTAAATAATCCTTCAGCTGGCGTTATTTATGTAAGTAATTACAGCTGCACATTTATTGTGGTGCCTAAAACAATGAAGCCTACACTTTAGTGTTTTGAATGTATGCAGAGGCACACCAGAAACTTGTCGAATTTATCACTTTACTGCAGTTAAGTCTCATTTTTACTAGCCTCGGAATAATTAAAAAGAAAAAAAACCTTTCAACGTTTTTCGTGAAATAGTACCGGTTCTTCAAAAGCCATGCAATTATAAACTGAAATCTCCAAATTATAGTGCAGACTATGTTGAGTAGGTATACATCTACAAATATCTAGGTTAGACAGTAACCACATTAATACGCCCAGAAAAAGACGAAACCAATAACAGTATTTTTAACACAACAATTCAATTCGATTTTAAATATTTTCAACTTAATTATTTAAAAATCTTCACCAGAAACAAATGATCCTCAGTATCATGGGCGTATCTTACATTAGTACAATGTATTTTTATCAAATATTGTTTTGGTAACGAATAAAAGATAGACCACTATAACATAAAAAGGGATATTTAAAATTTAGTTTCGTATGACAAGATAAGATAAATAAGGCTTCTAAAAGCCTCAGCACTACGAACTGTTGTGTATGCCCTCTTGTTATTCTAGACCTGTCCTTATTACTAGACTCCGAATGCCAAACCTTACGTCCTCCATAATATATATTGGGAGGGTTGTGGTTTTTCCTGTCCTATCGTCGAAAATCTTAGCCTAGTCATTCTGGCTCAGTAGGTACTCCGTGAATTTTGGCAAGGGTTCTTTAATGAACTCTTTGACCTCCTCATTCTTGGAGCCTTGTTCCACCAAGCTCCAAGTACTGCTAATTGTTTTTTGTATGACAAGGTAATTAATAGCAATATTTTTTGTTTCAGATACTCAAGATGTCACTAACTTCAGCCTACGTCCTACTCTTGACAGTTCTTCTAACATCAACAACTAGTGCCTCTGCTGCCTCAGCTGGTTGTCCTGTAGGGTGCATTTGTAATGATGATACATTCGTAGTTCAATGTGAAAGAAGTAAACTAGATGTCATACCAATAACTCTTAATCCAGCTATTCAAAGGCTGGTCTTGAGGACCAACAAAATCAAGACAATAGATGCAGCTTTTCAATTTTACAAAGAACTCCAATATGTGGATCTGTCCAATAATCATCTGGTTAACATTCCTATGAGAAGCTTTATCAATCAAGAAAAACTGCAAGAGTTACATTTAAATAAAAACAAACTGTCTTCTATAACTAATAAGACTTTTCATGGTCTGAAATCTTTAACGGTACTCAACCTTAGAGAAAATTTTCTAGAAGATCTGCCTAAAGGTTTATTCTCGATATTACCAAAACTTGAAGAACTAAATTTAGGGCAAAATAGAATTTCTAAAATAGATCCGTTGGCTTTTGATGGATTACTGAGCCTAAGAGTGCTCTATTTAGACGACAATTCATTAAGTTCCGTACCGACACATGCTTTTTCGGTTTTGGGAAGCCTGGCTGAATTGCATGTGGGTCTCAACGGCTTTACATCATTACAAGACGATGCTTTTAATGGCCTAGGACGACTTTCTGTGTTAGATATAAGTAGTGGTGGATTGTCCAATATCAGTATCGATGCCTTCAGGGGTCTTGCTGGACTAAGAAGCTTGAATTTGGCTGACAACAGATTGCAGACTATTCCCACTACTCAATTGGGACATTTACAAAGGTTGGAAGATTTAACGATTGGTCAAAATGAATTTGCTAGATTGGAAAAAGGTGCTTTCAAAGGATTGACGAATTTAAGGAAAATAGATATAACAGGTTAGTTGAAAAGACCTTTAAGTGTAAATAATGAAGCCGCATATCATGTAGTTTTTTTATAAATTGTAATTTTATTTTATTTTTTCTAGGAGCAAGTAATCTGGAGTTCATTGAAAAGGGAGCTTACAGCGATAACTTGAATCTAGAAACGATAATTTTAGTGAGCAACAAGAAACTGACCACACTCGAGGATGGTGCTTTAGTAGGTCTACCGAACTTGAGACACTTGGTACTACGAGAGAACAATTTTCGAACCCTTTCGGAATCGGTAACCAGTTGGAACGAGCTACGAGCTCTCGAACTTACCGATAACCCAATAAACTGTGATTGTCAACTCTTATGGTTACTAAATTCTATAAACTCCAAGAACATCACGAATGTCCAATGCCACGCTCCATTACAACTCCGCGACAGATCCTTAAGGACTTTAACCCCTTACGATTTGGGGTGTTCGTATCGCGACAGTAGACAACAAACGATCATCATAACTTTTTGTGTCAGTGCTACCATATTTATCGGAATTTTAGGGTTGTTTCTTTTTCGCTATCGCCAAAGGGTGGGTGAGGCTCTTAAGGATTACAAATGGAACAAACGAGCTATCAGCAGAAAAGAACACGAATACCAGAAGACCTTCTCCGATGAGGATTATATTACACGTTCTGGCCAACACCATATCAAACCAATACCGGTGACGGAATTGTAGCTAGAGCTGAGCGCGCCACCTTCTGGGGTAAGCATACACTTTATTTATTTCAATTAACTCAATATTTTAAATAGAAACACACCTTTTGGACTATGACCTCCATGACGCCCAAAAACATAACATACATAGTGGTAAGAAGGGTCTCAGGGCACAAGGATATTATAGGCAATGAAACGGCAAAGCAAGGGTCTGAGACTACATTCATTGGTCCTGAACCAATATTTGGAATGTCAAAAATTGTTGCAAACCTCAGCAGAGTCCAGATAAGGAAAGTGACGGGATTACTCACCGGTCACTGTACCCTAAGGAAGCACATGCGCACAATTGGCATATATAGGGAGGAACCTATCTGTAGGTTGTGCATGAAAGAGGAGGAAAAGGCCTCACACATTATCTTCAAACGGGAAGCACTGCCTTATTGGAGATATATACTCCTAGGACTAGAGCATCCAAGGGAGGATTTCTCCAAGTAGAACCTAGTGAAAAGACTGTTGAGCCTGTTAAGGACTATTGGTCTCTTCACATAAACGGTACAACCAAGAGCACAAAAAACCTAAAGGCTGAGGTGTCGAGGTCTCTAAGCTTCAGATTGATGGAGCCGAACTAATCAATCAATCAGTTGTAGAAAAAAAGATTGTCATCCTCTGTATGTGTCCGCTAGTAAAATCAAAACAACATTCTTACTGCTTGTTCTAATAATAATTATTTTTGTATAAATTGAGAGTTAATTATTTTTTGTTTTGTTTTTCAGGTTTTCTGTTTAGATGGAGAGGGTAGGCGTGCTGCTAGGGGCCCTCGAGGCACCTTACCCGCCACTGGATTCACCTATATCACTGGTGATACATGCCGAGCTCATTCTCTACGTTCGCTAAAAGAAACAAGAAATGGCTTACCGAAATGCCATGTGGACTTGTACCAACATTAGTGCAAATAGTTGAGAAAAAACGAGCAATAAAAAATTGAATCCATTCCAGTGTGTGATCTATCGAGTTTAGAGACTGTATAATAGCTGCTATAATATATTTTTGTTGAATGTGACTGACGTACTTACGTGGTAGATAAAAAGTTCTAGTCCAGTATAATTGAATTGAAATATTACGAATATATTATTTATAAAACCAGGCTAGAAGTTTATCTTCCATGTAGTTTTGTTTCGTAAGCAATCTGTGATACATTGCTACTAATAATATTTGATTTATGATATCGAGCTCGTTTAAGAACGGGATCGAAACTAAACAGAATAAACTCAATTTAGAATTTGATTACTTTTAGATCACGTCTAATTATAGTCTACATTATTCTGGATACATTACAGCAGTAGTTTATCTTGACTTGTAAAAAAATAATATTTATTTTTCAAACTAATAATTAAAATAAGGGGAGGCGGTGAGTTTCCGTTCGGCCCGGTCGGCGAAAACTCACGCTACGCTACTGATCGATACGGCAGTGAATCACGGTAATACTCCTCCATAACAAAACAACATTTTGTCATTAAATTTATAACCTAATTCCTGTATAAGTGAAACATCTAATGTTACTAGTTCAAATATTTAGTAAATAACGCGAATCATAAAGAAATATAGTCAAGCAATTGTCAACAATAGTGATTGTTTTAATTAATTTCACGATATTTTTCTTAAACTAGGTTATCTCTTGATATAATTTATTGTTATTCTTATCTCTGACTCACCTGTTTCCCATAATAAGACTACTTCAACGGGAAAATTGAATGATCACATATTTCTTACGAAATGAAATTTATTTAAGTAGGTTTATTGCTATATAGGACGTCCTTAATAGGTAAGTCTTGTAAAGCAAACGCCTGTGAGTGAATGAACAAATCGGAAATATTGGTTATAAAAGATACTGGTGTAATACAAAATATGTATTATATTTATTGGCTGTAATGGCTCAGATGTATATACACGTCACGTATGTCCTGCTGATACGTATTTTGAATCAGATGAAGATGTTTGTGATATTTTATGACTACATTTGTTTATAAGTCTAAAGAAAAAAATATTTTCCATTCTTGCCAATTTAATTTCCAATGTTTTGTAAGTTTTTGTAGTCATAATACCGTTCTTCGTTATGTGTTGAATTTTAATTCATTTTTGACATTTAAAAACTGCATTCAGAATGCTTTTTTATTATTATTTGATTGACTTTAATATAATTTTAAAATGTACATATAATTTTTTTAATTTAATTTTTAAGATCAGTGTGGATATTCGTACGGATTTCTTATTTTCATTGGAAGTGAAAATACTCAATTCGGTGTACATATTATACTTGTATATATTCTGTCGTGTAAATGAATATTGTAATTTATTCTATTAGTGGAAACTAATGTGTAAATAAAAATGCTGCATTCCGTTTTTCCTTATAATGTCTAAAAACGTTTTTGAAATATTTATATGATGGATGGAGGACGTCTTAACCAGAGTGGTAATTTTTTTAACTTCATAATATATTCACACTAAATGTTAATATTTATCACAGATGATAGAGGAAACTGTTTAATTGCCTGTTTAAAAAACTTGTTGATGGTTGTTAGATCAAATTTTATATTTATTTTCGACACAACTCCGTAAGGGAGATTGTTTTCTTTTTATACTTACCACTTTAGAATTGACGTTCGAAGACGATAATTCGATAATTTTGTTGAATCTTTTTTCATTTACTATTTGACATGATTCCAAGCTAGTCATAATAAATTATTGAGCGAGTTTCAGTTGTGAGTGAGATCGAAGTAAATTTTATATTGTAAATAATAAATTAGTGTTTTGTACATATTGACCTTATCTTAACTATATAAAAACCTACTTATTTACATTAAATAAATCTAAAAATCGATTTTTGTTTTTATCCATCTATCCAAAACCCCTCAAATTAATTCCGGTGCTCCTAATAATCCCACCATATCTCCCTATCTGCCCTGGACACTATTTGGTACTGTGCAGTGAGTACCTACATAGCCAAAGCTAGTAAGAGTGTGCAATTTGCATCAACCGGTAGACCAAATATTTTGTACTGTATTTTCAAATATCAAACTAGACAAAACTACCTTTGCCCGCGCTTTCGATGACTTTCTTACATAGCTCAGACTAGTAAATGTGTGCGGACGGCGTAGCTACCGCCATCTATCAATGGGTAGCGCGACTACATTTTTCGACTTTACAAACTCAACAAATCTATCTTTCCATCTTTAGACAAACTCAACAAAACTGTCTTTTTACACCAAAAGAGTTGGATTTTCCTCAATAAATAATGCACAATGAAAGAGACTTGGTTGTTGGAGATGTGTTTTTGAACGGGACCGCCCTCCACTAGCTTTGCCCACGCTTTCGATGACTTACTTACATAGCTCAGACTAGTAAATGTGTGCGGACGGCGTAGCTACCACCATCTATCAATGGGTAGCCCGACTACATTTTTCGACTTTACAAACTCAACAAATCTATCTTTCCATCTTTAGACAAACTCAACAAAACTGTCTTTTTACACCAAAAGAGTTGGATTTTCCTCAATAAATAATGCACAATGAAAGAGACTTGGTTGTTGGAGATGTGTTTTTGAACGGGCCCGCCCTCCACTAGCTTTGCCCACGCTTTCGATGACTTACTTACATAGCTCAGACTAGTAAATGTGTGCGGACGGCGTAGCTACCACCATCTATCAATGGGTAGCCCGACTACATTTTTCGACTTTACAAACTCAACAAATCTATCTTTCCATCTTTAGACAAACTCAACAAAACTGTCTTTTTACACCAAAAGAGTTGGATTTTCCTCAATAAATAATGCACAATGAAAGAGACTTGGTTGTTGGAGATGTGTTTTTGAACGGGCCCGCCCTCCACTAGCTTTGCCCACGCTTTCGATGACTTACTTACATAGCTCAGACTAGTAAATGTGTGCGGACGGCGTAGCTACCACCATCTATCAATGGGTAGCCCGACTACATTTTTCGACTTTACAAACTCAACAAATCTATCTTTCCATCTTTAGACAAACTCAACAAAACTGTCTTTTTACACCAAAAGAGTTGGATTTTCCTCAATAAATAATGCACAATGAAAGAGACTTGGTTGTTGGAGATGTGTTTTTGAACGGGCCCGCCCTCCACTAGCTTTGCCCACGCTTTCGATGACTTACTAACATAGCTCAGACTAGTAAATGTGTGCGGACGGCGTAGCTACCACCATCTATCAATGGGTAGCCCGACTACATTTTTCGACTTTACAAACTCAACAAATCTATCTTTCCATCTTTAGACAAACTCAACAAAACTGTCTTTTTACACCAAAAGAGTTGGATTTTCCTCAATAAATAATGCACAATGAAAGAGATTTGGTTGTTGGAGATGTGTTTTTGGACGGGAACGCCCCCCACTAGCTTTGCCCACGCTTTCGATGACTTACTTACATAGCTCAGACTTGTAAATGTGTGCGGACGGCGTAGCAACCGCCATCTATCAATGGGTAGCGCGACTACATTTTTCGACTTTACAAACTCAACAAATCTATCTTCCCATCTTTAGACAAACTCAACAAAACTGTCTTTTTACACCAAAAGAGTTGGATTTTCCTCAATAAATAATGCACAATGAAAGAGACTTGGTTGATGGAGATGTGTTTTTGGACGGGAACGCCCCCCACTAGCTTTGCCCACGCTTTCGATGACTTACTTACATAGCTCAGACTAGTAAATGTTTGCGGACGGCGTAGCTACCACCATCTATCAATGGGTAGCCCGACTACATTTTTCGACTTTACAAACTCAACAAATCTATCTTTCCATCTTTAGACAAACTCAACAAAACTGTCTTTTTACACCAAAAGAGTTGGATTTTCCTCAATAAATAATGCACAATGAAAGAGACTTGGTTGTTGGAGATGTGTTTTTGAACGGGCCCGCCCTCCACTAGCTTTGCCCACGCTTTCGATGACTTACTTACATAGCTCAGACTAGTAAATGTGTGCGGACGGTGTAGCTACCACCATCTATCAATGGGTAGCCCGACTACATTTTTCGACTTTACAAACTCAACAAATCTATCTTTCCATCTTTAGACAAACTCAACAAAACTGTCTTTTTACACCAAAAGAGTTGGATTTTCCTCAATAAATAATGCACAATGAAAGAGACTTGGTTGTTGGAGATGTGTTTTTGAACGGGCCCGCCCTCCACTAGCTTTGCCCACGCTTTCGATGACTTACTTACATAGCTCAGACTAGTAAATGTGTGCGGACGGCGTAGCTACCACCATCTATCAATGGGTAGCCCGACTACATTTTTCGACTTTACAAACTCAACAAATCTATCTTTCCATCTTTAGACAAACTCAACAAAACTGTCTTTTTACACCAAAAGAGTTGGATTTTCCTCAATAAATAATGCACAATGAAAGAGACTTGGTTGTTGGAGATGTGTTTTTGAACGGGCCCGCCCTCCACTAGCTTTGCCCACGCTTTCGATGACTTACTTACATAGCTCAGACTAGTAAATGTGTGCGGACGGCGTAGCTACCACCATCTATCAATGGGTAGCCCGACTACATTTTTCGACTTTACAAACTCAACAAATCTATCTTTCCATCTTTAGACAAACTCAACAAAACTGTCTTTTTACACCAAAAGAGTTGGATTTTCCTCAATAAATAATGCACAATGAAAGAGACTTGGTTGTTGGAGATGTGTTTTTGAACGGGCCCGCCCTCCACTAGCTTTGCCCACGCTTTCGATGACTTACTAACATAGCTCAGACTAGTAAATGTGTGCGGACGGCGTAGCTACCACCATCTATCAATGGGTAGCCCGACTACATTTTTCGACTTTACAAACTCAACAAATCTATCTTTCCATCTTTAGACAAACTCAACAAAACTGTCTTTTTACACCAAAAGAGTTGGATTTTCCTCAATAAATAATGCACAATGAAAGAGATTTGGTTGTTGGAGATGTGTTTTTGGACGGGAACGCCCCCCACTAGCTTTGCCCACGCTTTCGATGACTTACTTACATAGCTCAGACTTGTAAATGTGTGCGGACGGCGTAGCAACCGCCATCTATCAATGGGTAGCGCGACTACATTTTTCGACTTTACAAACTCAACAAATCTATCTTCCCATCTTTAGACAAACTCAACAAAACTGTCTTTTTACACCAAAAGAGTTGGATTTTCCTCAATAAATAATGCACAATGAAAGAGACTTGGTTGATGGAGATGTGTTTTTGGACGGGAACGCCCCCCACTAGCTTTGCCCACGCTTTCGATGACTTACTTACATAGCTCAGACTAGTAAATGTTTGCGGACGGCGTAGCTACCACCATCTATCAATGGGTAGCCCGACTACATTTTTCGACTTTACAAACTCAACAAATCTATCTTTCCATCTTTAGACAAACTCAACAAAACTGTCTTTTTACACCAAAAGAGTTGGATTTTCCTCAATAAATAATGCACAATGAAAGAGACTTGGTTGTTGGAGATGTGTTTTTGAACGGGCCCGCCCTCCACTAGCTTTGCCCACGCTTTCGATGACTTACTTACATAGCTCAGACTAGTAAATGTGTGCGGACGGTGTAGCTACCACCATCTATCAATGGGTAGCCCGACTACATTTTTCGACTTTACAAACTCAACAAATCTATCTTTCCATCTTTAGACAAACTCAACAAAACTGTCTTTTTACACCAAAAGAGTTGGATTTTCCTCAATAAATAATGCACAATGAAAGAGACTTGGTTGTTGGAGATGTGTTTTTGAACGGGCCCGCCCTCCACTAGCTTTGCCCACGCTTTCGATGACTTACTTACATAGCTCAGACTAGTAAATGTGTGCGGACGGCGTAGCTACCACCATCTATCAATGGGTAGCGCCACTACATTTTTCGACTTTACAAACTCAACAAATCTATCTTTCCATCTTTGGACAAACTCAACAAATCTATCTTTCCATCTTTAGACAAACTCAACAAGACTGTCTTTTTACACCAAAAGAGTTGGATTTTCCTCAATAAATAATGCACAATGAAAGAGACTTGGTTGTTGGAGATGTGTTTTTGAACGGGCCCGCCCCCCACTAGATTTGCACACGCTTTCGATGACTTACTTACATAGCTCAGACTAGTAAATGTGTGCGGACGGCGTAGCTACCACCATCTATCAATGGGTAGCCCGACTACATTTTTCGACTTTACAAACTCAACAAATCTATCTTTCCATCTTTAGACAAACTCAACAAAACTGTCTTTTTACACCAAAAGAGTTGGATTTTCCTCAATAAATAATGCACAATGAAAGAGACTTGGTTGTTGGAGATGTGTTTTTGAACGGTCCCGCCCTCCACTAGCTTTGCCCACGCTTTCGATGACTTACTTACATAGCTCAGACTAGTAAATGTGTGTGGACGGCGTAGCTATAGTAAAATTAATACCTATTTAGAGGTACCAGCCGTTTTAGTAACTTAACGTATGCGGCTTCTTGAACCATCTGACATTAAAATGAAATCAAAATTTGACGTAACTTCAAAAACGTGACATCTAATAAATTAGTTACGACGTTCATTTTTGTTGGTAATTTTTTGTTTCAACCGATTTATTAATAATAAATAAGGATGGTCTTATTCTAAATGGGTATAAAATTTACTATACCACCATCTATCAATGGGTAGCCCGACTACATTTTTCGACTTTACAAACTCAACAAATCTATCTTTCCATCTTTAGACAAACTCAACAAAACTGTCTTTTTACACCAAAAGAGTTGGATTTTCCTCAATAAATAATGCACAATGAAAGAGACTTGGTTGTTGGAGATGTGTTTTTGAACGGGCCCGCCCTCCACTAGCTTTGCCCACGCTTTCGATGACTTACTTACATAGCTCAGACTAGTAAATGTGTGCGGACGGCGTAGCTACCACCATCTATCAATGGGTAGCCCGACTACATTTTTCGACTTTACAAACTCAACAAATCTATCTTTCCATCTTTAGACAAACTCAACAAAACTGTCTTTTTACACCAAAAGAGTTGGATTTTCCTCAATAAATAATGCACAATGAAAGAGACTTGGTTGTTGGAGATGTGTTTTTGAACGGGCCCGCCCTCCACTAGCTTTGCCCACGCTTTCGATGACTTACTTACATAGCTCAGACTAGTAAATGTGTGCGGACGGCGTAGCTACCACCATCTGTCAATGGGTAGTCCGACTACATTTTTCGACTTTACAAACTCAACAAATCTATCTTTCCATCTTTAGACAAACTCAACAAAACTGTCTTTTTACACCAAAAGAGTTGGATTTTCCTCAATAAATAATGCACAATGAAAGAGACTTGGTTGTTGGAGATGTGTTTTTGAACGGTCCCGCCCTCCACTACCTTTGCCCACGCTTTCGATGACTTACTTACATAGCTCAGACTAGTAAATGTGTGCGGACGGCGTAGCTACCACCATCTATCAATGGGTAGCGCCACTACATTTTTCGACTTTACAAACTCAACAAATCTATCTTTCCATCTTTGGACAAACTCAACAAATCTATCTTTCCATCTTTAGACAAACTCAACAAGACTGTCTTTTTACACCAAAAGAGTTGGATTTTCCTCAATAAATAATGCACAATGAAAGAGACTTGGTTGTTGGAGATGTGTTTTTGAACGGGCCCGCCCCCCACTAGATTTGCACACGCTTTCGATGACTTACTTACATAGCTCAGACTAGTAAATGTGTGCGGACGGCGTAGCTACCACCATCTATCAATGGGTAGCCCGACTACATTTTTCGACTTTACAAACTCAACAAATCTATCTTTCCATCTTTAGACAAACTCAACAAAACTGTCTTTTTACACCAAAAGAGTTGGATTTTCCTCAATAAATAATGCACAATGAAAGAGACTTGGTTGTTGGAGATGTGTTTTTGAACGGGCCCGCCCTCCACTAGCTTTGCCCACGCTTTCGATGACTTACTTACATAGCTCAGACTAGTAAATGTGTGCGGACGGCGTAGCTACCACCATCTATCAATGGGTAGCCCGACTACATTTTTCGACTTTACAAACTCAACAAATCTATCTTTCCATCTTTAGACAAACTCAACAAAACTGTCTTTTTACACCAAAAGAGTTGGATTTTCCTCAATAAATAATGCACAATGAAAGAGACTTGGTTGTTGGAGATGTGTTTTTGAACGGGCCCGCCCTCCACTAGCTTTGCCCACGCTTTCGATGACTTACTTACATAGCTCAGACTAGTAAATGTGTGCGGACGGCGTAGCTACCACCATCTGTCAATGGGTAGTCCGACTACATTTTTCGACTTTACAAACTCAACAAATCTATCTTTCCATCTTTAGACAAACTCAACAAAACTGTCTTTTTACACCAAAAGAGTTGGATTTTCCTCAATAAATAATGCACAATGAAAGAGACTTGGTTGTTGGAGATGTGTTTTTGAACGGTCCCGCCCTCCACTACCTTTGCCCACGCTTTCGATGACTTACTTACATAGCTCAGACTAGTAAATGTGTGCGGACGGCGTAGCTACCACCATCTATCAATGGGTAGCGCCACTACATTTTTCGACTTTACAAACTCAACAAATCTATCTTTCCATCTTTGGACAAACTCAACAAATCTATCTTTCCATCTTTAGACAAACTCAACAAGACTGTCTTTTTACACCAAAAGAGTTGGATTTTCCTCAATAAATAATGCACAATGAAAGAGACTTGGTTGTTGGAGATGTGTTTTTGAACGGGCCCGCCCCCCACTAGATTTGCACACGCTTTCGATGACTTACTTACATAGCTCAGACTAGTAAATGTGTGCGGACGGCGTAGCTACCACCATCTATCAATGGGTAGCCCGACTACATTTTTCGACTTTACAAACTCAACAAATCTATCTTTCCATCTTTAGACAAACTCAACAAAACTGTCTTTTTACACCAAAAGAGTTGGATTTTCCTCAATAAATAATGCACAATGAAAGAGACTTGGTTGTTGGAGATGTGTTTTTGAACGGGCCCGCCCTCCACTAGCTTTGCCCACGCTTTCGATGACTTACTTACATAGCTCAGACTAGTAAATGTGTGCGGACGGCGTAGCTACCACCATCTATCAATGGGTAGCCCGACTACATTTTTCGACTTTACAAACTCAACAAATCTATCTTTCCAACTTTAGACAAACTCAACAAAACTGTCTTTTTACACCAAAAGAGTTGGATTTTCCTCAATAAATAATGCACAATGAAAGAGACTTGGTTGTTGGAGATGTGTTTTTGAACGGTCCCGCCCTCCACTAGCTTTGCCCACGCTTTCGATGACTTACTTACATAGCTCAGACTAGTAAATGTGTGCGGACGGCGTAGCTACCACCATCTATCAATGGGTAGCGCCACTACATTTTTCGACTTTACAAACTCAACAAATCTATCTTTCCATCTTTAGACAAACTCAACAAATCTATCTTTCCATCTTTAGACAAACTCAACAAAACTGTCTTTTTACACCAAAAGAGTTGGATTTTCCTCAATAAATAATGCACAATGAAAGAGACTTGGTTGTTGGAGATGTGTTTTTGAACGGTCCCGCCCTCCACTACCTTTGCCCACGCTTTCGATGACTTACTTACATAGCTCAGACTAGTAAATGTGTGCGGACGGCGTAGCTACCACCATCTATCAATGGGTAGCGCCACTACATTTTTCGACTTTACAAACTCAACAAATCTATCTTTCCATCTTTGGACAAACTCAACAAATCTATCTTTCCATCTTTAGACAAACTCAACAAGACTGTCTTTTTACACCAAAAGAGTTGGATTTTCCTCAATAAATAATGCACAATGAAAGAGACTTGGTTGTTGGAGATGTGTTTTTGAACGGGCCCGCCCCCCACTAGATTTGCACACGCTTTCGATGACTTACTTACATAGCTCAGACTAGTAAATGTGTGCGGACGGCGTAGCTACCACCATCTATCAATGGGTAGCCCGACTACATTTTTCGACTTTACAAACTCAACAAATCTATCTTTCCATCTTTAGACAAACTCAACAAAACTGTCTTTTTACACCAAAAGAGTTGGATTTTCCTCAATAAATAATGCACAATGAAAGAGACTTGGTTGTTGGAGATGTGTTTTTGAACGGGCCCGCCCTCCACTAGCTTTGCCCACGCTTTCGATGACTTACTTACATAGCTCAGACTAGTAAATGTGTGCGGACGGCGTAGCTACCACCATCTATCAATGGGTAGCCCGACTACATTTTTCGACTTTACAAACTCAACAAATCTATCTTTCCAACTTTAGACAAACTCAACAAAACTGTCTTTTTACACCAAAAGAGTTGGATTTTCCTCAATAAATAATGCACAATGAAAGAGACTTGGTTGTTGGAGATGTGTTTTTGAACGGTCCCGCCCTCCACTAGCTTTGCCCACGCTTTCGATGACTTACTTACATAGCTCAGACTAGTAAATGTGTGCGGACGGCGTAGCTACCACCATCTATCAATGGGTAGCGCCACTACATTTTTCGACTTTACAAACTCAACAAATCTATCTTTCCATCTTTAGACAAACTCAACAAATCTATCTTTCCATCTTTAGACAAACTCAACAAAACTGTCTTTTTACACCAAAAGAGTTGGATTTTCCTCAATAAATAATGCACAATGAAAGAGACTTGGTTGTTGGAGATGTGTTTTTGAACGGTCCCGCCCTCCACTAGCTTTGCCCACGCTTTCGATGACTTACTTACATAGCTCAGACTAGTAAATGTGTGCGGACGGCGTAGCTACCGCCATCTATCAATGGGTAGCCCGACTACATTTTTCGACTTTACAAACTCAACAAATCTATCTTTCCATCTTTAGACAAACTCAACAAAACTGTCTTTTTACACCAAAAGAGTTGGATTTTCCTCAATAAATAATCCACATTAAAAGAGACTTGGCAGGAAAACGGTGCTCCTGATAATCCCGCTATCCTCTCCCTATCTAGACACTTTCTTTAGTACACTACAGTGAGTTGGAAATAATAAAACATGTACGTAAATTTAGGAAGTGTTTATTAGTCACAATATTATGTACCAATAGTTAACAACTGCACTCTAATAAATAATATAAACTTAAACATTCAATATTACATGATGAAACAAAATATAACTTTGCAACAAATAATGTATAAATCATCTAAAAAGTAGAGTATCAAAATAGTCATCTAGGACAATTTTTCTATTGGAATGACATAAAAACCAATAATGAGTGATACAACCGAATATAAATTTAGATTTTTATTACAGGGGAATATAATTAAAAAGATAATCTTAAACTACTAGTTAAGTACAATATAGTGCACAGTTATAGTGCGATTATTTCAAGTTCCAACCGTTCACACCATTCTTGACATCACTACCGGAACTTATCCATACTGTTTAAACAATAGAATTGTAAAATCGGTTCTTATTTAAAATAATCGTCTCGATAGTCAAGACAGGTAACGCACATCACATAAGTTTTGAGAAACATTCAATACGAATACACGACATTTTAAGACACGCAATCTTTCTATGATCCAAGTTCCCTGTAAGCTCCCTTGCCGTTATTTTCAAACGTCTTTGGTTATAGATAGAGCATAGCACAGCATTGTGCAGATGTCCAATTAGTAAGTTTGACGTCTATCAATGTCAAAAAGATAGGGTTGCTTAACCTAACCTAACCTAACCAGTATTAATAGGCCTGTTCAGTTGGGCTCAACGGTTGAAACTAAACACAAAACATGTTGAGTGTGCTGGCTATTAACAAACGTTCTATCTGAACTGCCAAGGCTGCAGAAAGAGTAGCTCCTGTATCGGCAGAAATTGTAACTACGCCAGACACGGCCGAAGTCGGTTTTGTTATTGGGGATGAAAACAAATATTATGGATTATGGCTGCTATTTCAAAATTGTAAGTGTATGTATGTATGTGTAGAGGACTAGTTTCTAACTAGTAGGCTGCGGCCAGAGTAACTCTGGTATGGGAAGATTCTTCCTCGTCCGTATCCTACCGGATACGCTCGTCCGTGTCTTGCGGTTTGGGTGTACCAGTTTGCGACTGATAGCGAGTCAAACTGACAGAAATATTACTATATAGTGTTTCAATTTGCAGCAGTACTCGTTGGAAACTCGTCTCTTAGCAAAAGTATTATTATTAGTAGGGGACTAGTTTCCAGCAAGTGCTGTTGCGAGTTGAAATCCATTGCTGCAGGATGCCCCGTTATCAATCGCAAAGTGGTATACTCTGACCGCAACACACGTATGAGCGTATTCGGCAGTATACGGACGAGGAAATAATATGCCAATACCGAAGCTACTCTCTGCAACCCAACCGTTGAACTTGTCTGAACGCGCCCAATCTAACTTTATCATCCATCCCTCCAATTCGAGTAGAAATTTCTCAAAACTTCTCATAGCATATAAATAAGTTCTAATAAAATTCGTAATAAAAATAATCACAGCGGGACTCGGGAAGTAGACAATAGACAAACAAGTTTCAATATAAGTAACAATATACACAGACTGATTTCATCATAATTATATAAGTTGTTATATAACGATTAGATCAGGGGTCACACTATATTTTTTCCACTGTATCTTGACATTCAACAAAATGAGACTGAAAAATTAAAAGAAATGTCTTTCGACATAAACTAATTCCTTCAAGGTTTGTTCAATTCAATTTTATTTTATTTTTGTTATTTATTCTGTGATAAACCCAAAGGTCAATTCAGAAAGTTATTTGTGGAGTAGTACATGTTTTCTCGTTTCTATCTCATTCCATTAAAGAAAAAAACATAAATAGACCCCCCGATCCAAAATAACATATTTACATCCAAAAAAATATATACATATAAAGTAACGCACTCTGTATATAATTGCTACCTAAACGTTAAGAAATATTTACAAATATTTGAAGAAATACTTTTGCGCATATTGGAAAAACGTTTTAAATTTTTTACTGAAAGTACAAAATCTACTAAACTAAGTAATTTTTCAAATTCACAATTTAGTGGGGAGAAAAATTCTATAAGCATGTATAATTAATAAAGTTTGACGTTCTAGTTGGAAAACTAGGTTGATAAATATAATAAATGAAAAATCTCATTTATGTAAGTAAATTGATATTAAAAGGATAAAAATTATATGAATTCAGTAAATATTTCACATTATGAATGATCATCATGTTTTTAACTTCATCTATCAGTACAGATAATATGAGCATACATTATTAACAATTGAATAAAAATAATTTCATCTGATTCAATCAGTTCATTATTTAGTATTTCTCCATAATCTTCTCAGTTTACCCAACTCAAATATTAAAAAATAAATCTTTGATAGCGCTGAGTAAACAAACCGCAAATAATTGCCGTTGATCCTAATGCTCAATAGTTGAGAGCCAGCAAGACGACAAAAGTCAGCATCTCCAACGCAACTGCTAAGTTATTAACTGGACTGTCGAGCCTATCTGAACTAGTCCAATAATTAATTTGTAAAAATTCTTGTTAATAGTAAATGCTCATATAAACATATTCTTTTTTAAAACATAAGTACTTGAACTTCATAAATAAATGAATTCAGTAAATCACGAAAGGTAAAGTAGAGAAATAAATGAAACAATCTGATAAACATCTTCAACATTATAATAATTGATGGAATTGTTCTTCCCATCACAGACACTTAAATTTATTGTGTCTTCCCACTAAATACTTTTAGAAACAAACCGTAGGTGCATCTACCCAAATTTTCCCTGACAATTGGTGATATTATATCCAATAGATCCCACCTTCGTTTATATTTTAAATCTCTACTAACAAAAAAGAGATATTTGCAAGACCAGCATGAAGACAATGTTGCCAGGTAAAGTCTGTCCAAAATCAAATGGCAGAAGTTACGAACACAAACTTTAACTAACAAATCAAAATATAATGGTAAGAAGACGAAAGTTACTTTGGTTGGTGAACAAAAGCATGAAGAAATATTGAATTGTTTTAAAAAAGAATATGTAGTTGGATAGTATTTATTAAAAATGCTTGGAAATCCATAATAATCCTTACAAATATATATGTGACAACAGTATTGAAAGAAAATTATGAATTTTTGAGTGCAGTAACCATTATGAAAGTACAACAATCGTGGTCAAAGTACTTACACGTTTTTCGGAAGTGTGTATATAACAATAATTTGAACTCCTAATGAATTATTATAAACAAGTAAATATAGATATATATTATGTAGGTACTGTGCAGCTACACACTAATTAAATACCTATTATTTCGAGTGTTGAATTAACTGTATTTCATTTTCAAAATAGTAGGTATTTTTTTATTTCTATTCATAAAAGTCAAAAATTTTCTACTTATAAATACTACTTTTTTTTTACTATTATAAGTTTGTTTTTAAAGCTTATATATTGAATACTTTTAAGAAATTAATTCGACTAAAATAAATTTTTACTACAGTATATATTTAAATACACTTTGGGTAATGTAGTGTCTGGTAGATATAAAATTTAATTTGAATATATAGTTGTTCAATAAAATTTTATTCCTATAGATATCATTTTTGTTAAAATACAAATTTACATTTTATTCGATATATATATATTGGTGTTGTTGTATAGCCTTTAAATTTCACACTAAAAAAATTAAAGGCTTTCGCTTTACCGTTCAATGTATATTTACAAATATTCATTCTTCAGACTTTCATTTGTTTAGATTTTTTTTAAGACATACTACTAAAGATTGTTGATTTTTGATTGTATCTTGATTTCAGAAAAAGTGCAGAGTTTGTGACTAGGAAAGAGTGTAGCGAATATAACTGTAAATACTTCAAATATTACAACCATTTTCAGAAGTTGCCCTTCACAACTTTTATTCTTAATTTTTATAAAGGAATTATTTTAAATGCCTCCCCATTGCTCTTCGTGCTAGTGATCTAAACTTTTACGGGCCTTTTCAGTGGATGATTGAAGTCACTTAGCCCGGAATTATGTTGGCAGCATTTGCCAGAAAAGCGAACTTTATCTGACAGTTTTGTTTTTGTGGTTAGATTGATTTACTTTACGAATTTCCTTGTGCTTTGTTGGTGAATATTATTTTTATGAAAATGGAGGCAGAATTTTCAAAAGCGACACAAAAAAATATAATAATCCAAATAACAGCAATAATTAAGAGAATTCCAATGATAATTGTCAAAATAAATTTCGAGGTTAGCTGTCAAAAACCAGGGAAGCAGCTTTGAATAGTCCTACTAAAGCACCGGTCTGTCATTTCCAAGGTCGTAGGCTATTTGACGTCACGTTTACGGCGCGAGATTACTTTCTTAACTTTGAATGGTAATTGTATACAAAAATTTAAAATTTTCTGACACAAGGTCCATTCCACGGCAACAACCTTAATGAAACCATGGAATAAATATAAATGGAGAAAACCATCTTAGATATGATGCAGATTGCTGAAAGACTACATGAGATGATTACTGATGGCTTTAAAATAAATTTTGGGTTGAAACCAGCAAACAAGTAGTGAAAGTATATAAAGAAAATCAAAAGAGCAATAAGTTTTGCATGGTTAAGATTTCAAAAGTAAAAGATATAAGCACCTATTCTTCTGAAATAGTTGTAATATTTGAAGTTTAAATATCTTCACCATAGAAAACTCAGTATGCCCATTTTTAAATTGATAAATTCCATTGAAAAATATTTTAAAAATATGATACCTTTCTATCTTACTAGCTGAATTTGAAAATCGAAGAACTACGAATGATTATTCAATAATGAATTACCTAGAAATGCAGTTGAGGGATTAAAAGTTGTAAGCTTTTTTTTATTTATAAATATCAACATTAATTTTACACAATACATTTTATGTACTGCCATTTATATATAAGAACTCTTTTTTTTTCATATATATATTTTAAAGAATAAAATTTCAAAAAACAAACAACGACTATATACAAAGGAGGGAATATTCACAACTTATTTATATGAAAATTATCCTGCCTGCAGGTACTCGATATTTTTTTACAGATATTAAGAACCCAAATAACTTTCCCTCTTGGTTGCATAATTGACAAATCTTTAAACAAAAACACGTATTTTGTGCAAAATAAATACACGGCCCATTCGTCAGTTAGATCAGAAAAGCTTCCTTTTTGGAACCAGATAAACATAAATCTAAACTCTACCACTCACACAGTTACAAAAGGAATAACACAACCTAGTGTTCTGTCAGTCTGTTCCTTGACTTATCGAGGAAACATGTGGTGAATTATCTGTCATTATCTGTCCTGGCTGCTCTGTAGCTCTTCACAAACTGCGACCTTCACTGGTCCAGCTTCCCACCCTTTGCTATCTGGTTTCACTGTTAGGTAGATTTAATTTCGTTACGTTTTAAAGTTGGTGGTGTCCAATTAATGTCAATTGAATATTCAATCCAAGTGATAATATGCAAAAACTTCCTCTGATGCCGAGTTCCACTCCCCGAGGAGGTCCAGTTTGGATAGTTCAGAAGGTTCCAAAGTTATAATACCTCAATAAACTGTTGAATTGGCATTTTCAAGGACCAGAGATCATTTGATAGAGTGTATGTATCTTAAAAATAGGCACATTCTAAGAAATTGAATGGCTGGAAGAAATATGAAGCTGGATCACTAGAAAAAAGTGTAGAGAAAAGGAAAAGAATAATGGTCACTAAGAAGAATGTACAAATAATTAGAAGAAAAAAGGATTTTGATTGTGTTAAATGCTTTTGACGCTGTGTAGAATTGTATACTGTAAGATATTTTATAGTTTATCATCGTCAAAAAAAAAACAATACACAATAAAACTGTTTTTCTAGATCTACTCAAAGACGTTAACTCGTGCCATATGTCGATTAAAACACCCTCTATTATTGAGCACCAACTTATTCCCACACACTTAGTAAATAAATCAATTATATATTATATACACCCACATTCAAATCCCCATCATTGTACAGCAGGTAAATATGTTACGAATAGTATTTTTTTTTATCTAGACTTACGTATTATTCTAAAATGATATGTATGAGCGAACTTTATAGGTTTTTTAAAAAGGTCGAGCTCTAGCGTTTTTAATAAGTTTTTCACAATAATTTCAAGTTAATAATGGAAAATATCAAATATATTTAGGACTAAAATGGTAGCTGGTGATCCTTAAGATAATAATGGAAAGTACTTAATTGTAGATTATTTTTACATATTTTTGTAATGCCTTATTATTGATTAACCACTATCTATCGAAAGTCATTTACTTTAAAAATGACGCGTAATTATGAGGAAAATGGGTTGGAAATGGCAGTTCTAATGTCTGGACATCAAGTCAAGAAACAGGAATAAAAGCTACAAAGATTATATCAAGGAAGATACAACTTAGAAGAATAGAAACTGAACAATAAATGAGGAAGTCCACGAAGGATAAAAATCAGTACGGTGGAAGACAGAGGAGTTGATTTATTGAATAAAAGGTAAAAGAAATTTTCATCTTGAGGTAAAAGGGAACAATAATTATGAATATAATTTTATTAAAAAGTAAGCATTTAGTCGTAAATATTTTTGATTACACAGGTCTGCAAGAAAATCCTTGTTTTACTTTTATAGCACATTAATATTTTTAAATAACTATATTAAGTTAACCTCAAATTAATATCATGAGCGTTCATTGTGACTTATCGTAGTCAGTACCTAAGAGTTTTCTTTTTATATTTCTGGTAAGTTTTGCGCAAAATTTGTATTATTTTTCGTCTATTCTTAAATACAGAGTAAAAGAAATGTAAATTGGAAATCTAAAAACAATACATAGTTAAAAATTAACCAAAGTTTAATATCTGGAGTCAAAAATGTATCTGAAAAATTTTTGATTCAAAGAGAACCATTTTTTTCTGCCACCACTTGATACAAAGTAAGGGCTTATGAAATATTTTACTAAATTATGAATAAAGATGGTGAAGACTTTCAATGCCTCAAGACAAAATGCGATACGAAATTGATTTAAAGAACTTTTGAAGGCTAGCAAATATAATAGCTTGTGGAGGACTACATTTTTAATGAATAATGTAGATCAACCATGGACTGATTTTATAGAAGTCTGTCATTTTTGGGAAAACAAAAAATTTTACAACTATGAAGAAATCGTCCCAGAACTTTCTGCTCATAAAGCTCTGAAATGCAAAATATATCCTAATTTTTATGTTTGGATTCGCGCTTTGATTTCATTTCCCAAAATCTGCGGCTTCACCAGAACGTAGTGCACATAGAATAGCGCTACAATATTTAGGTCAACTTTTGGTGGTTGATTCACCGTAAAACGTGTTTGATTATAATTTGTAAGTTAAAATGACTTGAATTTTTTTTGCAGACCAGTGTATTAGAATAAAGACATATTTATTGTGAAAAACTAGTAGTACTAGTTCTATTATTTATATTGCTTCATTAAAAGTTGCTATTGATTTTTTTTATTCTACGATGTCAACATATTGCAACCCAGATAATTTAAATTTTCTAAACTACTCTGGCAGTGAAAATAGTAAATAGTTGACAAAAAAATAAATCTAATAGAAAATCTAAATACAAAAATTCAACAATTAACAACGGTAACTTTTTTTTCAATACCTAATTAAAGTAAATTAAGCAAACGAACTGAACGGTATTTTTCTTTATATAAATGGTTAAGAATATTTCAAGGAAACTACGACTAGAACTTTTACTATGGTCAACACTTTTCAGTTTACACCAAATATTAAGTGACATAGGATGTTATACTTACCGTTTTTACAAAAGAAATTTAACAAGCAAAAAGGAAAATATTATGTTATTGGCCAAACGCCATATAAACGTTAAGATCATTTTTTGTTGCGGGATGTCTGAAAAAAAAAGGTCCAAAATTTGAGATGTTGAAGCTATTTTAGAAAAATATAGTCATACACGACAAGTTTTTTTTGTAAATAAAGGTTGTTACACACTTTTCGGCATTAAAAACAGTTCAGTCAGTTGAACTAGTGGCCGTATGCACCGTTTATAGTACTAAACCCGTTTAACTAAACTGGTTTAAATAGTTAAACGACGTTAATGTTGCACCGAACGAAGTTTAGTTAAACCTGAAAGAAGTTTGACAGCGTCGAAAAATTTAGGGACTTTTTTTGAGTTTTTAGTACTTTCGGTGGCTATTTGAATTCCGAATTACATGTATTTGATAAAACGAGCAACAGTTTAAATAATTAGAATCAACAACTTTTTCAAGACAGTCACCTTATCATTGACAGTTGTGTCAAGTGTCAAAAAGAACAGTTAAAAGTTAAACTGGGGGTCGTTTAATTTCCATAGAATCGATGGTGCATACCAACTCAAAATTATAAACCAGTTTAATGCTTAAACGAGTTGAAGTGTAAACGGTGCATACGGCCATAAATGCTAAATTTGTTGGAAAAACAAAGGATGATATATTGTCTCAGTATTTTACAAGTGTAGACACCATCCTATGTTGTTTTCTCAACTAGAAAGTCTAGTTTTGTAGCTGGAGAGACAAGAAATGAAAAAAAACACTCAAGCTTTAGATGAAAACAAATACAACGAGTTTTATTAATTATAAACTCGCTGAAAATATGGTACGAAACTTGGAGCTCAGTATCACAAGAAGAGCTCAGAATAGGGACACACAAAGTTCCATCGTTAGTCGGAAAATAACAAAAACAAAAGGTTCCCAGTTTGTTTTTGTTTGCGAGGACTTTTATTTGGCTAGTGTAGCAAGTAAGTATATTTTATATGTGTTGTAGTGTAGTCTGCGATTCGGACTATGGTTCCTGTCTACCAAATTCATATTTCACTCTACTCAATTCAAACAGAACCTTCAGAACGAAAGTTTGTGATGAGACTTCTGAATTCCAACCCATTAAAGCTGGAGTTCCACAAGGCCAGTCCTGTACCTGATAAACACGTCTGACATCCCAACCTCAGACTATACTATGATAGGCACATTTGCTGATGTGATAATGGCTATACATGAAGATCCAATAATAGCTTCTGTCAATCTCCAAGTCCACTTATTCCAGATCGAAGAATGGCTCGACCGATGGAGAATAAAAATCAACGAAAACAAATCCCAGCACATAACATTTACACTAAGAAAAAGCCGATGTCCTCCAGTTACTATTAACAACATAGTGATACCTGTAACTTCTTTTGCCAAATACCTGGGATTACACTTAGACTCGAAACTCAATTGGAGGGATCATTAGCCAAGAAACGAAAGCAGATAAACCTCAAGTTCCGAGAATTACACTAGCTACTTGGAAGAAGATCGCCAGTCCGACTACAAAATAAAGTCTTAATATATAAGGCAGTCATCATACCCATCTGGATGTGCCAGCAAATCTAGAATCGCTCTCATACAACGAGGACAATCTAAAATCCTTCGAACACCAGTTGATGCACCATGGTACGTCACAAACAACTTGATCCATCAAGACCTCAGTATCCCAACAGTACAGGAAATTAGCCATAACCACTACCTAAAGCTAGACACTTATCCTAATCTACTACTACAGCCTCTAACCTAAGAACCAAACAACAGAAGACTGAAACGTAGCTGGCCAATTGACCTTAAATAAAGCGTAAGAGATCATCTCATTGGAGAAGTCTCATCGTGACATTCTTAAGACCAGTAAATTGGTTCAATAGCCAACAGAAAAGCTCATAAAAACTCTGTATTTCTGATTGCTGAGTACAATAAAAAAAATATTTTGTCCGATTTTGGTTCGTGTTTCTGTTTTAAAAATACAGTTTGTGTTCTTTTGTTAGTGCCTGCTTGGTGTGAACCCGGCTTAAGAAGGACATCGATGTATATTTCTCTGTCTACGGACAGCTAATTTTGATTCATCTTATATTTTGAATGAAATGACACAAAATATTTTCACGACAGCCAAGAGAGCTGGAATTTAGTAAAATATTTGCACACTACTATTTTAGACCTTTTTTTCTTCACATAATTTCAAATTATAGTGTATTTGAAGACAAATACATATTTTTTAGTAAAAACAGTAAGTTTAACACTTTGCAAAAATTAAGTACATCTTTGGAATTTTTATAAGTACCTACACGAAAAGATAAGTAATTTTGATTTTTAAGATCACAATTAGAAACTATCTACTTCAATTGTTACTATATAAAAAGGGACAACAATCCCGTATTTATATAATTTTCCAAAATTTTATTTCGATCCACACAAACATTTTCAAAATGATATTATCCCTTGCCTGTGTACACTGCCGTCATTTGAAAACGATCCACGCTCGGTATTACAAAAATTAAACAACCCACCTGCTTACATTTTTAAATATTAAAAAAAATTGGTGAGTCGGAGCCGCCCTTGTAACTCCAAATGTGATAATCAAAATTAGACTATTGACAGTGTGTCAATGCCCGTTAACAGTCAGACATGTATTAATAGACTGTCCAAAGATTTCCTAGCAGAGAGTGACATTTAACATCTCACCTACTATGTACCATTGGCTCGGAGAAGAATACAATATGGAAAACTTGGTAGCTTATCTACGTGCTATTCAGTTTCTGCACAAAATTTAAACGTTCATTATTAAAATTGTTTGTGTTTCTATAGTACTACTTCCAATTTATTTATTATTTTAAAAGTTGGTAGCGCTAAAAACCTAAAGGGTTGATGCGCTTTATTTTTCTTAAATAAAAATTTTAAAAAAAATTGGCGCCCACGCCGTAACCATCACATCCAACTCTATATTTTCGTCACCAGGAGAATTTAATTCGTTTTTCTCGACGTTGTCAAAAGAAGCGCAAGAGTTTTCTAATGACATATTGGATCTTTGACATAAGAGAGCATCTGGTGAAAACAAACAAACATAAAAAAATTCAGACAGTCCTGCGGCTTCAACACCACTTAGCTCTTACCGTGTAAACGACGAAGTTGGTTTCACACTGCCGAAAAAGACTTTCCTCAATAGGAAGACTCAACAAAGTGTCTCTGGTCTGAATCATTGGCTACTCTGGAAAAGGTAGACTTCCTTGCAGTGGCGCAGGTTATTCGGGTTTCGAGTGGTTCATTTTAAAGTGAAGACAGTGTATAAATATAAAACTGTCACATTAGATCGAAATAAAATTCAGGAAATGCCATACCATACAATACATGAAATAATAAAAAAATCGAAAAGTGTTTTCCTTACTACAATCACAGCTCTGAATCCATACAATCAGAAGAATATAATAAGATAATAAAAAGTTCGTACAACGTCTATAATCATCTCACTTTTGTTGTCGATCCTTGCATTCTTATATAAATGCATAAAAATGACGAAATAACAGCCAAATTAGACATTGTAAAGATATAAGAATATTTTCAGAGTAAATATAGTACGAGATACTTTTTTTTTTCTAGTAGCGACTATATTATACAAAATCAAAAATATACTCCTAAGGTATTCATAAATAGGTACATGAGAAAATTTTTTTTATAAATTTCTCATTTTTTATCGTTGCCTTTTCTTGAGTCTTCTTTGAAGTTTGTATTATTTAATCTAAAAAAAACAACAAATTTTAAATGTTTAAAATTTCTTACAAACAATATAATTACCTACCTGCTATTTGGGTCTATGTAACTGGAAGAGACCCCTGGACACTGTCACTTTCGATGGGCATCCGCTGACGGGTCCTCCCGCCTCTCTCTTTCGGCTCGTTCTCTCTGTAATCTACAATTAAATTATTGTTAATTCAATGTTCCGACATTATATACAAAAAAATCTGCAAGTTTCTCAGCTACACTTACGTTTGTAGTAGGTCCCATTGGATCATCCCAAATACTGAGCACGCATTAAAATATTCAAAAATTATCAAATATATTTTATATGTTAACAATAGATTATAATTATCAATAATAATTAGACTGTGTCCAAAAAGTCTCTTTGACCAACAAAAAAAGTTCTCCCAAAATGTCAGCTCGATATCACAACAATTGAGCTGGCGCATGGGGAGTCCTCTTTTCCATTTAAAATACATTTAAAAAAATTTTTTTTTCAATTTTCCATTGAATGTTCTTGCAGGAAGTTAAATTTTTTTTCAATGCATTTTAAATGGGAAGGGGACCCCCCATGCGCCAGCTCAATTGTTGTGATATCGAGCTGAAATTTTTTTGTTGGTCAAAAAGACTTTTTGGATACATTTTTTTTCTGACAGTCTAATAATAATATAACATCATCCCTGGACATGAGGGTCACAAGGGCAACGAAAATGAGGCAGATGAAAACGCTAGCAAAGGCGTATCAGTCTTTGATTGGACCTCAACCCTTCCGTGGCGTCGCTAAATCGACAATAAACGTGGACCCAAGAGAGTGGGTGGTACAGAAATCATCATTAGAGGACTTTGCAAAATTTAGGGCAGACCTAATAAGCAAAGATAGGAAAACTGTCATAAGCCTTAGTAGGTATGCTAACGGGGCAATGTATGCTTAATAGGCAAAGTTATTGAGGTTGACAGACAAAGTCATGTGCAGATTCTATTACCTAGAGGAGGAAACTGCAGAGCACATCCTGTCAGGGGCCGAATTCAAGAATCCGACCCCAGAGCGACTGTCTAGCGATAAGAAGACACAGTCAAGAAACTACATAAAAGGTTCAGTCTGGAATGTCTTCGACGTTGAACATTCTCGATAAAAACCAGTCAACAACAAAGTAAACATGCAGGTTTGGTGTGGTCGAATTTTATTTCCGGCGGCGCGGCCGCTTGTGCCAGTTTGGCAAAGAAATATAGTGAAATTATGAATGTAGTGAAGAAAAGGAAATTAGCCAACTTCGAAGCTTGAGAAATGAAAAATATTAACTGCTACAATTTACTAATAAAGAAGTAAAAAGTGATAGAAGTGGATAAAAGTGCAAAATAATGAAAGACAATGATAGACCATAACATCCTTAAAAGTGGATAAAGTGGTTTGAGCAAATATCATCCAGAAGAGGTGCACGAAGAAAAATAATTAATATTATATTTGTAGTGGTAGCTTCCTATATTTTAAAAAGTTGGGACATTTTTTTAATCGTACCTTGAGATGTATTTATTTGACTAATAATAATTCTAAATAATGTACCATCATATATATATTTGTTAAGAGTTAAAATGGCATCATAGGTATACACTTACTTATTTTTTGACTGCCTCATGAACTGCTGAATTTTTCTAGCAGCTTGGTGTTGTCTTCTTTGCGAATAAGTACGTCTACGAAAATATGATTCGTTAAAATTATCATCACGTTTAAATCTGTCGCATTTAACTATGTCAGAACCGTCAAGAACGTGAAAAACTAAATGGTAATTAATAAAACCTCCGAATAATGAACTTACTAGAACAGCAAACACACAAATTGACTGAAGCCAACATTAAAATTCGTTTGTATTCCTCCACAAATGTTATATTGTATTATTTAAAAGTAATAATCATTCAATTTTTCATGGTTCTTTATTATATATACTTATTTATATTCTTAGATCTATTTTATTACGCGGTACTTCATTTCTACCTTAGTTAAAGTTTATGAACAGCATGTAAATCTGAAGAATTTGGTATTTTTCGGTGAATGTGTCATCGTCGCTCATTTTGATGTCAACCGGCCGACAATGACAGTTATGTTGACATATGAATGTGAACTGTACAATCTAATTTGGAGGTCAAAAGGAATAATCAATTGAGTGATAAAAAATCCACAGTCACAAACCTATTCGTCAGGATTGTCTATTACTCATCTAGTTAGTTCAATGATCGAAGTAAGTGGCTACGGGCGGGTTGTATCGCACTTGGTTACCAGTTGATTAACGCAAACCACTGGTTACACCGTGATAGGTCGTTGTATTGACCGCTTACAAGTGGTTATACGTTGGTTAAAAATAGGTTTTCTAGCTACTTGATATCGGCTAGTTAATCTCTGTTTTGTCACAGAACGGTTATATTATTGGCGTTTTGTGTAGTTTGATGTATTGATATTTGTTCATAGAGTGAGGATAATCACAATCAAACATATTTTGTGGGGTTATGCAGTTGCGGTCTCTAGAATTTTGAATTAGATGAAATTTTAAAATAAACCTAAAAACTAACACAACTAAATTTATATTTAAGTTAAACTTAAACAAAATAAGCACAAAACGACTACTATATGTCTATATCACCATCGACAAACAACGTCAAAGTACAAAATGAACTTAGGTGTCAGTTCTACCAACACCAAAAAAATGTCAGTTACGTGACCAGCAACTAACTAGCTGCGCGACTACTCAACACCTGGTTAAAAGTTTACCATTTGTTTCGTAACCAGTGAGTTAACCAATTGCGATACAACCCGCCCTTACTGTATTGACATTATTGACGGATCTTTTGTAGTAATATGTACAAATACAATTCACAGATACATATGTACATTTAAAACTACGACACGAGCAGGGGGTAGTAAAAGCATAATGTTAGGTTAGTTTGAAGCTGATGTTAATAAACAACAAACATTAAATATACGACAAATGAAATTGTTGATACATCTAATGCCCGATTGCACCAGTTTAGCTTAAATGTGGGACTTGACAAAGTGCAGCTTAGATAATTCCAATCTTTCATTGCACCATGTTTGGCTTGGTAAAGTTCAAATCAAAAACATCACGGAACGTCAGAAGACATATAAACGCGCAGTCGCATATCTACTGATTAAAAATAGGCCGTGGAGTTAAGATTTTTCAAGCCTAGCTTACTTATTAAGCCAAAGTGGTGCAATCGGGCACTGTAGTGCCCCTCAAATAATTTAGTAGGTCATTCACGAAATAGCTGAATTAACACTTTTATAATATTCGATAGATATGTTTATCAACAATAATATAATAGTGTTAGTAAGCATAAATATGTAGTTATGATTAGGACGACACATGACTAGACATTTTAGAAATATAATGATAACTTGAACTCAGGTCAGTTGGGCTGACTGAAGTCTAAATAGATCAAGCTGAAGCTCAACGTGTGTTTGACTTATCACCCCGCACTTATCGAACCTTTACAGCATAAAAGTATTCAATCTAAATTGATGAAAATTGAGTCGATAAGAAGTATTCTTTTGTATGTAGTTGTTGAAGCTGGATTTATAAACTAGGGTTGTTCGTTATTCGTGATTCCCGTTGCTCGAAACATACATGCGTTGATAAACCGTTGTTGTTGTGTTGTTAGTCGTTTCCATGTTTTTCGTCGTTGCTCCCAAATTGACCAAGTTTTATATTTTGTTATTCGTGATTCGTCGCTTTGTGGTAATTGTCTACCAAAGCCTCTATACACCATACTATACACTATACACAAAAGATTTTATAGGTCGCCGAGCGGTAAGGCCAACCGGGCCAATCGGCACTCTTGTACTACTTTGTAAAGTTCATCTTTTGACAGCTCTTAAACATACTACTTTTAATGACAGTTATAAAAAAGCTATTCATTACTAGTCTTACTCTTCACATAAAATTTTAAAATTTGTCAAAAAAATGATTATCACCACAAAACTATTAGTTATTATGACAAGTATCTATATTACCTGGTTAGTGTTACATCAACTTTCATAACAACCCCAAACATTAAAACTTACTTTAACCCTGCCGTAGCAGGTGTCCCTTCTCTACTATTTCTCCCCCCCTGCTCCTTGTAATTTCGGTAATAATTTTGAATGCACACAGCAGCCTCTTGGCTTTTCTTAAACCTTTTATGTTCGCAGTACGATCGGTATCCATTTTGAATCACCATAGCAGCGTGAGTCATCTGTTTGTAATAAGCATACTGCTTATAGCGTCTGTAATAGTTCTGGATAACGACAGCTGCTTGTCTCTCTTTATTTTGTTCTTGTTGTTGACGACCTTTGTATGAACGGTATGCCTTTTGAATTATTTTGGCAGCTTCATATAATTCTCGCTGTTCACGATCTAAAAAAAAAATAAGGAAATTAAAGATATACATTATGTGAGAAGTAGAAATGAAATTTCTTTTACCAGATAATGTGAGATTTGAAAAATCTTTTTCAAAAACAGTGCCGGAAGCTTGGAAGAACTCGCAAAAGTCAGCCGTAGTGGGTGGTGGAGATGGGGAATCGAGTGTAAAGGAGCAAGGTGACTGCAAACAACTGGAAGAAGCTGGACTCAAACTAGAACACGGTGTGCTTACATCGTAGTATCTAAAACAGGAATTAAAAATGTTTATTTTATAAAAAAGTCAAGGAAATAAATACTTGCCTATAATTGTTATCGGAAAATTCAAAATTGAATTCGGTAGATTCAAAACTCGATGATGATTGATCCAATAACGGTTCCATAAAGACATCTGACAGCGTATCAGAGGTTTGTAGGCTATCTGAAGCACACGGACTTTTGTCCATCATCATTTCTTCACTTTCGTTCTAAAAAAATATATAAAAATATCATCAATACATGATTGTTAGTTATTTTCAATAAATTATTACCTTGATTCTTTCAGGCATTGCAGCAATGATTTGTTCGGCCAATGTCAAAACTCTAGCATCTTGCTCCCCTTAAATAATAACAAAATTATCAGTTTTTGTAAAGTTTGGAAAATATGGTATGGGGATCACCATTTGCATAGATTTAGTTACATATATTCAAGTTTATCATGCAATTAAAGGAGCTACATTGTATCTCACATAGATTAAAAAATACATTATTGCCACAAAATATCAGTTAATAACCGATCATAAACTCAAAAACAATTTCAAAGAATAGGGCATGTCCACCATTTGACAAGTTGACACTAATGACAGTCGCTCTGAGGATAAAAAATTATTTTAGATTTGTAATTTGGTTGTTTTGTATTGATTTAATGATCCTTTTTATTATAAACAATCAGATATAGCTTTTTAAATACCTAAGCAATTAAAACAATGGCGAAAAAGCACCAAATCAAAATTAAATGAACTCAAACACGATCAAAATAACCATCAAGAACCAAGTGTTGTGCAAAGAATGCTTGTTTATCATCAGATTCATCAGGGCAACTGACACATGACATCACGTGGACTTGCCCTATACACAAACAGTTGGTGCATTGTTTGAAAATTTGGAAATTGGAGTAATTGACAGCAATGATAAAATTCGTTGTAGCGATGGTTATCTTTGACCAGAATCTCACATAGAACATGGAATCTTTCAGATAACAAATATTACAGGTTTGGTATAATGACAGTGACCTGTAGGAACTACCAATACTTTTAATAACAAAAAGATCATATCTCAACAAAAAAAATATAATGGTTAATCAGTTAGAAATTATAGCATATGCAGATGTCACAATAATAGGAAATACAAAACTACACCTGACAGAAGCTACTGAAGCACAAATATGATTTAAAAGTAACAGAAAAAAATAGTAAGAACAATTCTAGCACCAAATAAAGAAATAGAGAATGTGCTTGAAAAAAATATACTAAGATAGATAAAGACACAGGGCATATTATGAGACAAAAACCGATAGAAATGAACAGGAAGATAAGTAACTTGCTTTGGGAACAAATCTAATAAGTACTAATAAAATATTTGACCAACATTGAGAGATTAAGAAAACCATCAAGTGTAAAAATTGTTTTCTTATAACACCACACAACTTTGTAGTTAAATTTGGTTACTCTTATTATAGGTTATGTAGTGCTCACTTATCCCTAAAGACTCTTCCACATAAAAGCAGAGTTATTGCAACCTTTAAAACAACTTTCATAACACTCGAAACTAAATTAGAACTATAAAAGCAACAATACAAACGGTTTAGTGGCAATAAGGTATTTTTAATGAGCGAAAAGAAAGAACAAAACACTATTAAAAAGCAGAAGCAGCAGCATAAGCGTAAAAATGATTAGTTTTTCTAACCGAAAAGTGTTAGTTACTGATTTAGGACAAATCTTCAGAGTTAAATGGCTTCAAATATTATTGTCAAGATAGAGGTCTAAAACACTGGTATAAAAGTTTGTTAGGGAGTGCATCATATATTTCTAGGACTAGGGTTTGAATGCATACAGGGTGACTGAGTAAACAGAGTAAGGATATATTATACACAAAAAAAGTATAGAAAAGAAATGTATGCTTATGTAATTATCATAGTTAAGAAAAATAAATCATTTTTAACATGTTTTTAAAACCCTAATGATTTTACCCAATTTGAAATTATAGTTGTAAATTGTACAAAAATTATATATTTTTTTCAAGCATCACGATATATTTGAAGAGAGAACTTTATACTATTTATACTTATTGGTTAGTTAGATGATAACTTTCACCTTACAACTGATTATCCGGTACCCTGTATAGGAAAATAACTATTAATTTGTTACTGTACAATATTCATATACGTATAAAATTTGTGCATAATTTTTGAAACTCATTGTATGAATTTTTAGTTGAAATAAAAATTGTGGATATTGTACAATAACTTTAACATTTAGAAGGACAACAAAGAATAGATAAACTGTAACAACAGTGAAACAACACCGAGAGACAACAAACAGACCATTTAAGGCACTGACCTACAGTACTGTTGGGGAGCTCATTCTCATCGTCCGAGACACCTTCTACGTCTATCAGCGGACTACTGCTTCGGGGGCCACTCCCTATTTCGCCTATATTATTATTTTAAAATATACAAATCAGTCAATCCTTAATCGATATTTTATTAAGTTTTTTGTACAAGTTTCTCTAGATTAAGCGCGTGATTGTAGTTCTGAGATTATTGTTTTTAAGCTAGAAACATATTTATTATACGTTATATTATATTAAAAGCAGTTTAAATTTAGATCAAGTTTATACAACAGTAAAATATAGATTCTTTGTTATATAAAAACTAATGAATGTAAATTCCATTAATTTATTAATAAACTGTAACGTTTATTATTAATATATTTATACACCAATTTATTAGCTAAATTTATTGAGACTACTGAATTATAATTACCTACAATAAATAAGCTTGAATGTCCGATTGTACAATTTCGGGCTATGATTTAATCAACACAATAAGTTTAATAATAGTGCCTTAAATATAGAATAATAAGCTGAATTAGTGGGAACTCTGTTTGAAGATTTATCAGGTAGTTTATAACCTCAGAAAACTTGTCTGTTACATCATATAAGTTTGTTTTTATCACAATAATTTACTTCCCACATGAAAATTTGCGGCACACTTAATAACTTTTATATTAAACCCAAAGAATAAAATTATTGCTAGTTATCATTTTAAAAGACATTCAAATTTACCTACCAAGTACTACAAAACCTCAGAATAACCCACTCACACAGAACACACAGAAGCGACACTGAATTGAGCGACACTAGTGATGAGCGTTATTTCAGGAACTGTTGGTTTTTGACTGACTGAACACTATTTTTACCAGAAACAAGAACGGCAAACGGTATTTTGATACTTTATATTCACTATATTGTTAGGGTTTGGTGACTCGGATATCTATTTATGATACCATGAAAAGGAACGATTTTATATTGATAATGCTTTTCGGCGGATATTGATACCGCCAAAATAAAAGATAACTCGAAGATAACTCGACGCGCATTAGCTCTTGTTACATTTTTTTTATCATGTCTATACTTTTTTTAGATAGTGAGTGCTGCTGTTGGTAACATGAAGGAGATTTTCCTATCAGTAATTTGCAGGAAACAATTTTTAGAAAAATAGGAAAGTAGAAAATGAGAGACAGGCATTTGAAACCATTTTTTTTTGTATTAGGGAAATTTGATATATTGATACCGATGAATATGGATACATTTTTCCCATCGTATATTCAACAGAATATCAAATATGATCACGTCACGTTTTAAAATGACTAAAAATAAAAAAAAATGACGATATCATTTCACAACGTGATCAAAAAGGCATGATATCGCTCATCAGTAAACGGCACCTTCGAAGCACTTGCGTCTAGTGCCACCGTTTCATTTTCTAGCCCGCATGCACGCATGCGCATTTCATGATCAGTTTGCCGAGTCTTGTCATTCTGAATTTTTAGGTTAGAATAGTTAGGAACTTATACTTGTTTTTGTTTCTAATAAGTTTTATATTTTCTTGGTTAAAACAAATCATTGGTTAATTTTTGAAGAAGGGGAAGGAAAAATAACCATTCCATTCACCCTGTCCATTCTGAATAGCTTTTTCAATGATTTTCCTTGCCCTTCTCGATAAATTAGAAGGCAAACCGATAATGAAATGCGCATGCATGCATGCGGGCTAGAAAATTAAACGGTGGCACTAGACGCAAGTCTTCGAAGCTGTTTATGGAATAATCTGTGGTTTATGGTTGCGATGTGACAAGTGACAAGTAGACACTTGCCATGCATAGACTCCGTTTCACGTAAGAAGAACCCACGCGAGGTTGCAGTCGTATGCGCGAAGTTGTTGTCAAAACCAGCGCCCTATTGTATAATTGACATTCGAGTTCAAATCAGTAGCGTAACGTTTTCACATTTTGTAGGTTAACACAAAATTAGAATATTAAAAATGTATTTATCATATTGTATGGTTTAAATAAAACATATTTGGCCCTGACTGTGCATAATTTTTCCTTCAACACCAACAAGTTTTTTAGGAGGCATGGTTTTAGATCAAATAAAACACACAAAACTCACAGATTAACTAGCTAAGCGTCTTAAATGTCAATAATAAAATGGCTGTCGGCATGAAACATGGTTTGTAACGCCAATGGCATGATAAACAAGACCAATTTTGGTTTCTGCGCAAGACAGTTGGCAAACTTCACGTGGCTTCTTCTTATGTGAAACGGAGTCTATCCATGTTGCATTAGTGAATGGAAATTGAATTTGTTATTTTGGTAATAATTTCTAAAGTGTTCCCACCTACTCTTTCATTTCATTTGTATAGTTTTCCTGTTCATTTGCAATAAAACTGTTTAAATCGTCTTTAAGTTTAATTATTTGAAGCGTTCAATTTTTTTAGACAGTTTTCTCAGTGTGTGTTAGGTGCTGATATTGTCAGGGGACCTTCTTCAATAATTTTTCTTTCCCTTCTCGATAAATTAATCATTGATCTGGAATTCTAAATAGTGGGAGGTGCCGGTTGGGAAAATAAGATCTCGTGATATTGTCGTCAACGTCACTTTAAAATGGCTTATCCAAGCAACAATAGGTGAATTTTAATTTTAGTTAATTTCAACACTCCGTATTACGAACATTGTATAAAATAGTAACTTTTTCTTATGGTATAACAAATAAAAATGTTTCTAGCAAAATAATTCTTTAGAACGTGTCTTACTATAAACATAACTTTATGATATTCTTTTCAAAAAACACGACTCTTTTTTTTAAACTGAAAAACTCAATTTAAAACTAAAATAAATATAGCATTTCAAAAGCAAAACTGAATACCCGACTGAATTTATGGTTAGTATCTAGAATTAATTACCGTTATCGACATGTATTGCCAACTAGTTTGGCCGAATCTGTGCCAATAAATTCAGTGAGGTTCACTTTTTCATGCATTTTATTTCAAATATCATTACTTACCCGTATAAATTAAAAGTTCTATAACTATAACAAATAAATATATACTTACATAACGCAAAATCCATCTTTTTGTGAGAATCCAAAATCTCATTATCAAATGAGTTATCTTTTAAACATGACGTCTGCAGAGGTAAGGACATACTTCGATCAAACCTGGAACAGAGACGAATTAGTCGGTTGAGAAAAACTGAAGCACTTCAATAAGAAAAAGATTATTAAAAAACAACCAAATTTCAACACAAAAGTTGTGTACTATGCATATATGTATTTGGGGAGAACCTTCAAGATCTATCGTGTCCCCTTCTACTATTCAGCTTTCAAGTAAGGTCTCAGAGACTAGTAGTTCCTTTAGACCTTTTTCCTGGAAGAATTTTAGGATATCTGTAGGCTTGAGTTTAGGTCAGTCTTCCACTCGAATACCTTCTTCATCCTTTCCATTCATCCTTGCTTCTTCTTTCTTCCCACCTCTTTCCTTCCTTCTTCATTCTTTACACTTTCTTCCTCCTTTCTCCTTCCTACTTTTGTTCCAGTTTTTAAAGTGAAACTTTTTTTTACTCGACTCAACTCAAAATTTTTCGTCCATCTATCGCATGTTGCTTTACATACATCATATATGGTCTATATACAACATAAAAATATGTCTTCGAAGCCGCGCAGTATAGAGGTTTGGATGCCGAAAATTATGAATTGTAAGCATCTTAGACACGGTGATAATTTTTTTAAAATTTTTTTGTTATATTGTGACATATGAATAACCTTAAATATAGATCCTATTAATCCGTAAATTTCACTTTATAGTAAATCGAACTAAAAAGTAAAAAACCTACATCTTCATCTTTTTGTCAATGTATCTAGACACAAGCGCTTCGATCGTAGTACCATATCTCGTGGTTGGTATATTTCTATCATTTTACATTTCAAGATTAGATACTTTTCTCAAGTATTCAGTAAGTGGAGCAGACGGCTGTTACAGCCACTCTCTTTGTTAGTTAGTAGTGTAGGCACAATCACTATCAGTCAAAAGAAAGTGAAACTTTCGGATGATGATCGGTAAAAAAATGTGAATCATTCACGAATATGATAAAAGATTTAACAACATCCCTTCACCACATATCTCTGTTATAACTGGTGAATTATTTCAAAATCCCGTACACAAGTACTTACTAGAAGAAACTTTTTGTAATTCTAAAGATTGAAATGCTATTTGTTGGATTTGTGGTCATTCCAAAAAAAAATTCACTCACTTGGATAGTTTTGGCGTCTCACGTGAATTCCACACTTTAGAACTCTTCGGTCTATAACTTTCCGATGCTGGTCCACAGCTCATGTTGATTCCACTGTCGATCGATGGTCTTTTAATCAACTTTTGACCATTACTACCTCTAATGCTCGATGAAAAATCCGAAAGCATGGGACTTGGAGCTGAAGTTATCAGCTTACTGTTGATATCCGAGTCCAAATCGACGTTCAAGATCTTGAACTTGTTCATTTCACTCCTAAAAATACATAAAATGATTTAGTCTTTGCCACAAATACTTTAGCAAATATTAAATCAACCAGCTTACCTTGTGACTGCTCCAGGTCTTAAGAAGACGCCATCGTGAGATTTACTGGTGGAAGCAATCGAAATAAGAGATCCAATCGAACTGGCCGGTGATATTACCGTAGGCGACATGACATCAGTGGAGGACTGATTAGACTGCAACATCAAATTCGCTTTATCTCTTCTCAATTCTAATTTTTCTATTTCTTTAACGAGATCAATATGGTTAGTTGCTCTAGCGCATTCGAGAGCTGTTTGATTCGTAATATTTTTCATATAAAGAGCGTTATGATTCCATTTATATAGCATTACTGCTGTTTCAATATGACCTCTAGCACACGCCCACATCTGTAAGAAAAATAATTAACATCTATATAGCTCTTGATTAAATGTCACTTTATATATTTACCAGTGGCGTAAATCCATCTTCATCTTGACTAAGTGCATCGACTTCAGTTTCAAGTAATAAAGACGAATTTTCTGCTCGCCAGTGTAACATGGCGCATACTAAACGAGAATAACCTAAGGAAGCTGCGAGATGTAACAACGTCATCCCTCTGTGGCTGGCAAACCATGAGACACTAAGTTCTTCGCCGTGTCTCCATATTCTCGACGTCATATTTTGGCAAAAGGTAACCAGCCTATCTTCAAAATTTGGTTGTCCAAAAAGAGCTGTATCTTCGACCTAAAAACAAACATTATCTATCATGTAGTCCAAAAAAAAAACTGGATCGTCTGAGCAGTGGAACATCCTAAGAGAGTGGAGGCAAGTCATCAGTTGAGAATAGTCGCAAGGTAACATCCGGACCGGTAGAAGAAGACCAGGAAGAACTTAATGAACTGGCAAACCCTACTAAACTAAGATTAGTGCGGGTGCCGGGTCATAACGATATTTATGGGAATGAATAAGCTGAAGATCCCACGAGAAGAGGTTCAGCAACGATGTATGTTGGACCTGAACCAGTCCTTGAGACCACAAAAGGGAAATATAAAAGTGGGTATAAAGCCAATAAGACTGCAGTGGTGGGGCCTTTATAGGAGCTTAAAATGGGGTTGAATGACGGGGATATCAGTTGCAAACTTTGTGGCATGGAGATCGAGACAGTAACCCACATCTCATCTGACTGTGAGTCACAGGACTTGAGGAGGCAACTAATTTTCAGAGAGGCCAATGTGCAATCTGGAACATATGGTACACATCCAATGGATATAGGTATATCGTCTGCTCGACGGTAAGGGGATAGCTTTGGGTTGGTGTACAAGAGTACAGGCTGAAGTGCTCTCGGCATGAGATCGGCTCTAGCGAACCTAATTAGAAATTAGTTATTACCACATCGTTATCAACAGGTTCTTGTTTGATCTGCAGTCTGTCGTCCATAGCTTCCAGTCTTTGAAGCAGCGTGAATTTAAGTAAATTATCATTGCATCTTTCTACTTTCGGTTCAGATGCAGCCACTTGTTCTTCTCTCGGTGGCAACTTGTACTCGAATATCACAGAGTTGGAAATCACATAGCCGTCGCATGCTACTTGCAATGTTGCTAAACCAGCTTCGTGAGCTGAAAACAATTTGAATTTTCATACATTATTTACACAAAGATGATTTGTTTTTATGTAGGTAAAGTTTGTCCAAAATCAATTGCAGAAACGACGAACAAGTATGTACCTAAAAAGTCGACACACGTGTTGGCGCTTCTGCAATGGTTGACTGCGGTCAAAGCTACTAACCTAAAAATTTTTGAATTTTCTACCAATGGGGAAGGGAAATTTCAGAACGAATTTCCGTAAACTGATCCTCGGCTGTTCAAACCAGGTAATTGAATCCAAATATTGATATTTCTAAAGATCATGTCTGATTGGCTTGAAGTTATGTTGGTACTCCTGTTTTCACGTCAACTGTATCCAATTACTTGGTTTTAAGAGCCGAGACTCAGTTTACGGATATTTATAAATAACTTCAACATGACAAATGATTATCCAGCGGTAGAAAATTCCAACATTTTTGGGTTGGCAGTTTGGGCCGAAGTCCCCCATTGATTTTGGATTACCATTACTAAGATATCTGTCCCTTGTCAGTGCTGTCAAACATGATAGAAGATACAAGAAATATTTTATAAAAGATAGGTTTGGTAGAATCTTCATATTTTTTTTAATATTCATGGCTAATATAATATAACAAAGTACACATGCTAAATACAAACAATGTATAATTGTAGTCAAAGAATTGAATTTTTTAGAATCGCGTGACATTAAAAAAATATATCTGAACTAATGTAATGCATGGCTTTGTTTTGCTTCATACCGTTTGTAATGGCGGTGCTGTCACCTATGTTACAACAGTAATAAAACATTCACAGTCCAAAATCGACGTTTAAACAGCGGATATATTGAACATTGAAAAAAACTTGTCGTGTTTTGAATTATAGAAAAAAAAACTGTTACGAACCATTAAAATTTTATTGTAGAAAAAACCGCTTCAATTACATAATATATTATTTTGCTTAACGAGTAAATGGATCGTTGTTAAGAAGTTTACTGCGAAAAAGTAAATCCAATTAAAATTTATTTTTTCCACATGCTATTAATTCATAATGTTGTACTACAAATCCTGTACATAAAAATTGCTATGCGTGTGCGATTTAATTAAAATAAGTAACGTTTTCATTTCTGTTTATAAAAAAATGAATAAATATCATACCTGGACAATAACATCGTAACACTCCACTTTGAACCAAAGTGGTAGGTACAGGGAATGTATCAAAAAGTACAGTATACGGACCAGATGAATGCCATGGTCCTGTGACCAAAACTTTGACACCACCCTCCGGATAAGCCCATTCAGGGGAATAATCAGTTATCTTCGCCGAACCTTCCAATTGATGATTGTTTGGTTGTTCTGGTTGTGCCTTAGTATTATTTCTATTTTCGGACGGATTAACATCTGTAATAAAATGGATATATTTTGGTTTATTAGACAAAGAACACCAGTTCAAATGGAGGTTGACAGAATATCATCTTCAATTTTTACTGTCAGCTATCAGCAATCCAAACAACAAAGTGTAGACTGTGAAAAACTGTGAAGAATCACTTAATATGTTGGTAAGATACAAAAAAGTGTCTCTAGTATGGGTGATGTGATATGAGGGGATTGCAGATATGAATTGTCGGGCCAGTTAGCTAAAGAAGGCTTTAAATGAGTACCTGTGGAATCACAAAGAGGGGAAATCCTAAATTGGATAGACAAGGAACACCAATTCAAATAGAGATTGACTGAACTAGGTAGACAAGGAACTTTCAACCAGTTTATTGAAACTATGTAAGAGACATTTGAAGACAGTTACCGGACCTGTGGAAACACCTACACAAAATGAGGAAAATCAGTGCAGAAATTGCGAACCAAAGAATGAAACACCTACTCACATACTTTGTTTCTGTGATAACGTACTCAGTCAGAAAAGCTAGTCAGGAGCCAGTTAGAAGCTAGCCAGGAGTCAGTTAGAAGCCATTCAGAATCCTGTTAGAAGCCAGTTAGAAGCCAGTTAGAAGCCAGCAGAAGCTAGTCAGAAAACAGTTAGAAGCCAGTCAGAAGCCAGTCAGAAGCCAGTCAGAAGCCAGTCAGAAGCCAGTTAGAAGCCAGTTAGAAGCCAGTTAGAAGCCAGCCAGAAGCTAGTTCAGAAGTCAGTTAGAAGACAGTAAGAAGCTGGTTAGAAGCTAGTCAGAAGCCAGTCAGAAGCTAGCCAGAAGCTAGTCAGAAGCTAGCCAGAAGCAGTAAGGAGAGGAAATAATACAATCATTAGATCTATTCAAATCTCACTGGTTAAACTAGTGGCATATATAGGGGAAACTAAGATTCTGAAAGGGAAGTAAAAAATATTGGAAATGGTACAAATATTCAATTCAAGTACATGGGCTGTTGAGCACAACCCAAACAAATGAACGAATGAGGGTATTTATAGGTAGAGCAATACATTGTAATGATAAGTAAGCATAATTTAGTTACTAATCAATTTTTTTAAATGACCAGAAAATTAAAACAGAATGCCATTACGGACTGGTGAGAATTAACCTTTAAAAAACAACCTAATTAGTGTTTTTTAAAAGAATAAAGAAATTAAGAACTAAAATGTTAGACTGGAAAGGCCAAATATTGATGAAACATGGACACATTATTAACCTTATTAAAAAACAAATTTATATTTCAGCAAAATAATGTTATAAAAAATTATTAAAGATCAGTTTTAATGTAAAAGAATCGTCTGACTTACCTAGGAGTCCGGCATGACCAGAATCTAAGCTTTCTAAATCTGGAAACTCTCCGAGCATATCGAAAGCATCTAAATTAACGAAAACGTCATCATCTACAACGTGTGTCGGTGACACAACAACATCGCAACTGTCTATGAAGTCCATTGGATTGATTTCATTGGTTAGAGGCTGTTGTTGGGACTGCGGTTTGTTTTGATGATGATCGGATCCGTTTGTTTCCGAAGCAGAGTTTTGATTATTAAGTTCAGTTGAACACAATGGCATGTTGGCCGAGAGGGTTCTTTGGATGTCCTCCTGGAACAGATGTAGGTATTGATAGTATGGCCTAACCTATAATAGAAATTATGAAAAATCTGTATTTGAAAAGATAGAACTTGGTAGACTTAGGAAGAAAGTTAATCGTGGTATAATTTAAATGTAGTTACTTACCTGAGATAGATCTAAAGTCTCATTAAAGAACCCTCCATTTATAATGGAAGAACCATCGCTCTTACTAACTAGAGAACCACTAGAATCAGTACCTAACAGTACCACTGTTTCGTTACAGAAATTTTGATGTTTGTACTCATCTACCACTTCTTCTTGAGTCGTATCCATGTGTTTGGAAGGAGTTGATGGAGCACTTGACATTACTACTTCTGTCTGTTGATGGTGATTTCTACAAAAAACAACAATAAATAATTAAATTAAACCGTTTCCAGCGTACAATCACTCACCTATTGTTATACATATTTCCATCGTGAAAAACTGATTGTCTGTGGTTTTCTCCAAGTTCCATTTTCATTTCTCTTTGTACAACCTTTGAATTCTGCTTTGAAGCATGTAGACACGACGGATTCGTATCCATGACTTCTTGTTTAAGTACCAAATGACTAGTTCGTTCTTTGGGAATCACGCGATTTGAATTACAAACGAAGTTTGCTACTGACACAGGATTTACTAGATTCTGATGGTTGCTTGTGTTGTTGCTGGAATTGCTGTTGAGAATAAGTAAGCCGCCGCCTCCTTGGATCTGAGACAGGCTGAGTACTAATGGAGGAGTATTTCCTGAACTGGATGAACAATTTGTATTATTCTGAACAGCCTAAAAAGAACCAAATAATTATTGTCATATATACGTTTCCCCATATAAAGTATATAAAAAGTAAAAAAAAATTATGTACCTGATGTTTTACCTTAACTTGTTGATTTCTGGTATCTCTGGAATACACCCTAGGAGAATTATTGTTTCCCAATAACATCGAACCGGATCCGGTGGTGGAGGAGACCTGATTGTTATTATCCGAGTTGCTGGGTGGTCTTGCATTCGTGCTGGAACTTTGCAAGGGTGAACTAGCGACTTCTTTGGCAGCAGTTATTCTCCTCATTGGATGAGAGCAGCTTTTTCCATCGGCGCATGTCGAATCCGGACAACCACATTCTAATTGTTTGACTAAAGCAGCTTGTCTGGCTACCCGTTGTTTTTCCATTAATTGACTTACTATGGCTTCCACTGTTTCTGCAGTCTGTAATTTGAAATTCTATCCAAGAGTTATGACGGAATATCATTTTAATACTTTATTTTTTGCAATACACTGACAATTTTTATATGCTAGTACTTATGGAATGGATTATATTTATGAGTTTTAATTTCAGACGAGCTAACTCCATCGAACAGAATATTACAAAAAAGATGATATATAAACTACTGTCAAATTTTAAATATTAATTTCCAAAATACATAATAAAACGTCGATGTAAATGAATTGGAAATAATTACAATTGGCATGGTTATCAATTTTAATGCATTTTTGATGGCAATATATCAAGTCATCAATTTGAATGGGATGTTGCACTAATGTGATAAGCAATATTAATCTTGACTTGATAGTTAATCTAAATTTTCTCAGAATTCTTGCCCAGGGATTCTTGTTAATTATGTTGCAGAAGACAGCATTGATTTTCAGATCATACATCAAGCATTTAAAATATTGAAAACAACTCTCTTTATGATCACCAATACATGAAGGAATCATGGATCGAAGATTCGTTATTCCTCAATATTGGAGAAATTGGAAGTTGTATATTTCGAAGACCAAAAGATTTAACTAATAGAGGGTCTTCATTACGGTTTCGCTCATTCAAAAATTCGATTTCCCTTATAAATAATACAGGAAAATTTTTTTTTGTTTCAACTCGATTTTTCGGTATTAAAAATTTTTTTTTAGAAAAAGTAAGCATAAAGTTTTGGTAGGAAATTAAATTTTCTATAAAAAAGTTCCTTTGAGCAAACACTCTCCAATCAACAGTTTTTGAGTTGTAGAGCTGGAAAGGTGAATGTTAATAACAATTTTTTTTTGGAATTTTTTGATCTTACATTAAATATTATTTACAATAAAAGCTACAAAGTTATCAAATTGTTATTTATAGATTATATTTTATATTTAGTAAATAAATATAAAGTTCAATGTATAAATCATTAGAATTACTGTAATTATTATTTTTTTTCTTTCATTTTTGAGTTGGTGATAACATCGGAAATTGCTTTCTATGCATTGCTATAACTTGCAATAAGTAACTATTGTTCCTGTTCCTCATTATAAGCTGAACTCCGATTATATGATTCCATTAATTGAACTCCTCGTTCAGAGTAATTTTTTTTAAATTGCTAACCTTTCCAGCTATACAATTCAAAAACTGTTGATTGGAGAGTGTTTGCTCGAAGGAACTTTTTGTAGCAAATTTAATTCCCTAGAAAAGCTGTACACTCATTAAAAAAAATTCAATACAGAAAAATCGACTTGAAACTGAAAAAAAATTTCCTATATTATTTTTATTGGAAATCGAATTGTTTAATGAGCGAAGCCTCTAATTGACTTCAAATTTTTTTTCCAACGGGAATATTTTTTCATATCCCAATAGATTATTGATGAAATAGTAACACTTAATTATTAAACCGTAAAACCAGTAGAAGATATATCCATAAAAGGAACACATCTTCAAAAATTTCTCTAAATTGGATAAGGTAGCATATAAAATGTTCCAGTCTTCAATGAAATAAATATTAACCTAATTGTGGATGGTACTGAAGATGATAATGACTATGACTTCGAATGAGTTGATATTTAACCAAGGAAGCGGCCAAGTAAAAGTCTCGCTCAAGTTTGATGATTTTTTGGTCTACCTTCTAAATTTTTTGACGTAAGTAAATAGATGATACATTTCAAAACTTACCGATATTTCTAGTTCGTTGTTAATGTCCGGTTCGTCCTCGCTGAAAAACATCGGTTTTAATTGTGACACTAGCTCTTCCTTCGTCCATTCTTTTTTATCGGCCCACAGAGCCAAACTTGGGGTTATGACGGCCAGTTTGTTATCGTCTGGATAAGGAACGTTCAAATAATGGACAAGGACGATGTCCGGGTTCTAAAAAAAATGAATATTCTAGAGCCATTATCCTTGTTTTGCTAAATATACTTTTAATTTTGAAAAGGATATTGGAAGGAAAATTTAAATTTAATTTTCTATTTGTAATGATTTCAAATCTGTGGATTACAACTATAGGATATTGAAGATATGAATATTAAGAAATGAAACATACCATTTTGCTCATTGATGTTTTGAAAATATGACAAGTCCTCTCCTAAATTAATTATATTGTTTCAAAAGAGTAAACTGTTAATTTTTCAGTTATGACTTACCTGAAGCAACCAGTAGCATCTGCGATGAAACGTCGGCAAAATAGCTGAATGCACGTAACAACCATAGATGCACTGAAACAAAAATTTTCAAATTAATCATTGACAAAACAGGAGAATCTTTTTGCGTTTATCTGATCTATGTACTCAGCTGCACCAGGTGTTTTGGTGTTTTCTGCCTATTATCCATTTTCGAGCTAGGTCTGTAAACTGATCAGTATCTAAGTAGACCTATTCCATCTGTATCGTCGCAGAAGCTGCATTTTCCACTTTGGCTATCTTACAGAGATGATATCTGAGTGAGCAGTGTCCAGTGATTACTCTAAGATCAGATTTATGAAGCTCCAAGAACAATTAAGCGTAGTGAGCAGAAGATCGTAATAAACTTTATGTCTGGATAATTTTTCCAGTAGGCTGCACTAAGTTCCTTATTCTATTTTCGGACTGGGATACCACAAAATGGTTCAGCTCCGATAAAAGGAGTACAAGCTCCTTTAGCGAGACCATCACCAATCACCAACAATTCGTTTATGACCTGGCACCCAAAACAAAGTTACTTTGTTGTGTCTAGCCAATTTCTTAAGGGATTATTTGCAGCTGCAGACTGTTTTAGACCAGTTATAGACTTTAGAGCCTTTAAAGCAGCTTGGCTGGTAAACTTCAGGTTTATTCTCAAATGCTAAATAAATTGGCAGAAATTATAGGATCTGAAGAAATTATAAAGTATGGTTGGCCTTTGTACAAAAAAAAAACATATGAGTACCTGTATAATATAATAGAAACTAATCATTGTCGATTTACAGTGAATGCGTCAAAAATGAATGCACCTGATGTGTGCTAAAATCAACCTATATTCCAAATCATTCGACCAATTTGTTAACTGAAAATAACAGCCTGTTAATTTCTGCATATAAAGTCACACATAACTAATAGCTAAAAAAAGGCCCATTTATTCATGCATATTATAAACGCATCCAGATATATATATAGACAAATTTTATTCAGCATCGGCGCCATAATGAATGCTTTTCATAACCCTCATTTATTATCGAATTAAGTTTTCCAACATTTTGTAATTTATCATGCAATAAATGCACCGAGTTTTATATTTTAAATTTGTTTCACGGGTGCACTGCAAGCTGGTGACAATTTTCAATTTATTTTCCCTTTATTAGAAAATCCAACGATACGAGAAAAAAAATTTTTTGATTAAATTTTAAATATTCGTTGTAATTTTAGAGAGAAAAATATTTATTTCATCCTTGTTTTTGTTGAAACTTGCTTCCTCTTCCGATCCATCTAAGATCCACAGTTTTCTTCATATTTTTGTATCATCTCTCCTTTTATCACAATCTGGATCTCTTCGAATAATCCTGATGTGGTAATCAACGTTTTAACTTTGCTGATTAATGAATCCTTTGAAAAAAAAGACTGTCTCCTGTAACTGCACCAGGGTAGCGAAACATAAGGGTAACCTTATCGAAGATGCTAATGAAAATGTCTACTGCCCTTTCACATTGCGATTTCTATGTTAAAAAATAACAAATTTGGACTTTTCCCGCGCTCTATCAATTTTGGAATCCGTCTGTTAATTTCGTGTAGTTAATCTACAAAAAGAGGGATTTGAATGTCCACCTTCAAACCCATCCTCGTTATTTTCTTTGCGGCTCAAGAAACTAAAAAAAGCCTATAGCAGAACGCCATTCAAAGTGGAAAATAATGAATTTAAATCCTTCCTTACACCAGCAGCTGCTCCAAAAAGTTTTATTGAGCTGCAATTAGATTTAGATTTTTCAATCATTGTTTATTTTTGCTTTCCTCAATCCTTTTTCCTACGTTTTCCACCTTGATATTCTTAACAACAAATTCGATTATAAGTTTTCCAACTTTTTAAGGCAGTTTTAATCAAATACAGAAAAAAGTACACATTTACTACTTTCCTTTTGGTTTATCTCACTAATATTAAAAATTATTACACGATGATTCTAGAGAACGTCTTTACAGTGTACAACCCCTCAATCCGTGGTTGATAATAAAGCTTTCAAAATCATTTTTTTTTCTTACAGATTATCGAAGCTTCAAATAAATAAAGATGAAGAACAAGTTTACATAGAACAGTCTCAGACATTAATCTTTATAGATACTCATTTCCGCTTGAAAAGTTCTGACAGTTAACTTGACGAAGTTTCAGATAATCTTTTATGTCTACTTTCTTTATGTTTATTCTTTATAGGGAGTGTAATGAAGTGGTTATCTTTCAGGACCCAGATTTTTAGAAACTAAAAAAAAACATTTTTCATTTTTTTCTTCAAGATATCTTTAGCACGATATTTGTTTACAAAAGTTATTCGAAGCACAAGTGCTATACACCGTTAAAAACAAAAAAAACATTCGAAACAGTTTCATCGGAAAAAGAGCTTTTCAATATCGTGACCATTTATTCGATTTCTTTAATAAACTACAGCAGAATAAAGTAATAAATCACGAACGATTCGTCGATAAATTATTACCTACTACTTCAACAAGTGTTTGCAATCGAAATTTACGGTAATGTCTGTTTTCATTTTCATCAGAAAGTCGTAGTCACTTCGTTATATTTTTATGCTTGATATTGTTTGAAAGTATATATCACGAATAGTCCAAGAGCTAGGCTACGTAAAACGCTTGTCATGTATGACAGATCAGAACAACTATTGACAACAAAAGGGATGTAAGTAGATCACATCGATCCCTTTCCATGATTTCCATTTCATATTGAGGACATTTCTGTCCACCACCTCCAGACTATTGTTCATAGGTGATCGTTGGCTTTAACACAGTTGTGTAAAGCCAGTGAACCACCTCAGGTCGAATTCGCCAGGTTTTGCCCATAACTCTTCTGCATTGCCAGAAAAGCCTAGTCACCCTGGTAGTAATTTTTTCCAGGTGTGCCTTCCAATTCAGTTTGGAATCAAGGGTCACTCCCAGATATTTAACTTCTTTGGATAGCCTACATATTATCTGACTTGTAAGGCACTGGACTTAAGGAGAGGCGAATGTGCCACCTGGAAGACATGGCACATACCTAATGGAACTATAAATAATAAATAGGGAATATAGTGCAATAAGCTACTAGGCACGGGGACAGCTTCCGAAAAAAGTTCCCGTTAATTCAAATTCAAGATACTTCCGGTAATGTCACATTTTTGATATGGATTTTAAACAAATGGTTTGTCTTTGCAAATGACTACCATCAAGAATATACGACCCGTATAATACAAAACGGAATTATTAGCCGATGCTGTATGTACGCCATATCGTTCCCATTCAACAATAGAATCTAATATAGCACATATGGAGTTCGGTAATAAGGCAGTTTAAATTCATACGGCTCCAACGAGCTGACTTTGATTAAATCACACTGTCATGTCACGCGTTCAAAACAAAAAAAAAACTGAAAAAAAAGAGAGAGTGAAGCAGACATGGGGCTGCGTTTTTATCAATCTGAAAGCTTTAATCTCGCTGTTACTGGTGTCAATTTTATTTTGGAGCATAAACGAAAATTACAGTTTTCGTTTCTTGTTGTAAAACAGTTTGAACATCTAACTTGGAAAATTAAAACTGACGGATATTTTACATGGTGGATTTGAAATCATATAATGCCATTTATTTAAGCATATTATTTAGTAAATGGTTTCAAAAGCTTCACAGCGAACAAAAAATACAGAGACATCTACTGAGGTGACATTCACTGAGACCCAAAATATTTACTGTGCTCCCTTTCTTTAACCTAGTCTCAGACTAGTAGATAGTTTCTTTAGACCTATTTGCTGAGGAAATTTTAGTATTCAATTAACGTGAGTGTTCCTCTTCTATCCAGTAGTCTCATAGGTGTTGTGATCTAGGATTCTGCATCTTCCCCCATTCCAGAGAGTCTACATATTTCTTGTTCCACTATTTTGTGCTTTTTGATTTGTCCATTCGTCGACAGTATGGACTCTTTTGGCTTAGGAAATTACTGGAGCTCCACACCGTCAACAGCCATGAGAGTTCTTCTGGATCTATCTCCTCTTCATATTTAGATGGAAATATAGAATTGCTCATATTTAAAAAGGCACAATACTGGGTCCTACGTGAGAAAGAACTCCTAAGAGCAGATGTCTCAAAAAAATTCTCAGGCTCTGGTGCAGGTGTATCCGACCGCAGACCTAGGTCAGAAATATCAACCTGCTTAGGATCCTATTTCAGGGGTATGTATGTATGTATGTATGTAGATTGGGGTGACATTCACTGAGACCTAAAAGTTCTATTGTGCCCCCTTACTTCTACTTAGTTCCTGAGGAAAGTCTCAGAGACTAGTAGCTCCTTCAGTCCTATTTCCCGGAGGAATTTTAGGATATCTGCAGGCTTTAACTTAGGTAAATGTCCCTTTTCTATCCAGTAATCTCCGAGGTGTTGTGCCCTAGGATTCTGAATTGCTGTGCAGTTCGCAAGTATGTGGATGGAGGTTTCTTCTTCCATACCATAGAATCTACATTCTTCTTCCTCCACTATTTTGAGCTTTTTCAGGTGCCCATTCAGGCGACAATGTCCCGTAAGGATGCCTGTTAAAACTCTTAGTGCAGTTTTACTTTGACTTATGCATTCATTTGATCTCAACAGGTTGTAGTCACCCAGAAGAAACTTTGATTGCCTAAGTCCTACTAGATCTTTCCAATGGTCAGATCTTCTCTTCTCTTCGGCTTTGCCTATTTCTCCCAATATTACATTGGAGCTGATACCGCAAAAGGGTTCCGGCCCCCAAAAGGGTGTTCCAGTCCCCCTCTTTGCTAGTTCATCTGCTATTTCATTTCCTTCTATCCCTGTGTGTCCTGGAATCCACATATTGTTCTCGCCTAGTTCATTTAGTTTGCCTAGGCATTCCCACACCATTTCGGAACTGATAACACAAGAGCTCAGTGCTCTAATGGCTGCTTGACTATCCGACATTATGATAATCCTTTGCCTTCTATATCCTTTATCAATATTGAACTGGGCACACTTTCTTATGGCGTGAATTTCCGCTTGAAAGATACTCGGGGTTTTTCCCAAGCTTTCAGAGTGTTTGGTTCCTGGCCCGTACACTCCTATCCCAGTTCCTTCTATTGCTTTTGAGCCATCCGTGTACCATTGAATGGCATTCTTTCCAAGTCTGGTAATGGTATTTGGATCCCATTCCTTCTTGTTGCTTAATTCCGTATCGAATTTCTTTGAAAAATTATACTTTTTCATCATACCATCTTGTGGCATGTCCCAGGTTTTTTGATTTCTAAGAAGTAAGGAGGTGGTTTTTTTTTAATGATTCCCTCTCTACTTAGTCTGTATCTTGTTCTTTCTGCAACACTTTCCACCACCATACATAGTGGTGTGAGGTTTAGAATCACTTCCAAGGCTGCCGTTGGGCATGCTCTCATTACTTCTGTAATGCACTTACAGGCTAGTCTTTGAATTTTGGAGAGGTTTCTTCTTGTCGGCAATAGGCTAGTTCTACTACTCCACGCAATGGCTCCATAAGTGATAATTGGTCTCACTATGGCAGTGTACATCCAGCTCAGGATTTTTGGGTTGCACCCCCAATTTCTCCCTGCCAGATTCCTGCACACCATTAGAGCCATTTTTGCTTTGTATATAATCTCCTTTTCGTGTTTGTTCCACAGGAGTTTACTGTCTAGAGTCAAACCTAGATACTTGACTTCCTGTCTCCATTCAACCTCGCTCCCATTAAGTTTAATGGTTTTGAGGTTGAGCTTTCTTTTCTTAGTGAAGGCTATTAAGATGGTTTTGGTGGGGTTGATGTTGAGTCCCACTTGCCTACACCAGCTATTTGTATAGTTCAGACCCTTTTGTACGATGTCACAAAGGGTATTTTCGAATTTTTGTTGTGTTTATATCTTCACAGAATTTTCTGAAGCTATTTCTTTTAGCTTTTCTAATTTCCTTATAGTAGGTGTTTCTCACCTCGGTGTATCTCTGCCCTTTCAGGCGTAAATCGATTCATTTCTGGAGAAATTGGGGGAAATTTAGACAGTAGTCTACTAATAAATGAGTTTTCTGATAACTTTTTCCAATATTTGTCTTCAACACTTTGGAGAAACTCAACTTTGTTTAAAAATAAATACAGAATGAAGCAAATCCACACTTTTTAATACCCCTGTACGCCTAAACAGATACTAAACCTCCGATTTTATATTTGAAGAATAAACAGAAAACCTTAAAAGAAACAAGAAAATCCCATCCGTATACATTTATATACATACGTGAACGAGAAAATGAAAGTGAATAACCTTTTGTAAAGTTAAAAAGTTGACTGTAAAACGACAAAAGCGACAGTAGTCGAAAACACCTGTTGAGAAAATGTTTCTTGTACTTTCTGGAGAAAAGTGTCACGACCAGATGTGATGCATTTGCGTGTTAGATACCAACCAACGACATTTTATTTTATTCCTGTTCTATTCTTTCCGTTGTAAAACGTTTTCTCAAAGTCAAACGAATAAATGAAAGAATGAATTTATTAAATTACCGATATTCAAACTAACGTTAATTTTTTTTTAAATAGTAACATTTGGTTATAAGGAGCTTCTTTAACATTTTAAACAACAAAGTCACAAGGTACTAAATCTGGAGGATGTATGGAGAAACTTAGAAGGTTAGTATTCTTTCAACCAACAAAAAAACGTTTTGGAAGAAATTTGTGCACAAACGCAACCAAGCATTTTACAAAATAAAAATGATGATAATCTTCTAGCATAATTTAGAGAAAATCGAAAAAAAATATTGATAACATATGAAATTCGTCAGAGGCTGAGTGAATTAGAATTTTACGATATATCAATAACGATATTTTCATCTCGACGATTTTAATGTTTTCACTTCCGATGAGTGTGTTTTTTTTTAAATACTGCACTTTTCTGGGTATAGTTACATTAAAAAAATGTCAAACTTCATCCTATACATTTTTCGCCAACCACAAAAACAGTATCTTTATTAAAAGCACAAATTGAATGGACGTAGTTAATATTAAGGTCTATTTTTTAGTAAAGGGTTTACCTCTTAAACGCCATATTACTCTTTATATAAAAAAAACATTAACCGCGAATGGGCCAATATATCTTGCTGATAGAAAAGTGTGAGAGAAAAGAAATTAAAGTAAGCCTAAATCAGCCAGATTTACGTCGGCGTTGGTGGAATATATAATTAAGGATATAAAAAAGCGAAAACAAAAACACAAGAAGCTCATCTGAGAAGCGTAAAAATGTTTACGGTTTTTTAACCCCCGTTTAATGGGCGCGAATGAATTACACCAGGTGTAATATATCTCTTTAAGACTTGGAAACTGCTGCATTTTACAGGAAGCCAGGCGGACACAAGATTTGCCCCGTAAAAAATGCATATTTCAATTAAGGATTTCATTTATTTACACGCTAAGCCGGAAAATACGAGTGGCGTTTTTTTTTGATCTCGTACAAATGTTGTTCTCATTAAAATGTTCGTATGATAGCAATTATTATTTTTTTTCTTTATTATTTGCACTCGTGTCGGAAACTTGGAAAGCCAGCATCATTAAGCCCTTTTCCTTTATATTGTTCCACAATGAAGACATATTATAAGCAGAATAATAACCTTAAAAAATAAAATCATTAGTTCACCATAATTAAGTGTACTTCATAACAATTGTGAACAAATATAAAAGAATAATTAATTGAAATTATTGTCATTTATGAAGGATGAACTAAGTGTATCCTACTGACTGCGCCAGTCGAGTTTCATAACCAACGGACAAGCCTGAATTACTCAATGAAAAGCATCAGATACGTCTTTAATTGGACCTTCGATAATGTCGAACAAAAGCTTTCACTCGTAATGTCTGAATTGAAAGCATTAGAGTTTTTTCAGTGCCGACAGACGTAACGATTCAGTCTTTTGGAATTAAACGGAATTAGAGGACGCGAAAATTTTATCCCAACTGATCTATCTCGCTCTCTACCGGTTTGAAAACGTATTTATTTTTTTAGACATCTGACGAGATTGTTCAGCACTTCATAGAATATTAAATAGAACATATGTTTTTATACTTTTTTTAAACCCAGTTAGATGGATTGATACCGAAAATACTTTCCTCACCTGGCGGTCTATTCTCAAACAGTGTCATTTTTTGTCGCATGTGAAATTGTACTTTTGTCAATCAAAAATTATACAAAAAGGAAAGTGTGTGAGCAAAAAGTACCTGGTAAGAGCCTCTGTACAAAATGTGTACCAACGCCTGGATCTGGGCGAAAAAGAGTCACGAGCCAAAGAGATGATCGGTTTTTGTTGATGTCAAGTTTGCGGAATAGAGCGGTTTCTGCGGTTTTCCTGCTAAATCAGCTTCAAGAAGTAAGAAATGTTGATGTTAGCGAATGGACAGTTACAAGAAGGCTTCGTGCTAATGGAATGTCTTATGGCTACAGGGCCAACATTGAACGGCCAGCATCGAATTTCAAGATTGGATTTTGCTCGAAATAACTTGGCATGGAACGATGATGAGTGGAGCAACGTACTCTTTACAGATGAGTCGCGTTTTTGCCTCAATGGACCAGACGGACGTCGAATAGTATGGAGAAGGCCCGGAGAAAGATACGCCCCGCTTGTGTTGACCATAGACGTAAATTTGGTGGTGGGTCTGTTATGATTTGAGCAGGTATCACTTCAGAAGCACGTACAGAGTTGGTTTTCGTAGATAATGTCTCAGATATATAACGGAGGTCCTGGAAGATCATGTTGTGCCTTTCATGGTTACAATGGGCGAGCAAGGCAGTGCATGACAATGCAAGTCCACAAGACAGTGTGCAGTCCAGATATGAATCCCATCGAACAAGTGTGGGATGAGTTAGAGCAGCGTATCCGAAGGCAAACACCAGTCTCAAGAACTGCCCAGGAGCTGAGAGAGTTGCTCTTGCAGGAATAACGTGGATCAGAATGTAATCCTTAATTTAATTCAGAGTCGAATGCAAGCAGTCATTAATGCAAGAGGGGGTAATACACGTTTTCAGTTATCGTTATCTTTATCTATTTTCCAAGTTTTATTCCTTCATTTCGTTTCCAATAACAATATTCGAACTTCATTTAAACTGTAGAGTTATTTAAAGTGACCGAATTTTTTTGCTCGGCAGTGTATTTTTGTTTGAAAAAATTCTAAATTGATTTAAATATTTTCTAGGCATAAACTATAAACGGAAAATGAATTTATACAATTGATTTTAACATAAATTTGAACTGAACAACCAATCGTATAACGGTAATACGAAACATAACCTAAATGAAACGATGAAAAAAAAATTTAATTTCCGAAACTTTAACTCCGAACGATATTTCCCCTTTACAATTCACTGCATCCAATCTCAGATTTTACTGGAGCTCATTTCACTTTATAGCTGTATAAATATTGAATATTATCTATACTCGAACTTTTAAATATCACATTTATATTTTATTTGCATTTGTAATGCACAAACAAAAGTTTCAATGCGTAATAAAAATAGAGAAATCATATAAATTTTAGTAGGTGAAGCTTTATGATTGTCAATCAATTTTAATATTAAATGAGAATTTTTTTGCAAAATGGACACTATAAATAATTACTTTACCTCTGTTCCTTGAACTTTTAATTTCATGTGATCTTCTCTTGTTGTTTTCCCGTCTTTTCTTTTTTTCCAGCAATATCCATCCCTGCGGTATCGCACTTTCTTCCTGCTGTACAATAACATCGAACCGCTCTTTGGTCTGTAACAAAGATTAAGTCGTTAATTTAAAAATCTCCACTAACTCCAGGTAAAAGAACCTTTTTAATAATAAATATAACAATCTACAAAACCGAATCTATACGATTTTTTAGTCAGCACCGAGTTACGAGCACAAGAGTAGCTCATACATTATTATTTTGTGTCACGTTCAATGGAACTTCAATTTATTATAATGCAATTACGACAAGTAATTTTCTTCGGGATCTCAATTTTAAAAGTAGCACCGATGAACTATTTTCTGAAAAAACATGAAACCTGATCAATTCAGGTACGTTATTCTAATCTCATGAAAAATAACATATATTATTACTGTGTTATACTATACATCCATTTGTATAAAAATCCCATTTCATTTATCCATTTTTTCCTATTTATCTATGACGTATTGTGTGAAAGTAGATCTCTTACTTTCTGAATTTAATTTTTTTTTGCGTAGCGGTTCGCATTACAGTAAAATTGGCTTTCGAAATAGAGAACTTAATCGGTTTTTGTCGGTTCGGTCTGAAACAAAATTTTCAGGCGAAAACAAATATCTGCTGAATATTACATTAGACAAAAACAGCTGATCTCTTAAGCTGTTGAAGATGAAACCCCAATGTAACCTGAGACAGATATTATTCGCAATCAAAAAGTTACTTTAGAAACTATTCAAAATGTTCGTTGTCAGTCTCCGTGAGTAATTTAATTTGGAGACTGAGAGAAAACCGATATTTGAAGTTTAGTCGACGTCTGCAAGAAAGTTAAGACCTAAAATTTAGTTTGGCCGCTGCTCGATTTTGATTGTAATCAACTTGTAATTGCAATTTAAATGCAATGTAGCTCTGTGTTCTTCTTGGCTGGCCCGGATTAATTAAAATAGCTTTAATTATAATCGGTTTATTAGTTAAGCGGAGTCCGTTTTATTTGGGCAGCGTTCGTGGGAATCCCATACTACATTTTAAATGTTGGGGGATTAACGATTTCCGCAGCAGTAGTTAGTGTATTTCAAGCAGATTTGTTTCGGACTTATTTCGCGAAACATCCTCTCTTAGAGCCGGATTTTCATTATAAAAATTAACGAAAATATCATTTGTAGAATAAAAATTTATACAAAAAGGCGTTCAATAAAACACCAAATTTATAAATTAGTACTAAGCAGTGCAGTGCGACATAAAATTGTCCATATCTGTTGAATCGTTAATTTTATCGAGATATTACAAGGAATTTAGGCTTAACGCAGGAAACTCAAAAAATATACACTGTGTTCATTTGAAAAGGACCCACCCTTAATATTTCAAAAATGGGACATATTAGAAGGAATTGCCGAAGCACGTCAACTTTTAACTTGAGGGGGACACTTTTTGGCGCTAATGTCATAAACGTCAGATTCACCCCCTCCCTACTGGAGACACCCCTTACATTTTTTCAAATGGCATTAGGTATCAAGTCATACCTCATTTAAAAGGTCTGGTAAATCTCTATTCAATCATTTTGTTTTGCCTTTGATACCATCCTTCCATTGTTATTTAATCGTTGTTTAAAATTGGCTCTTTTTCAACTTTTATTGCCTGAATGTTAACGGTGGTCACTTTGAACACATGATTAAATAGCAGTTGTCTTTTTACTATTTGTAAATTTTTTATTCTTTAAAGAGTCTTTCTATCATAACACAATACGGGGGCATACGAAAAATTGAAAGAGAGCCAATTTTAAACAACGATTAAATAACAATGGAAGGCTGGTATCAAAGGCAAAACAAAATGATTGAATAGAGATTTACCAGACCTTTTAAGTGAGGTTTGACTTGATACCCAATGCCATTTGAAATAATTGAAGGGGTGTCTTCAGCAGGGAGGGGGTGAATGTGACGTTTATGACATTAGCGCCAAAAAGTGTCCCCCACAAGTTTAAAGTTGACGTGTTTCGGCATTTCTTTCTAATATGTCCCATTTTTGAAATATTAAGGGTGGGTCCTTTTCAAATGAACACAGTGTATATATACAGTATTGTCAGTGGTAATGGATCCTGTATTTACTCTTATGTCAGTCGGTGGTTTGGGTGTTCCAAGATGAACCAAAACCGAAGAAAGTTATCCGTTCTCGATGTGTTTCCAAAAAGTTTTCCTCAAAAGCGGGTCATGTAGACTTTGTTTAACCATCCTTTGCCGTTACGTCATAATCGGTGACGTATTCTGCTGTTTTACGTTTGTCTTATATTAGTTGAATGTTATTTTACACTTAACCTCAAAATTATAATCAATGACATATGTTAAGAATTGTTTTCAATGATGCATGTTAAGGTGTGTTTTTTTATGACAACTGAACTGTCAAAAGTAACAAATAAAATTTACGTCGACATTAGTTAAGAAATACGTTAATGACGGCATAATTCCGTCTCACCCATTTCATGAGAGCAAGATAAAGTGTGACAATGTATGACGTAACGGCAAAGGATGGTTAAACAAAGTATAGCAACAATTCCTCTGCAAGATCAAAGAACTGTTACTGCTGATTGGTACATATCGATTCATTTGCCGGAAGTAGTTGCTGAGTTTCGAAAAACCAACCCCCAACGACGAATTATCCTACACCAGGACAATGCAAGTGCCCACATAGCTCGAAAACCAATGGAGTTTTTAAAGCAAGAAAACATCGAATTGTTGAACCATCCTCCATACAGTTCCGACCCAAGACCTAATGACTTTTTTACTTTTCCAAAAATTAGCTGCGTGCTCAAAGGTTCGTCCCCAGAAGATGCAGTTAACTATTTTTAATGTACCAATAAGCGAGTGGAATAACTGCTTTCAGAATTGGTTACAAAGGATGCATTTCTTTTCGTGAGAATAATTTGAAAAACAATAGTTGTAACCTCGTTGAGCGCCAATTTGTAACCTTGATGGTTAACCTGCAGAAAGCTGGGAAACTCTTTATCAGATATTGTCTCAGGGGCTGGATTAGGATGTTTATGACGATCGTCGAAGGAAGGCAGGAACAGAAAACGATCATTTGGGCGCCAACTTATTTTTTATTAGGTATACTCTCTAATAAGTAAAAAGAGACATTACAGATGCTATTTGATCTTTCTAATGGTCACATATAAAGCCTTTCAACTTACTCAGATGATCGTAATGGGAACGAACTGAAGGAGAACAAAACACACCCTATATTCCGGTATCACCGAATGCCATCTTTTTACTTTTTTTTTTTTAAAACCACCACCATCACTGGCTTCGTTAGAAGACACAGACTAAAAAACATAAAATCTCGGTTTTAGACAATCACCACATCCACCTGCCGGTAGATAACCAAACTTCGGTTCTGTGGAAGTCACCACACGACCCTCGTCGTAGGAACATCAAGCCTCATCTTGTCTTGCGGGAAAACAATCAGAGACGTTTTTTTCGGACACCTGCATATAGGGCCGTGTGCAAAATTGTTATTGAAAGGCTTTTTTCTTATTTTTTTGGGCGGCAGAACGTAGAATAAGGGTTTAAAAGAAATTATTTGAAATTTCTTAATAGAAAATAATGTGAAACATTAAGATAGATATTCTATCGATACATAGTTATCTACTGTTTTTTTCTAGCTCTATATGCAAAATATAAAAGACAACCCTGGTATTAACGGTAAAATATTTATCAATTTTCACACACATTTTTTATGGAGTTCTATCATTATTTTTTGAACCTCTATCATCTCCCAAGCTTTCCGTACGAACATCAGGGACATTCTGTATATCAGAGGTGTATACATTAAATATTATTGGACTAAGCACAGAGCCTTGCAGTAAACGTTGAGCTAGTAACATATTTAGATCGACTGAAAACATATCTTTTGATAAACACACTTAAGAGGGTCCCTTTACCCAAATTCATTCATCAAAGAGTAAATTTAAGACATTATCATATATGCTCATGTCCCAGAGACCTGTGCAAACAGAGCCGTTGGAAAATATAATTAAATGACTGCAATTTCCTGTTCCGTTCAAAATTAACTTGATTAACATAATCCAACTTTGAAAGTGTGGACCGAAAATTAAATCAGTTTATCATCGGATACTCTGGGTATTTGTCTATTGTTTCAAATAAATCTATTTTCTGCAAATTAAAGGGTTATGTGCTGGGAAATTTAAATAAACTTACTGTTGTTGTCGGAGATTGGTTCGGAAAAGATTTAGTTGCTTTCTAGCCACAACCTCAAATTTTGAGAGAAAACTGAGGATCGAAGAGGAAGACACATTCACCAGTTCCCCGGTAAATTCTTTCACGTCCATCCGGTGTTCTAAGACAAAACCTTGACTCATTCGTAAATAGGATATTGCTCAATTTTACGTTTCTCCAATTTTCATGTTCCCTAGCAAATCTAAGGCATTCAACTCGATGGTGTCTCACTAACTATAGACCAGTTGCAGGTTTTCTGGCACGTAGTCCAATATCAAAAATTATTATTTTTCTGTCACTTATTTGTACTTGCCCTGTATGTATGTATATTGGGGTGACATTCACTGAGATCTAAAAGATCTATTGTGCCCCCTTACTTCTACTTAGTTCCTAGTCTCAGAGACTAGTAGCTCCTTTAGACCTATTTCCCGGAGGAATTTTAGGATATCTGCAGGCTTTAACTAAGGTAAATGTCCCTCTTCTATCAAGTAATCTCCTTGGTATTGCTGTGGATGGAGAATTCTTCTTCCATGCCACATAATCTACATTCTTCTTCCTCTACTATTTTGAGCTTTTTCAGGTGCCCTTTCAGGCGACAATGTCTCGTTAGGATCCCTCTTAATGCAGTTTTACTTTGACTTATGCATTCGTTTGATCTCAACAGGTTGTAGTCACCCAGAAGAATCTTTGATTATCTAAGTCCTACTAGATGTTTCCAATGGTCAGATCTTCTCTCTTTTTCGGCTTTGCCTATATCTTCCAATATTACATTGGGGCTGATACCGCAAAAAGGTTACGGCCCCCAAAAGGTTATTTCAGCCCCCCTCTCTGCTAGTAAATCTGCTATTGCATTTCTTTCTATTCCATTTTGGAACTGATTACACAAGAGATCAGTGCTTTAATGACTGGTTGACTATCCGACATTAAGATAATCCTTTGCCTTCTATATCCTTTATCAATATTGAACTGGGCACACTTTCTTATGGCGTGAATTTCCGCTTGAAATATACTTGGGGTTTTTCCCAAGGTTTCAGCGTGTTTGGTTCCTGGCCCGTGCACTCCTATCCCAGTTCCTTCAATTGCTTTTAAGCAGTGTGTGTACCGTTGAATGGCATTCTTTCCAAATCTGGTAATGGTATTTGGATCCCATTCCTTCTTGTTGCTTAAATCCGTAACGAATCGTAACGTTCTCTAATCTGTTTTTTTCATTTCTTTTTTTTTCTTAAAACTTAAAACTTCTCGTATTTATAAATTGAATAATTTTTCTCTCCCTGAAAAATATATTGATACTGGAAAGGATTTTGTTTGTTTGTTCCTGGAAAATATATTTATGAGATTAAAATCGACAGTAAAGTTAATTCTTCTAAAATTCGAATCCCACTATACAATTTAAATGTTACATGCGAATCCTGACCGCAAGAAAATAACCTTTATCGTAAACCTTTATTTGCGGTAAAGGAATCCCCCCGATCTACGTGACTCCAATTATATTGAATCAAAGGTTCGTTCTGTTGCTGTTCGACGTTAAATATTTTAATCCTTTTAGTCCTGATCGATCGGTTTTCGTGCTTTCAGGATACCTATCATTATTACTTACATTCCTCTACCTTTTCAACGGATAAAAAGAAAGATAGGGAATTGCGTTAAAGAATTGCTTTCTAAGAGTTGAATTTCTCGTTTCCTTATCTTGTCGTCTAGTTGTGAATCAAAAGTTTTCCGTTTTCGAGAGAGTTTCCAACGGGAATCTGCGGAATTGCTGGGGAGTTTGATCTCTTTTTACAATAAATGTACTTTGTAAAATGTTTTAATTTCATCGGTAAATGAATATCGAGCATACTTTATAAAGCTATAACATTATTTCAAATACAAAAAGTAATATGCAGTTTCTACTACATTTTTGAAATATCGAAGTTGCTAAATGTTTTCAAGAGCAATATTTATATGCTCAGTATTTGAGTATATTTGCTAAATACTCATCTATAGTCGCTCAGACATATTGGTATGGTATGTTACGTATAGTTTGGCAAACATAACTGAAGCTATGAAAGGAATGCGGTCGAAAACATTCGATATTGACACGTTTAACTATGAAAAAGCTAAAGTGCTAAGTATGTAGTGATACCTAAATTGGGAATTCTGAAGTTTACCTTCAGTCTCAGAAGAATATAACTTGGTTATCGAAACGCGCGTAAGATAGTGTAAAGTGTTAGTGTTGGTGTAGTGGTAGTGAAAACAGTGTTCAGTGGTATGTAGTGATAATAATTAGAAAATAGACTTTTTATTATTAACAATATGTCAATAATGATTAAACGTTAGTTCTTTAACGAGCTTGTTTCATTGGATTTTGTCTATTAACATTATTTTTTCAATTTCTGAATATTAAATGATGAACACTTTTCCAAATATGTTATTGGTTTCCTTCTAGCCGGCAACGTCGTGCGAAAATCATAATTATCACGCCCTTCGGACTACTCAATTGGTGAATATTTATCGAAATGCCGATGCGAAGTAACCTCCTGACTTTCTATTGGCAAGCGCGTGCGTGTGTTCTTCCCTGTCACTTCGACAATTGACTGGCATTGATTATCCAGTGGCGTTTATAATGTCAGTAATTTACCTTCATATTTTCAGTTTTACTTGTTATTATTATTTCGTATCCATATTGAATTCAAGTACGATTTTTAACATTATTTGTTTTTAACAAATAGGTACCGTGTTTTGAAAAATACCTTACCTTTAAAGCAAAGCATAAATCAGTTTCTATATAAAATTATTATTATTTTTAATACTTTTATTAAATAGGTACCGTACGCCATTGGTACGTTTATGACAGATATCGGCCATGTTTCCTCACCCTTTACCGATGCCGCGTAGCTTCAGATAGACTTGCAAAACTATAGAAACAAGAGGAAAATAGAATTCACGGAAACCAGTCAGTAATTCATGATTGTGGACAACAGATTTGATATAAAAAGTGATAATGATAATATTAATTTTTAAAAATGTTTGTGAATGTCATGAATCCAAAAACGTATAATGAATAGAAGTAATAAACTTACATTTAATAACGTAGGAAGCACGTTTTTGTTTATTAGCAGTTGTAGGTTCTTAATAAGGGTTTAATTGCCGGGAATAACGACGAGCCGCCCTCTACATTAATAAAACTTTTAACTTTAATGTCTATCGTAAAAGTTAAAGTGGTTTATAGCTTAATATTGTTAGAATTTTTTTCTGAAATTACCCAAGCTATAGTAAAAAGCTGTCAAGATCTTTGTCTCTTGTGAAAAACAGTTAAGTACGAAAAAAACTAATTTATGGATATTTTTAATATCCCCATTTAGTGACAGTCGAAACCATTTTCAGCTATATCTACGAACACAACAATTCTCAAAAAATTCGATTGAAAATAATGAATTGATAAAATATCAGCACAACTTTCGAAAAGAATGACCCAGTTTTCATCGATTTACATCTTAAATATATACCGTTAAATATCATTTATCTACGACCACCATTAAAATGAAGCATTTACAAACTCATATGAATACGTGAAATTACATTTTATACATACGTCTAAAGCGTGCGAAAAAGAACAATGCTTTTTAAATGGGATAATCATTATAACACTCTTTTTAATGTGAAACATAAAAATTGTCAAAAATGGTTAAAATTTTTGAAAAATTGTCAAAAATGGTCAATAATTGTCAAAGACGGTAAATAACTGTGAAAACCAATCAAAAATGATCAAAAACTGTTAAAATTTTGAAAAATGGTCAAAAATTGTCAAAATTTTGAAAAAATGGTCAATAATTATAAAAAACTGTCAAAAATGGTCAATGATTATGAAAAACTGTCAAGAATGGTCAATAATTGTTGAAAATTGTCAAATTTTTTGAAAGATGGTCAAAAATTGTTAAATATCTAAAAAAATGGTCAATGATTGTCAAAATTTTTGAAAAATTGTCAAAAATGGTCAATAATTGTTAAAATTTTGAAAAATTGTCAAAAATGTTAAATAATTGTTAAAATTTTGAAAAATTGTCAAAAATGTTAAATAATTGTTAAAATTTTGAAAAATGGTCAAAAATTGTCAACATTTTGGAAAAATGGTCAGAAATTATAAAAAACTGTCAAAAATGGTCAATAATTGTCAGAAAATGTCAACAATGGTCAATAATTGTTAAAATTTTGAAAAATTGTCAAAAATGGTCAATAATTGTCAAAGACGGTAAATAATTGTGAAAACCAATCAAAAATCGTCAAAAATGATCAAAAACTGTTAAAATTTTGAAAAATGGTCAAAAATTGTCAACATTTTGAAAAAATGGTCAATAATTATAAAAAACTGTCAAAAATGGTCAATAATTATGAAAAACTGTCCAGAATGGTCAATAATTGTTAAAAAATGTCAAATTTTTTGAAAAATGGTCAAAAATTGTTAAATATCTAAAAAAATGGTCAATGATTGTCAAAATTTTTGAAAATTTGTCAAAAATGGTCAATAATTGTTAAAATTTTGAAAAATTGTCAAAAATGGTAAATAATTGTTAAAATTTTGAAAAATGGTCAGAAATTGTCAACATTTTGGAAAACTGGTCAGAAATTATAAAAAACTGTCAAAAATGGTCAATAATTGTCAGAAACTGTCAACAATGGTCAATAATTGTTAAAATTTTGAAAAAATGGTCAATAATTATAAAAAACTGTCAAAAATGGTCAATAATTATAAAAAACTGTCAAAAATGGTCAATAATTATAAAAAACTGTCAAAAATGGTCAATAATTATGAAAAACTGTCGAGAATGGTGAATAATTGTTGAAAAATGTCAAATTTTTTGAAAAATGATCAAAAATTGTCAGAAACTGTCAAAAATGGTCAATAATTGTTGAAATTTTGAAAAATTGTCTAAAATGGTCAATAATTGTTGAAATTTTGAAAAATTGTCTAAAATGGTCAATAATTATAAAAAACTGATAAAAATGGTCAATAATTGTAAAATTTTTGAAAAATGGTCAAAAATTGTCAAAATTTTTGAAAAATGGTCAATAATTGTCAGAACCTGTCAAAAATGGTCAAAAATCGTTAAATAGTTTCAAAAAATGGTCAAAAATAGTCAATAATATAATTGTTAAAATTCTGAAAAGATGGTCAAAAATAGTCAATAATTGTTAAAATTCTGAAAAGATGGTCAATAATTATAAAAAACTGTCAAAATGATCAATAATTGTTGAAAATTGTCAAAATTTTTGAAAAATTGTCAAAATATTTAACAATTTTTGACCATTTTTGACATTTTACCAATGACATTTCCGAGAAATATGCAATACGAACATTTTCCGTGTAATTTTTAATTTATTTAGTGTTACACCAATCCAAAAAATCGCCATATGACTTCATGTATATTTTCCTAGACTTTTCCGGAAGCAGGTTTTGAGTTACATTGCACGCAATTTCTGCAATTTCAAGAGGAGTGCAATCAGATTCTTCTTCCATGTTTATTCACACACAATCAGTGTTTTATCAATCAAAATTTGAAAAATATTTTTTAATTTCGTCGTAGATAAAATATTGTATGATACTCATGCGTGAAGTACTTTTGCGCCTTCGTTGAGAAAAAAGGCACCCGCTATACGCTCGTGCTTTCATATTCGCTACTCGTGCGCAAAAGTACGCACTTGTATCATAAATAACTATTATGGGCTTCATAATATACTCTTTCTACTGAACACTGTTTACACTAACACTACACAAATACTTTACACTATCTTACGCGCGTTTCTATAACTAAGTTAACAGTGTTCAGTGTTAAGTGTTAAGTATCGCCAACGGTTCCAAAATTCCCAACATATTCTTTCTAAAGTGAATTTCTAGATAGAGATTTTTAATATCATCGATGGCAAAGGCCGCCTAATGGCTTGCATATATATTTGATAAATTATTATATAAATCATCTCGAACACGTTTCAAATGGACTCTAAAATGCGATAAAATACTTGTCGACACATCTAAACACAACACAAGTCACGGCGCCACTGGCGGGAATAATTAATGTTGTAAATTATTTAAACGATACCGCATAAAGAACTAAACGAACTAGTTGATGCCAATACAAAATACTGTAATTGGGTAATTTTAGTTCTCATTTGATTTTAGCAGATAGATTAATAAAAATACCAAATGTCATAACGTTATTTAATTATTTTAAACGCGAAATGGAAAATAAACGTATTCCAAGTTCGGACAGGAAGCGTGCTTGTGTCCTTCGATGCAATAAGATTAAAATTTAACCAATATGCTTCGCTATTGCAGAAACTTCCTGTCCCATACACAAAAACTATAAAATAAAAACAAACGTTCCGTATAATAATTCCCAGTTTCGCAGTTTCTACATAAGTTTCCAAAACAATATAAACGCCGAGTATGTACGACTCCCAAACAAAACGCCATACGTTCGTTTCCGGTTTTCCAGCATTGGCACTGCTGCGTCTTCTCTAATGTGGAATGTAACCAATATAACGAAAGTTATTTTGTCCTAGCGAATCACATGAGCGTAACAATTCTAATAAAGCAACCGATTCTTATTAATTAAGAGTTAATTGTATCATTGTCTTATTTAGACAATGATTGTATTCAGCCTTATTCATAGTCACAGGTTTAGTATAGCTATTAAATACTACCACTAAAGTGTTACTAAATGTGTCGTATTCATAGTCCGGACTTTAGTAGCTACTGTAATAAGCCAGTTTAAGATGATAATAATGACAGATCTCGTATAAGTGACTAAGGTTACAGCTACTAGTTAATATTTTAATTTTGACGTGTTGTGACTAAATTCATTTTTATCAACATAACCTAGCAAATTTCATATTTATTTGGTTCTTGTGTATTTTGTGCAATTTGTTAATTCGTAAAATGAGAGATCCAAACCAGATAAACGTTAACGAAGAATTAGTTGAGGTGCAAGCAGCTGAAATGGTGATATATCGGAATCCAAAAGAGTATGATGGCCTGAGGGGTGATATGATGAAGAGACTGTTGGAGTACTTCTGGGAACTATTCAACAGGTTGCTGAGGAAGGAACAGTTCCCGGAAAGATGGAAGGTGGCCAGGGTGATACTGGCCTATCAGCCTGCTGTATGGTATGGGTATAGAGGGGATAATAAAGGATAAGATTGAGGAGGAAGTTGGTAGGAAGGGCAAATCATGCATCTCGGCACTGGACAGGGTGATGGGCTTGTTGGAAAGAGCTAGGGAGGGCAGTTGGAGGAACAAGAAATTGGCACTACTCGTGTTCTTCGACGTCGGGAACGAGTTCAACAGTGTTGCGTGCGTTGCTGAGGCTTGGAGTGGGACAGGGGTTGGTTAACCTGGTGGAGGACTACCTGACGGGGCGTGTGATAGTAGACTCTAGAGGGATGAGGTAAGAGACGGAGGCTGGAGTGGCCGTTCTTGGACCGACGCTCTGGAAGTGTGTGTTTGATGAGGTTTGTGGGATAGTATGTGAGATTACGGTATATGCGGACGATGTGTTAGGTACACTATTTTTTCTACTAGCGTACGGAAAAAAACCCAAAGGTTAACATTTATTATTAAATACATATTATTATTAATATTAACATTGACGTGCAATTTGTGGCATTCTGCAAACTAATTTTAGAGGCTAAAATGTTGTTCCAATGAAGACAGATTTCGGTTTTCCACTGCTTTGTCAGCACTAATTGTTGCAACCGTGGCGATGGGAACTTGGCTGGAATAGGTCATTTTGGAAGGATTTACTCAATTTTTCAGTCATTTTGTATGTAGGTATAACCATACAAATATATATTTTAAATATTCAAATGTCAGTATACTCCCCAAAAAATTAAAAAATTTACTTTTCTGCACTAAGTGATTAGTGCGGAAAAGTGGACCGGAAAAAATTTACTTCTATTACTTTTCTACTTGCACAAAAATTAACTCAACCATTTTTAAACGTACACTGTACATTTACATGATTTAAAACCATTATCAATTGAAATAACTTAACCGAACACAAAATTTACCATCTGTCAAAAAACGCAGTTTATGTCATATTTAGCACCCAAACATACCCAAGAACGCTGCTATAAATAGGTTATTTGAGATTTTTAACTAGTAAAAATCTTAGTAGCCACTAACTTTGACTATGAATAAGGCTGATTATAATTGATTAAACAACAAGAAAAACACAGAATTCTCATCACACCTTTAATAATATTTCATGTATAAATCATGAAAAAATACACAGAGCCACGACATAACTGAAGGTGAAATAATAACTAACGAGGAAGATGAATAAATCGTAGGGGAAATTATCAGTGGGAGCAAGACCAGGGGTCTATTCTGGAATGTCGAGTGAAATATGTCGATAGAATTTCTCGCACATGATGAACGTAAGGTATTCTCTATCGGTTTCGGAATAGCATGAGCTGACAACACCGTATTTACAATGTGTCCTATGCACAGCACAGGATAACTTACTTCACTTTTATTCAATAATTAGTCTATGCTTCTGTTACGCGAGCTACTGCAATAATATTCTCACTTAGTGCCCCCAGTGAAATCCCCGTATGAGACGACTATGGCTTCTCCGCCCAATTTTCGAGAAACATCGGTGCGTCCGCCAGAACATCGAGAATATCCAATACACCCGCGAGAACGCCAAGAAATTTCGAGAATTACGACGCGCGAGTATAAATAGGCCACGAGCATCGTTGCAGGCAATTAGTCAATCAGTCAGTGTTGATACCGAAGGAAAGTAATCGCGCCTTGATAAAGTGTTTATTAAGTGACTCTCATATAAATTATAATTAGTATGTTAGTGTATTAGATAAATTATTAAATAAGGACTGAATTACATATAAATCTGTAAATATAAATTAATTGTAAATATAAATTAGAATAAACGTTACTCTTCTATTCCATTTCTGTTGGCAACTTGGCTGTCACAAATAAATCTGTAGTCAGTTTGTATTTGTAGATGATTTATTATGGCAGTTGAAAAATTTTTCTTTTTCTGTTTATTATATCGTCTGCACATGCTACTAGTGTACCTGTAAAATGCTTTAAGACCCATCTTTTGGTTACGCGTTGTAACTACTATTTTTTGTCTACGACTAAATATTAGAAAACAATGATGTCGATAAATAATACGAAAGCTCACTATGAGACGTCTATGTCCAAATGACTGCATTGATATGCTTTATTTGGAATTTAATATAACTTTTATGTAGGCAGTAATTGCGGAATAACGAGTTGCATTTCACGGTGGTGTTTGTCCAAGTGTTTCGGTTAAAGATCCACTTTATGACCGGGCTTTTATTACAGATAAAATTGTTATTTTCTTTGTTTTTTTTTGTTTAATCTTACGATCTTTAGTGCTTCCAACAAAATTGCTCTCAAGTTGAAATAAACATTATTAAAAAAAAATTATCTAATTGGCGTGGACTTTTTATAGTCTGATACTAATGTTCTGGGGTGGTAAAATGTAAATTTGCAATTACAGTACCCATAAAACTTGTATTGTAGTAAATTTACAGGGATAGTTTTAAAAAAATTCGGTTCCTATTTCAGATATTTTCCACCTACACACCCCGAATCGGTGGGTCATTCTAAATTTTGTTTTTAATATGCAATGTTAATTATAGTCAAACTTATTTAAAAAATAAAATGAAAAAATAAACAAAAATAGTTCAATTTCACTTTTCTGAGTGTATTTCTGTGGAAAAATACCGATGATTCAATTGTCTGTAATTAAATCCAATTATTCCATTATTTATACGTAAATCAAAAATTTTGCTGTAACAATTTAGTAACAAACCAAGTAAATTAATCAGTGATAACAGATTTGATAATGTTCGGCATATTAAATCAAATTCGGTTAACAATCAACAAAGCCTAAATAAACAGAGAATATGTTAATATTATCAACTGGCGAATAATTCTCAACAGATTAACATCAAAATCAATATTCTATCTTCACTATAGTAACTTCTAGTTTCAAGCTTATTTATAGACACAAATACATGCAGAGCTTGACTAGCACTTATCGACTTGAAAATTGATAAAAACGTGTTAGTTTTTTTTTAAAAAACATTTTTCTCGAATGCCGTTACTTTTAGTCCTCTAAACAAAATTGGATGGGTGATTAAATTTAACGACATATTAAGGGTTAATTACCGTTCAAAATTTGACCGTAGAATATTAAAGTTTAATAATAAAGGAGAGCACGCAATGTTTGGACCTTTAAACGAGAATAAAGTAAGTAACAAGAGTTATTATATATAACAGTTTCATTTCACCGTACATTTAGATTACAAGGGGATCGATTGGCCCGGTTGGTCTTACCATACTGCGACCTATAGGATCTTTTGTGTATACCCCACATCTATATTTTAGTCTAAAAGATCTAGGCTTCTGAGAAAACCTTTTACCCGTTTTGGAGTCGACTGTAACCTGATCAGGCTCTAAGTTGACTTGTTCCAGGAATTTAAGGCGTTATCTTTGGCCTGGAATATTTTCCTTATAGGATGCACTAGTTGAGATGAAAGGAGTACAAGATCCTTAACTGCGAGACCATCAGCAATATTATTTTTGACAGTTCCTTTATTTCATGGCACCCATAGCAAAGTTACTTTATTATGTTTAGCCAGTTGCTTGATGGATTGTTTGCAGTTCCAGTCTGTTTCAGATTAATGTGTTGTAGTCTTAAATCAGCCTGACTATCAGAACAATAAATATTCTGGAGTCTGGAGTCGTTTTTTGAGACAGAATAATCTATTGCTTATAATTCCGCTTAGAATATTGTTGGAGTGTTTTCCAGGGCTGTTGATATCCTTGTATTAGGACCTTTCAGCCGTTTTCCTATTGCTTTCGTTTGTTTTTGACTTATCAGTGTAAAAATGAGGGCCCCTCATAATTAAAGCGATTACGCTCGTTGATAAAAATGTCCAACGTGAGTTCGAAATACAGATATAAAGTCCTTGGGTATCTTCATAGATTGGGCTGCTCCAACCCTTAGTATCCCGTTATGCTTATAGGCATTTTTCAGAGCGGTTCTCCATACATGTAGATGTAGTGGAGGAAGGTCTAGCATTACCTCCAAGGCCATACGGCAGAAAGAGGTTTATTCGAATATACAAGGAAAACATGGAACGGTGTTTGAAAAGAATTAAATGGAATAGTCACGTTCTTTATGGTCGTAAAAAAGTTTTTCTTCTGTCCTTTTTCTAATATTATTAGCGGTAACACTGTGGTATCTTGATGCAAAATACAAAATGTTTTCTACCTTCAAATGAAGATTCGTATGAAAAATCCTTGAATATATGAACGACTTGAAAACATTTATTCTTATTGAAAAATAAGTAAAAATTAAATATCGGAAATAACAAGAAAAACGCTTTCCTGGAAAATCATTAAAAGTGATAAATTACCATAACCGACTTCAATAAACACTCAGAAGAAAAAGCAAATGATTTTTTTTATTAAAAATAAATCGTTTGATGTTAGAAAATGTATTTTTTGATACACTGTTTTATTTAATTGTAATTTTTCATTGTTTTTCGATTCTACCCCCCCCCCCATTACCCCTATATTTAACCCCGCCTTGGACAAAATACATTCCACATATTGACACATCTAAATTAAAAAACAAACGAAACACCCAATGGTTTAATTTTTAGAGATGATATTCAGAAACCAATACGATTTGATAATGTACAAAAAATGGAACAGGAGTTGGATGCACTGTCACAACTTCAGAATCCCCCATATTCATCCATGATATCTTCAATTTGTAGTATACACACCGGAGAATTATTTAGTATACTACAAGCATTTAAGCACATATCTTTCCCTCATAAAAAACGTATGTATATGTACTGATTCTCTTGCTTCAATTAACTCCATTAAACATATCTTCACTGACCATCCTTTTGTAACGAGTGAATTTATCACTACGTCTATTGTATATATTAAGTATTTGTATATAGTGTTTACCTGACGGATTTTGTCTCTATGTTTCTAACATCATTTGTTCACTACCAAAGTACTTCAGTAGTTGAATAATTTCTGTCAGCCCAGAATTTTAGGGACTACTCTGCCATCATCCTTCCGGCGAAGTGGTGCAGGCTGTAACCAAACCTGTCTTCACATCATGACAACAATTTTATATTTTGTCGCCAGGTAGTGTAAATAATGTTTTGTGATCGTACGAAACAAAACGAGCGCCTATCATGTAAATATTCATAGGTAGATTCATGTTAGTTTTTTGTTTGTTATAATTCATAATTAAGGGTAGGAAGGGGTTTTCTCTCTTGTGGATTTTACTATAGTTTTTAGTTACCGTGGGGCTACCTTTGGGGGTGTAGCCACAGTAGTCCAAATACTTTGTCCGCTTCAGCTTGATAAACGCTTTAAAGTTTATTAGGGTTCAGTTATAAATTACTGACTCCTTGACTTGAAGTCTAAAACATTTAAAAAGTAGTAATTATCACGATCTATGGAGACATACTTCACTTTTGAGTTACAGGTATATTTTCTTCATTTATCTACCATATTTTGGCTTAAGGAAAGACATACTAGTTAGAAATCTTCTGTGTAAGATGGCATTCGAATATTTTCTGAACATCTACTCATAATATATTAGCTGTTTGTCGCCATGTGTTTTGTCTGTCAAATCCGAGTGTTTGATCTTGCTTTGTTTACGTTGGCAGGGGGGTATTGTGGTACTATTATTGCTCAAATTTGTTTGAATAATTTTTCAATACACATTTTATTATTTCTGTTCAATGTTTACAAAGTGAAATTATTTGTTGGATGACATTGACAATTGGCCGTGACAGTCGTGTCTTGGATGAAAGCGTTCAGGGAAGTGTAGCACTTTATGACTTGATCTGTGCGGAACACGCTCGGTGTAGTGAGCAGTGTAGTTCGGACGTATGTTTCGGGTGTGTTTCTCTATGGTAGTATTCTGTACTGAAGTTGAGGAAGTGTCGGTCACTTTTTTTAGCTGTGTGCTTTTCTACTAGATAGCTTAGTTTCCAAAAGTGCATCGAACGAGAATCTGAATTTTGTTAATGACTGGGAAGTCATCTCAGGCTGGGTTTTATAGGTTCTCGTTCTGAATTAGTTGTGGAATATAAGGTTTCGTATTTTGTTCTACGGGAGTTCGTATTGTTGGAGAATTCCGTCCTGTTTTGGAAGCCGTTTTCACAAACCCTTATAGGGTATATATTGCACTAAAATGATTGTAAGTATTTTCTCTACTTTCTGATTTCGCATCACTATGCATTCATCACTATTTAAAGGAAACCGCCAACGTTGAAGTTTTGGAATTGGAGGTGTGCCACATGTTGTTGTTGGTTCATTATTTGTTGGTTGCCATCCAGTAAGGAAAATTTTGAGTATTGGACCCTTTTTGGAAAAGGTATGTAGTATTTTGTAGTTAGAACAGTTGAGCTCAATTCTTAAGGTTACACTCTTGTACAAAATATTCACGATACCTACCAATTAATCACATCATACAACATAACAGTTACCATCATATGGATACCATCTCATATTGGTATTGAGGGCAATGACCTTGCTGATCAGCAACAACACTGAAAACATTATACAAACGACAAAGGATCTTAAGCAAGCCATTAAACACAAATTCAAACTCTTTGGCAACAGCACTGGGATTCCATCAATCAATTCATGTGTACACAATATCCAGCCTTCAATAAATCACCCAAACCTTCAGAACTTTCGAGGCAAAATTTAGCAGGGATGAGAAGTCTACGAATTAGACACATCAAACATACCTGATGTCATCGAGCAGTCGACTATATTGTTTAAATTGTCGATGCAACATGACAATCAAACACATCCTCACCAATACCTGTCAGAAAGACAGCAGCTACACCTTAATTCCAATTTACAAGAATTTCTGAGTAACCCCAACGAAGCAAATAACGTCCTACAGTTCCTAAAAAAAGTTCAACTTTACCACAAAATTTAGTCCAATGTACTATTACGTACTATTAACATTAATAAACTGTACCTGTGCACGTGGCCATAGTAGCCGAACACGTTAATTTAATTAAAAAAAATAAAAAATTTGCAGTGTATTAGTCCATCTCTGGTATACTTAATCGAGATCTACAAATCTGGTACCGAAATAGAGGTATGGAACTGATTATCAAATTGGGGCGAATCGTGAATATGTAACAGTTTGGTGATAACTTATCGTTATATACAGACCTGATCTTGACCTCCTTGCTTTGCCATTCCGAATGCCGATCGAAGCTGATAAGGATGGCGGCGATTTCCTGAAAAGAATATAAAAGGATTAGTTACTCGCTGCAATTCGATCTGAACAGTTCAAAGTGCTAGTTAGTTAGGACCCAGACAAGGACGGAGACTTTATTTAATTTTTAATACAATTTATTATAGTAGACAATTAACTTATTCGTTATTTTTAGAAAAAGTTGTTCGGTGATTCAAATGAGTAAAGAAAATCCAAACGTTTTTACAGTAGAAAATACACGAGTAGCATAAAGCAAATTCGAATAATTTGATCATACACATAATCAGTTCACAAAATATAAATTCCTCCACCAACAGGGTTCAATAACAATTTTACAACGTAACTGACTTCGAAAAAACTGGGAACATACATTCTGAGTATAATTTGATTCCAAGTTTTGTTAATATTCAGTATACAATGTAAAACTACCTGCGGAACTAGTTTAAAAAGTTGTTATAGACTTAAGTATCTAAAAAACAGTTACTTCGAATATGAATATTAATTTTACAAATATACATAACACCACATCTTGACAACGGCGGCGTACACTTAAAATAAACGAGTGTATTTCATTTAGGATAAATGCCTTTTGGCATAATATATTAATATAATAATAAAATAAAATAAGAAATAAATTCCCTTGAAACTATTTTCAATAAATCATTAAACGTCGAAATATTACATAAATATAACTAGTGAGGTTGGCAGGTACCGAGTCAAGTTCATCACGTAAATAAACATTTAACAGTAAATAGTAAATACGAGCGAACTTGAACTATAATATAAATATATTAGAAACAGTCGATAACATTCATTAATATAAATATTCAGATTCATATGTATTCATAATGTAAGTAATATTCATTTTAAGTTAGTTGTAGTGATTATGCTATTCAGTTAAACTACAAGTATGTATTATATAGTGTAACGGTAAATGGGCGCCAATTTGTAACCTTAACTGGGCGCCAATTTGTAACGGTAAACGCTCCAGCTTGAAGGGCTCCCGCTAGAGACTCCGCTCAAGGGTGATTCGACCCCAAGTTTATGTCGCACAAGGATAACAGAAAGGTTGTAAAAATTGAGGGCGCCACTATCTTTTTGACGTCGATAAAAAATACTAATGAATTTAAAAAAACTAAGGCAGAAAAGGTAGAAACGCCTTGTAGAATTTAAATAACAGTTAACCCGAAATCAAATAAAAAAATTACTTAAAAAACAGAAAATTTTACTCCTGGCGATATCTCCCTCAACTTTTATATTTGAGGATTTAGAAAAAAATAAAAAATAGATTTTAAAACAAATTTTCATTTATTCTCCTGCCACAGGAAATGGAACAAATGTGAAGAGAATTTGTACTTTCATAGGTACTTAGCTTACGAAGTGGTTGTTCCCGCAAAAGGCGATGGTTGAAGAAGGTAGGTAGGTCTTGCCTCTACGAAGTCTTCAGAAGATGGAGACTAGATCTCTAAGAAGATAGGTAGATAGAGATGTCTTGATCAGAACGGTATCCTAGCAGCTGTGTCCTGGTCTAGGGCGGTATCCTAGTCTAGGGCTTGTATCCTAGTCTAGGTCTTGGGGCTGTGCTTACCAGAGCAAAATTAATTAAATAGGAAAGGTATAGAAGCGATAAAAAAATGGAGGTCTTTCCTCGAAGAGAGTCGATAGAGGAAAGGGCTGTCCCTCGTGGCGTTGAAAAAATGGAAGCGACCGTTGGCAAACGTCAATTGTCTTATGGTCAGGGTTGAAGATTGGGATGGCTAATGAGACGACGAGCGGCAATTAAAAGGAAGTCCAAAGTCGTAGTTTTATTAAAGTCAGATGACCCTCCGAGTGACCTGGAAGACCACCAACTAAAGAGGCCTTTCCACACCAAATCCCCAACATTACACATCCAAAGTGTTCATTTAGAGTCGTCTTTCTTGTAACCTCCTTCCAAGAATGTTCCTGAGGTTCTCTATGGGATTCTAGTTCGGGATTTGGGATGGTCAGTCCATGGTAATATTTTCACCTCTTCAAGATAATTTCTGACAATTCAAGGAACACGCGGTCTTTCATTATCAAACATTTGCCTAAAATCTTGTCCGATAGATGGTGCAACTTGTCTAAGAACTCCAAGCTGTTAGGTTTGTTTATTATTAAACAGCAAAAAGCTTGGACGAGAACAAATACATGAGGTATAAAATTAGAAAAGTGATAAATAAATTTAAAAAATCCCTTCGACTTGCACTAAATTATTTATCTCCGATTCGTAACAGTAAACAAACTGTTTTTATTGCTTCTGTTCGTTAGAGGTAGGGGATCACTGGAAAGAGCTACTTTTCGATGAAAATCTAGCTTAAGCTGCTTACTGTTCCGCCGGGCCGCGACAAAGAGAACACGGAAAGTGGAAAGAAAATAAGCTATAGGCTCTTAGCGAACAACGATCTGATTACAAGTCTGGAATCGACTCTAAATAGTCTGGGAGGACACATTCCATTAACAAGTGGAATTATAGCGAATTATATGGGTCCTAATTAATTATTTCCGTTATTGAAATCCTGAAAATATAGCATCCCTCTTCCGAGTGTTTTCCAGTTTTTATGAACACCGTTCCACATAGGTAGTTATGGGAATAAAGTTGATCGAAGTGCGCGAGCAGTAGTGCATAGTGAAACGGCTGAATGGGCCTTAAAATATATTTCCAGTGATCTAAAATTATTTTAAAAAGAAAATGGCAATTAACATGTGGTAGCATAATCATAAACAATTCTAAAACAACAGTGCTCGACAAACGACGACCCCAATATGTTCAAAACTATATACAAGGAAGGAGGTAGCGACATATTGTATCATAGCGTCAACTGTCAAGTCACCAGACGGGTGACAGAAACCGTTCACTAGGAAGCAACAACTACTTCTCGGGCTATATGCCCCGACTGACATTGAATTACATTTTACTTCTAAAGTAAACGGGGTTGCATTCTGGTTTGTAATTAGAAGGGACAACATCACTTGTAGACCGGTTTCGGCATATTTGAGTCTCATCAGTACAAGGTAGATGCTATCCGTCCAGAAGCTTTAAGAGCATAATCCTGGACTGTAGACAACGTTGCAACCACACCAATACATTAACCTCAGTAAAGGAAATGCTAAGAAAGCGATAACAGCGACATCCCCACATCTAATCACAAACCGAAATTCTATATTAACAAAAAACCATCTCGGTTTTGTAGTTGTTTACTTAATTACAGTTACCTGTAAAAAATAGTCTTATTTTAGAGCAATTCAATGTCTGCATTTAGCCCGAGAAGTAGTTGTTGCTGCTTAGTGAACGGTCTTTATTCTTTGAAAAATGTTTTTCAAAAACTTTGTAAGGCGTTATAATAGTATTAAACTATTATCTTTGATCTCTATTGATAACACGCTTTACTAAAATATGACAATTTTTTACAGGTAACTGTAATGAATATCTTGAATTTATGAGTCTGTTTCCTACAGCTGCCCCTTTGGTTTTATGTATAAGAAGGCTAATTTTCTGTACAAACGTGATATTTTTTTATTATATACAGATAGTGTGAGCTACATTTCCATTTAAATTTGCGAAAGCTAAATATTCCAGGTAGGCGGACGATATTTCTTAAAACTCCAGTGACCCTACATTACACACATTGTCGGCATACAATGATTCACAATTCTTTTCCCACGACTCTCGAGAATACAAAGTATTTCTCATATTTCAGGAAACCACGAAGTAACATATTACTTCGTGCCCTCTAAAAAAAAAAATCTCGTATCACTTCTTTTTCCACATCACATACATTTAAATAAAAATTTAAGGGATATTCAAGATTAACACTTAATAATAACTCATCTAATTATAATATTAATAATAATAATTCTAATGCAGTTTACATCGCTGCAACATAAAGAAATTTTGAAATAAGATATAGTGAACATCTTAGTTGCTATACAATAGTAAATTGTTTACCGAGTAGGAAAATCCATTCCTGGACGACTGTGAAGATTGGCAGCACAGAGTACAGGAATGTGGCTTTTCCCAAGAGGTGAACATACTATTTTTCCGCAAATCGTTGAAAATTCGATAGATAGTTGTTAATTTTGAAAAAATCGCGAACAATTTTATTCACAAATGATTGGTGCTTTGAAATTCGTAATAAAATTACTTGGGTTACATTTTGAAACGTATAAAGGTTGAATTGTCAAACTTGACGCATATAAATGTAATTGCTGGTGTTCTCGAAAGTAAAATGATAAGTGATGATGAATTTTCCATTTCTGGGACACCTCCAGAGCTGGTTGAGGCAGTGAATACTGCTTCATTAGAATTATTATGCATATAAACGTTTTATGGACTATCGCAAGAATGAAAATTCGAGTTCTCTCCCAGAAAATGGGGTCCGGAAAGGTTCGCGACCCTCGGAATTTTGCAACGATTTTTTTTTCATTAGAATGCCCTATTTCTATAGAACATTTTAAAAGAAAAAAATTCTAGGATTATGCACTTTTGAAAGAGAAAATTGCAATTGAAAGTACTAAAAATCCGCCATTTTTTTTTAATTTTCGACAATTTTTGACAATTTTTGACAATTTTTGACAATTTTTGACAATTTTTGACAATTTTTGACAATTTTTGACAATTTTTGACAATTTTTGACAATTTTTGACAATTTTTGACAATTATGTCTAGATATCAGATGGTCACAAATTTTAGATAGAGCGGTGGATGGACAATGTTGCCAGTTCTCATTTCCGTAACTCGTGACGGCTTGGAAATACTTTACAGAAGTTTTTAGATATTTTTACTAAAAAAATTGTGGTACATTCAGAATATATAGACAAAAATCCAAAAAACAATATTTTTTCACCACGACCACTATTTGTGCAGATATTTTATTTAAAAAATGGTTGAATACTTCATACTCAACATGAACTTTTCCGAGATGAGGAATAAATATGTATGTATAAATGTAGACATAAACATTAAATAGGATTCCCTTCCCCTTTTTGCAAAACTTTAAGTGGAATACAAATTATTTGATGTTTTTTGGAGAAGGGGAAGGGAATATACCAAGATTCACATATTTTCTTCCACCCGTCGAACCAATTATAACCCGACTAACAGTCACAAATATTTGTAGTGAAGTTATAATGGAATTTCTTAGTGTCGAACTAGCATAATTAGCAATAACACATCTTTTACAAATAATAATCATAACAATAGTTTTCATAATTCAATTAATCATCGCTTCCCGACCAACGGACACAGATCAAAGTGTAACTAGAACCCAACCTAACTTACATTAACCAAATGAAACTCAACAATGTAATAAACTAGAGAGGTTAAGCTCCGAAGTTTCATTTAATTTAATTAAAAGTAATAATATACTTATATGAAAAAAACTGTGGTCCAGCAATAAGTTTGTTATAAACTCTTATATTTAATGTAAGGTATAAAGCAAATCTAAGATAAACATTATATTCTAAGGATGTTTATTATTTCAATCTTTATGATTATAAATCCAAATCATTTTTATATATTCATTACAATGCAAAATTAATTCAACTAAAAGAAAATAAACACCATTTGACAACGCCGCTAAAACTATCACCTGATCACACAACAATCTTAATTTGTGAACGTAAGATTCTAAGATTTTAGTAAGATTTTAGTAAGATTTTAGTGTGTAATTTTATAACCTATAAGTGTCAAGTGAAAATAATTATGCTTGAATATATTTCTAAAAATTGGCAAAATTTAAGTATTTTCTTCCGTTTTTTTTTGTGAAACTTTCTTACATTTACCTTTACAGTTTAAAGTGAAAATATTCATCGTAAAATAGCATTAAATAGTATTAAAAAAGTATCATTTTTTTGAACTAAATTCGTGATTTTTAAAGTAATAACTGAATGATCCAGCGAAATTTTTGTTCCAAACTGCTTTATTTAAGGTAAGCTATCAAACAAATTTAAAATTAACATAAAATTCCGAGGGTCGTGAAGAACCCTGAAATGTATTGATGTTTTCAAAATAAAAATTAATTCCTTATAAACAATGTGTTTTTAATCATTTATGTAGAACACTAACAACTGTAAGGAAATATCATTTTCTTACAGTAAGGAAGTGAATAGGAAATCTTGACTTTTTCTTTCATAAATTTTGTCTGTAATGTCAAAATTTCCTAGCGATTTGCAAAAAAAATGTTTTTCTTTTTTTACACCATGCTTTGATAAAATTTGCGTAGATACAACATGTGATTTCTAAATAACAACAACAAACAATTTTATTGTGTTTAAACGAAAAATTCGCATTTTTATTGCTCTTATCTTGAGTACACGGTAGTTGACTCTGAAAACCACTTTCTCCACGACGAAAGACACTATTACGAGCAGGAAGTATTTGCATGTGAAAACCGGCGCGGATTAGTGGAAGAACGATGTTTATGGCCCGTAAAACCACTTACGACTTCTGTAAATTTTTAATAGAATTTAAATTCTATAAATGAAACAGCTCCAGCTACATCGTAAACGTTTCGGAATATCTGATCTGTTTACGTCACCACTGGAAATTGATAGTCTTGTGTGAAAAACTTGCCTGGAAAATTTAGAAGAAAAATTGAAAACCGAATGGAAATAATGAAGTGAAAAATTGATTCAGAAATATATAGCAACGTAGGTAGATATTTTTATTAATTTCCTACCATTAGTTGTCTAATTTCCATTCAGAACCATGAAATGTCCCATCTTAACTGCCTTTTACTATTTTGTCGTTTGTGGGATTAATTCTTAAGTTCTTAGAGGTTCTCTATAGATAACGATCTTGTGGGGGTGGTTACCTTTGTTCGTCCACTTCTCTCGCGTTTTCAGTTGCTCGATATCTAAATATTGTTGCGAGGTCACCAACTCAAAGCCGGCCCTGTCTCTCGACTGAAAATTTTGGTGGCTGCGCTCCTTTCGAGAACATTCTGGAATAAGGTTTTGTTTACGCATATGACGAGCATAGAAAACTGAAGAATTTTCGAGAGTTGATAAAGACTATATATACGCGGGTTTTTGAGTGAGTTGACAATTAGTGAAACGAAGACAAAGATTTAGTTCGCAGGCAGTTTACAGAAGGGAATGAAATAGTGAAGATAAATAGTGTAATATTCAAGTGGTAAAAATAAATTAGAACGATTATACCGAGAGTAAATAAATTAGTTTACATTAAGTAGAGTGTGTATATAAATTGAGTTTAAGAAATACATCAGTAGATATTAATTAGCCATAGTAGTGTGTATAACTCCTTTCTGAAGACGACCCGTCTCAATCATACCAAAACTAGTCAGATAAGCAAGTAAAGTTACAGACAAAACCTTGGTGAATAAAATTTCTATCAATCATTAGTAAGTTAGTTAAAGAGTTCAAAAAAAATTGTGTATGTATAATAATTTTTTTAATTGGGTTTATAAGTCGATGGTGTTAGTTCTGTATTTTAGTAAGCTAAGCACTCGGACTATATAAGTAAGTATATTGGGCTTAGTGATCCAACAATTTATGAAGTTAAGTATGTGTAGTGTTTGTAATTTTAACTATCTTGTCGGCGAGAGCGTACATCAAGATTAAGTGGTTATGAAATAAATAGGGCTATATACCTACTGAAGTTGTAAATTATAGAATGAGTCGAATTAACTATACGATTGGATATTTTTATAAAGGATGCATGCCCGTATAAAGAAAGGTAAACAGTAGGGTTGACTTAATCGAATTAATAACGGTTATACGTTTAAAAGAATATCGCGATTTTAAAAATTAAACATTTCATCTTTCAACTACCCTTATTTTCCGACGTTTCGTGTGTGACTGTGTGTAATTAAACATACCTGTCCATTCCGATTCATGCGTTTTCCAGCTCGTAAATTTTCACATTATCGTTTATATATTGACACAGAGCTTTTTTTAATGGATCACAAACAGATTACATCGTTTTAAATTGTGAGATATGTTGTAATTTGCGATTTTATTACAGACATTTTTTTGCGTTCGGTATTTTTTTATGGTTGATCGTTCGCCGATAAAAATTGACTTTGATTGTTGTAACGGTAGACAGTTATAAAAATAATGGAGAGAGAAACACGTAGTTTAATTCTATCTGATGGAAATTTATGAACTATTGAAATACATGAAACAATAGACTCGCACACTTACCATTTAAAGTTCTTCAAACTTTTTAAAATTAGTAGATACAATAAAGCGGTTCTAGCACAGTGATCATTTGCATTTGTCGTGACATAATATGACTTAGACATAAAAATGAAGCTAAGAGTAGACAAAATCCACTTCATCAACAATTGAAATAAACTACGAGATAGTACCATAGAAAAGTAAGTGCTAAATGACAAGGCATGACGTTGGGTGTCAATTTAAAACTAGAAGAACATACTGAGTAAAAAAAGCTAAGCTAAGCATAAAAGAAAGATTTATGTGCACCTAGTAGATATCATAGAACGTTTCTAGCACAGGACTGTTACGCTAGGCCTTGGCTAGATGGAAGGAAAAACAATTAATATATTATCAGTAGTAATAACCCAAGGACATTGATAAATTGTTCGAAAAAATTTACAAATTTACGTTTGAGCATTTATCAATGTTCGAGGGTTATTCGAATAGAATTTTTTTTGCTAATTATAGAAAAAAAAAACAGAGTATATTTGCTTCTATAATTTCATTAATATTCTCGTCAGTATTATGACAGAATCGTGACATTTTGAAATATTAAAGATTTGAAACGTCAAAATCGAAATAAATCAAAATGTATCCATGGCAACGTAGATTCTAGTAGATATCCAATGAAATCAGTTAATTTGAGGTCATTTGATTGAACACAACCAATCAGAACAACATTACAGCCCATGGGCTGTTTACAGTGTAATGTTGTTCTGATTGGTTGTGTTCGATCAAATGACCTCGAATTAACTGATTTCATTGGATATCTACAAAAGTAAAAAATTTTCAGTGTAATGATGACATGATTGGGTGTCATATGACACAAAATGACAAAATTTGATAGGTTGTTACAACTGTCAAAAAATTAGCTTCAAAACCAATTGTAATTTGTTGGACAATCATTGAGTGTTTTATTAAAAATGTTCTTATCAATCAAACATTTCATCATGGAGTATCCTAACGGTCGCACCTTTTCAAATTTTACATAAAGTAATTAACAGAAATTTTCATATATACTTAAGAGCGATGATTTATCGGTGCACCGAGTGACCTAAAGCACGCTAAAATAATACGCACGCACCGTCCTAGTGTCGACTTCTACTTTGTTAAATGGGAAATGTAAACTATTTAGTCTGTTTACGCATCACGCGATTTCGATTCGATACAAGGTTCGAGTTAGGAACGTTTTAGAAAAGAGCAATGCGTTGTAGACTTGGTTTATGTAGAAGAATTAAATTTTTGCCCTATATACAGTGTCTAGCGAGACTCCAGTGTACCGTTTTTTTAGGAAAACGATACTGAAGCTCCAGTATAACGTTTTTTTAGAAGAACGATACCAAACACAATCGACCGTTTTTTTTAGGAGAACGATACCCAAACACCAATGACCGTTTTATTAGGAGAACGATAACGGATTTTCAGTGTACCGTTTTTAGAAGAACGACAGCGAAACTCCAGTGTACCGATTTTTAAGAGAACGATAGCGGAACTCCAGAGTACCGTTTTTTATGAGAACGATACCAAAACACCAATGACCGTTTTTAAGGAGAACTATAGCGAAACTTCGGTGCACAATTTTTTAGGAGAACGTCACTGAAACTCCAATGTACCGGTTTTTTAGGAGAACGATACCAAAACACCAATGATCATTTTTTTGGGAGAACGATAGCGAAACTCCAGTGTACCGTTTTTTAGGAGAACGTCACCGAAGCTCCAGTGTACCGTTTTTTAGGACCCCGATAGCGGAACTCCAGAGTACCATTTCTTTAGAAGAACGATACCAAAGCACCAATGACCGTTTTTTTAGGAGAACTATAGCGAAACTTCGGTGTACAGTTTTTTAGGAGAACGTCACCCAAACTCCAGTGTACCGGTTTTTTAGGAGAACAACAGCGAAACTCCAGTGTACCGTTTTTTAGGAGAACGATAACAAAACAAAAATGATAATTTTTTTAGGAGAACGATAGCGAAACTCCATTGTACCATTTTTTAGGAGAACGATAGCGGAACTCCAGTGTACCGTTTTTTGGGAAAATGAAACCAAAACACCAATGACCGTTCTTTTAGGAGAACTATAGTACCGTTTTTTTAGGAGAACGATAACGAATTTTCAGTGTACTGTTTTTAGAAGAACTCCAGTGTACCACTTTTAAGAAGAACGATAGGGGAACTCCAGCGTACCGTTTCTTCAGAAAAACGATAGCAAACTCCAGTATACCGTTTTTTAGGAGAACGTCACCGAAACTCCAGTGTGCCGGTTTTTTAGGAGAACGATACCAAAACACCAATGATCATTTTTTTAGGAGAACGATAGCGGAACTCCAGTGTAGATACCGTTTTTTGGGAGAACGAAACCAAAACACCAATGACCGTTTTTTAGGAGAACTATAGCGAAACTTCAGAGTACCGTTTTTTTAGGAGAGCGATAACGAATTTTCAGTGTACCATTTTTAAGAAGAACGATAGCGGAACTCCAGCGTACCGTTTCTTCAGAAAAACGATAGCAAACTGCAGTATATGATACCAACACAAAAATAGCGAAACTCCAGTGTACCATTTTTTAGGAGAACGATAGCGGAACTCCAGTGTACCGCTTTTTGGGAGAACGAAACCAAAACACCAATGACCGTTTTTTTTTAGGAGAACTATATCCTATAGCGAAACTTCAGAGTACCGGTTTTTTAGGAGAACGATATTAAAACACCAATGATCATTTTTTTAGGAGAACGATAGCGAAACTCCAGTGTACCGGTTTTTTAGGAGAACGTCACCGAAACTCCAGTGTACCTGTTTTTTAGGAGAACGATACCAAAACAAAAATGATCATTTTTTTAGGAGAACGATAGCGAAACTCCAGAGTACCGTTTTTTGGGAGAACGAAACCAAAACCCCAATGACCGTTTTTTTAGGAGAACTATAGCGAAACTTCAGAGTACCGTTTTTTTAGGAGAACGATAACGAATTTTCAGTGTACCATTTTTAAGAAGAACGATAGCGGAACTCCAGCGTACCGTTTTTTCAAAAAAACGATAGCAAACTCCAGTATACCGTTTTTTAGGAGAACGTCACCGAAACTCGAGTGTACCGGTTTTTTAGGAGAACGATACCAAAACAACAATGATCTTTTTTTAGGAGAACGATAACGAATTTTCAGTGTACTGTTTTTAGAAGAACGACAGCGAAGATCCAGTATACCGTTTTATAGGAGAACGTTTCCGAAACACCAGTGAACCGGTTTTCTAGGGAACGATACCAAAACGCCAATGTCCATTTTTTTAGGAGAACGGAAGCGAAACTTCAGTGTACCGTTTTTTAGGAGAACGATAGAGAAACTCCAGTGTACCGTTTTTCAGGAGAACGATAGCGGAACCCCAGAGTACCGTTTCTTCAGAAGAACGATACCAAAATACCAATGCCCGTTTTTTTTAGGAGAACTATAGCGAAACTCCAGTGTACCGGTGTTTTAGGAGAACGATACCAAAACAAAAATGATCATTTTTTTCAGGAGAACGATAGCGAAGCTCCAGTGTACCGTTTTTCAGGAGAACGATAGCGGAACTCCAATGTACCGTTTTTTAGGAGAACGATATCAAAACACCAATGACCATTTTTTTAGGACAACTATAGCGAAACTTCAGTGTACCGTTTTTTAGAAAAACGATAGCGGAACTAAAGAGTACCGTTTTTAAGGAGAACGATACCAAAACACCAATGACCGTTTTTTAGGAGAACTTCTCCGAAACTCCAGTGTACCGTTTTTTTAGGAGAACGATACCAAAACAAAAATGATCATTTTTTTAGAAGAACGATAGCGAAACTCCAGTGTACCGTTTTTTGGGAGAACGAAACCAAAACACCAATGGCCGTTTTTTTAGGAGAACTATAGCGAAACTTCAATGTACCGTTTTTTTAGGAGAACGATAGCGGAACTCCAGAGTACCGTTTTTTCAGAAGAACGATACCAAAGCACCAATTACCGTTTTTAAGGAGAACTATAGCGAAACTTCGGTGCACCGTTTTTTAGGAGAACGTTACCGAAACTCCAGTGTACCGATTTTTAGGAGAATGTTTCCGAAATTTCAGTGTACCGGTTTTTTAGGAAAACGATAGCGAAACTTCGGTGCACCGTTTTTTAGGAGAATGTTACCGAAACTCCAGTGTACCGTTTTTTAGGAGAACGTTTCCGAAACTCCAGTGTACCGGTTTTTTAGGAGAACGATAGCGGAACTCCAGAGTACCGTTTCTTCAGAAGAACGATACCAAAGCACCAATGACCCTTTTAATAGGAGAACTAAAGCGAAACTTCGGTGCACTGTGTTTTAGGAGAACGATAGCGAAACTCCAGAGTACCAATTTTTTTAGGAGATGTAGCTACATTGTTTTGTACGCGGTGAGTTAATTCTAAGGAAAGACGAAACTTCTATATTGGACATTTTTTTATTACTTACCGCCGGGTTTACTAACGGGTTTTAATTTTCAAAAAAAAAAATATCTGAATAGTTATCTTGATTTTTGGTTGGATTAAAAACGTAACGAGAACATCGCATGCTCAAAAACAAAAACGAACGATAATTAGCGCTGTGGCCAATTAACTTGTTTGCTTTATTCTCGAAACCGATGTACATCACTTATTAATCCGACCCCAATTAGTTGAGAGAGTGATAAACTTACCCCTTTTCTAAAAACAAAATTTGAAAATTTTGTTAACAAAGGCAAACATCCTCGCGTTCTGCTATATCTGTTTTCGTAAAGGGTTTCGGTCAAATATTTACAAGAAATTTAATTCCTTGACAGGTCCATTAATTTGCCGGAAGATAAAAGGCCGGAGATAAGAACAGGCCCAGGCGGAAGCCGTAAACTTAAGAAATGCGCAAAAACAGCGACGTTAAAACAACGTTGAAACGTATTACTCGAAAGTACCAAAAAGGACTTTGACGACATTAAAATAATTAGAAGGTTATCAACGGTAATTTATAACTCGGTTTTGCCGTTGGTTTGCCAGCGATTTTTTTCTTTGCAGGCATTTAATGTGTTGAAGCTCTCGAATAAAACTTTAACATTCACTTTTTTTCTAACAGACGCTATACAAACAACTGTTTTTGTTGAAGGGTAATTCTGTTAACCTATTTATAACATTAAACTGCGCAAGCAAGCGTTCCGTTTATCATATCTTAGTTGACAGATCACACATGTACCATTTAGAAAATTGGAAACATACAGAAATTATTTCTATCATCTTCACAACAAAAAAAACTTAAATTATAACAATGGACACATCAAAATTAATGAATTGTTGGAGGTGAAGATGTCGCTGTTATCACAACTTTAACATTTCCTTAACTGGAAGATATGTATTGATTGTGATTTAAGCATCGTCTTTAGTCCGGGATTAAGCTCGCAGAGCACTCGGACGGAGAATATCTATCTTGTACTGATGAGGCGCAAATACGCCGAAACCGGTACGCAAGTTATGTTGTCCCTTCTAATTGGTTGGTTAAATCTTGTAGATCATACCGACCCCGTTTAACTTAGAAGAGTAATTCAGTGTCCATCGGGGCACATAGTCCAAGAAGTAGTTGTTTCCTTTAAGTGATATAGGTAGGTACTATTACTAAAATTACATCAAACCGAACAAATACAAATCAATTGTAGACACAGTATGGACCTGATATGTATTTTTCCGTTTACCACTATTGAATTTTACTGTATTCAAGCAATGAATCCACTCGGTTAAAACCATATTAATGAGTTTAACGCGTTATTTTTCGCTCCGCTGGCATTTCCGGCATAAACTGAGCTTCCAACTAACAAACACAGAAATCAACATTGAATTTTGCAACTGAATGTAGAAGTTATTAATTGGAGATCTAATCAAAGAGAAATTTAATTCTGCCATAAACTGGATACCAGATAGAATTGAGACGAGATAATATCACTGAGAAGCGATCACGAGATTACTCTTAGTTGTCTTCGTTGGCAGCGTTCAAACACTGACAGCACACAATTTGTTAACTACAGATCGAAGTTTCGGTTACGGAATAGTATAAAGTTTATGTAAGTTAACCAAATGTAAGGTAGTTGTATTTGATGTTATTGTAAGATGTATAAGGTGAGTACTATATGTAAGTAAAAGAACGTGTCTACTCAGGAAATAAATTGGCAGCATTGTTCAAGACTGTGTCAATTTTTTCCCCCGATTGTATAACTGTATATTTTTGTGAATTCACCCACAGTATTAAAATTTTTACCCATTTTTTCTTTTCGAAATTCAGGTCAGACTCCAACGATCATACCAATACATTTTTATCGAAAACGCTACATGAGATTCTCATATCACGGTGAGATTTTGGCGATTCAGATACTAGTTCTGAAAAAATATGACTCGATAAGTCTCGTCTCGTCTCTCGTAACTTCTGGTCGAATATCGTTACTTACTTAGATATTTTGAAACATTTCAGCAAAAAAATTGAAAACACTGAAAAAACGAATGCAAATCAACATTTCGTTGAAATACTATAAAGTTTCGGTTAATTGTGCTTATTTTGTTGAAAATTAAAAATGGTAATAGCTACCAATCGACGGCAACATTCATTGTTCACCGATTTCCTTAAGCATAATTCAAAGCACTAAAGTAGAGACGGAAAGTTCGTCGAGTGTACATTCCTAAATGAAAATTTGAATAAAATAATAATTCAACGGGAATTTAAAATGCCGTGTAATTTAAATCCATTCTGGTTCACGAAGGCCCATTATAATTTTCTACCTCGGCAAATACCATTCTCGTAAAATGTCTATATAACAATAAACTTTGTACAATAGATTTTATTTTTATTATTCATTAAAAACTGAATTGAAAACAAACTAACAAATATATATATGAATATTGGAATTGATTTATCGGTTATCTTTACTCTTATTTACATCTGCAGAAATAACAAGAAAGATATCAAATGGGAGAAAAGTTTTTATTACGGGCATTATCATAATCTGCGGGGTCGGATTAGAGGATTTCCATACATAAAAGTTTTATTTCCGATTTTGGAAATTTGAAAATTCAAAAGCGTGGTTATGTTATAGCCGAAAGTACACACGTTAAGTCAAAAAATCGTAGAACCCACAACAATAGGAATTTTGAGCTGTAATTTTAGAAACTCACTCTCAAATAATGAACAAATGTGGAAAAAAATCAGCAACATCGTATCTACAATATTTTGTACCGAGGGTATCCAAAAGTAAAACGTACGGAAATTCGAAAAAAAAAATTTAAAAATTAAACCATATACTTTAGAAACTTTTCATGTGCATTTTCGAAATCTACGGGGTCGAATTAGTGGGTTTTCATATATAAAAGTGACTGAGAAAACTTAGTTCCAATTTTGAAAATTTAAAAATTAAAAAGTTAGGTTATGTTATAGTAAAAAAATCGTAGAGCCCCAAATTATGGGAATATTGCGATGAAATTTCAGATACTCACTATCAAATAATAAGAGAATGTGGAAAAAAATCAGCAACATCGTATCTACAATATTTTGTATACGAGGGTATCCAAAAGTAAAATGTATAGATATTCGAAAAATAAATTAAAAATTTAAACCATATACTTTAGAAACTTTTTATGGACATTTTCGTAATCTACGGGGTTGAATCAGTGGGTTTACATATAAAAAAGTGACTGAGAAAACTGAGTTCCATTTTGGAAATTTAAAAATAAAAAAGTTAGGTTATGTTTTAGTAAAAAAATCATAGAGCCCATAATAATGGGAATTTTTCGATAAAATTTCAGATACACACTATCAAATAATAAGAGAATATGGAAAAAAATCAAAGTTATCGTATCTACTATATTTTGTATACAAGGGTATCCAAAAGTAAAATGTGCGGAAATTCGAAAAAAAAATAAAAAATTTAAACCATAGACTTTAGAAACTTTTATGGGCATTTTCGTAATCTACGGGGTCGAATTAGTGGGTTTCCATAAAAAAAAGTGACTGAGAAAACGTAGTTCCAATTTTGGAAATTCAAAAGTGAGGTTATATTATAGTAAAAAAATTGTAGAGCCCAAAATAATGGGAATTTTGCGATGAAATTCCAGATACACACTATCAAATAATAAGAGAATATGGAAAAAAATCAAAAATCAAAGATATTTTGTATACGAGGGTATCCAAAAGTAAAATGAATAGAAATTCGAAAAAAAAATTAAAAATTTTAAACCATAGACTCTAGAAACTTTTTATGTGCATTTTCGTAATCTACGGGGTCGAATTAGTGGGTTTCCATAAAAAAAAGTGACTGAGAAAACGTAGTTCCAATTTTGGAAACTAAAAAATTCAAAACTGAGGTTATATTATAGTAAAAAAATTGTAGAGCCCAAAATAATGGGAATTTTGCGATGAAATTTCAGATACACGCTATCAAATAATAAGATAATATGGAAAAAAATCAGCGTTAGCGTATCTACGATATTTTGTATTCGAGGGTATCCAAAAGTAAAATGTACGGAAATTCGAAAAAAAAAAAAATTTAAACCATAGACTTTAGAAACTTTTTATGGGAATTTTCGTAATCTCCGGGGTCGAATTAGTGGGTTTCCGTAAAAAAAGTGACTGAGAAAACGTAGTTCCAATTTTGGAAATTAAAAAATTCAAAAGTGAGGTTATATTATAGTAAAAAAATTGTGGAGCCCAAAATAATGGGAATTTTGGGATGAAATTTCAGATACACACTATCAAATAATAAGAGAATATGGAAAAAAATCAGCGTTAGCGTATCTACGATATTTTGTATACGAGGGTATCCAAAAGTAAAATGTACGGAAATTCGAAAAAAAAATTGAAACCATAGACTTTAGAAACTTTTTATGGGAATTTTCGTAATCTCCGGGGTCGAATTAGTAGGTTTCCATATAAAAAAGTGACTGAGAAAACTTAGTTCCAATTTTGGATATTAAAAAAAAAGGTAGGTTATGTTATAGTAAAAAAATCGTAGAGCCCATAATTATGGGAATTTTGCGATGAAATTTCAGATACACACCATCAAATAATAAGAGAATATGGAAAAAAATCAGCGTTATCGTATCTATGATATTTTGTATACGAGGGTATCCAAAAGTAAAATGTGCGGAAATTCAAAAAAAAATAAAAAATTTAAACCATAGACTTTAGAAACTTTTAATGGGCATTTTCGTAACTTACGGGGTCGAATTAGTGGGTTTCCATATAAAAAAGTAGCTGAGAAAACTTAGTTCCAATTTTGGACATTTAAAAATAAAAAATTTAGGTTATCATGGGAATTTTGCCATGAAATTTTAGATACACACTATCAAATAATAAGAGAATATGGAAAAAAATCAGCGTTATCGCATCTACGATATATTGTATACGAGGGTATGTGAAAGTGAGATTTACGTAATTCGAAACAAAAATTTAAACGATAGACGTTAGAAACTTATTATGGATATTTTCATAATCTGCGGGGTCGGATTAGTGGATTTCCATATATAAAAGAGACTGAGAAAACTTAGTTCCGATTTTGGAAATTTGAAAATCCAAAAGTTAGATTATTTTATAGTCAAAGCCCATAATAATAAGAATTTTGAGCTAAAATAAACGAATATGGAAAAAAACCAGCGACATCGTATCTACGATATTTTGTATACCAGGAGATCTGAAAGTGAGAGATACGGAAATTCGAAGACTTTCAGGAGTTTTTATGATCAGGGATTTGTAAATTTTTTAAATGAGTTGATGTATCAGATCCCCATTTACGGCTAGTGTGTTTATTTCATAGAATTTCAACAATTTTCATCTTCTAACTTCTTTTAAGGAGTGTGTTACTCTACACGTACTATTTTATTCAACAATAACAAACGAAGCTTATGGGTAATTCGAGCGTATCACCTAAATTGAGCCAAGTAAAAAATTTATGATGCCCCAGAGAACGACAATATTATAAGATGCCGCGTTTAACTCTGTTTCATATATATATATGTAAGAAATAACAATAGCCTTATTTCGGTCGCCCATTTGGAAAAATCATATCTCTGGGGTGAAATATTTTGCCGTTCCCTTATAAATTCGCTTTCCATTTCGTTTTCCACAATGAAACACAATTCAATAACCGGTGATAAATTCAATAAATTTTCTTATTGTCGAAATATAAGCCGTATTCATCAAAACCGATAAGGCAATAAATAATTTTTCTCCAAGAAAATCTCCGAACAATCATACCTAGTCGGAAAATGGAATTAGTACCATTAAATTTGGAAGCACGTACGCGTATTTATCAATTAAAAGGCTTCGGAGGCAGGTCTAGAATGCAATAAGGAGATCCAAACTGGCTTTCTCTAAATCATTTTAAATGCAATACATTTTGTTTCATTTTTCAATTATCTCGAGGCTACGTGAATAGGCAGAGGGGGATTCGGGTCACATTTTTCTTTTGATTCATTACAAAATTTAAGTGATTTTATGGAATACTTTGGAAAAAAAAATTGTATTTTGTGTCATGAACAAGATTCAAGACTGGGAAATAGATATTTGAATACAGTTATAGTAACTGGAAACTGGACCATGGGTTCACAGACTGTGCAGAAAATTTGTACTAAGCAATGACATACTAACACACTCTGCTTCACTGAGAACCTACAAGGGTTCAGACAGCACTTTGGAGAGGAAATAATACAACCATTCGAACTACTCAAAGTCCCCCCAGTTCAACTGGACATAGAGGACACGAAGCTTCTGGACTGGAAGTAGAAAACATTGGAAATGATACAAAGATTTAGCTCAACTATTGTTGAAACGAAGTAAAATTTAAAGCAAAAACAATATTTGTTGATGGTTGACGGAGCTGTTGAAATTAAGCTTTATATTTGGCCCAAAGACTTGAGACTGCCTGGATCTGAAAAGCGACAATCATGTTCCAATAGTAGATAACTTAAATTTTTTCTACAGACTCAATAAATAGAAGAGTTTATCTTGAAGGATTCATAGAAACGATTAGGAAGTACAAAACGAGCTTCAGAATTTTGATAAAAATTTGGAAAATTGTCCAGATGTGACCAAATTGCATGTCATTGAATGGTTTGGTCTACATTCAATTTTTTAAATTTGTTTCCATGTTGCCAGAATATATAAAAATTCGTTATTTTGGTGATTGAACTTGTTGAATTCCGGTTGAACAATTTCTATTGAATCCCAAAATTCTTCGTAAGCTTATAAAATGAAATTAAGAATTGAAATATATGCTAAGACGGCTCTGGTCGCGGACATATTCGTTAAAGGTTAAAAGGGCCCTTTGTCGAATGCTGCTGCGGGGAATTTTTATAAGAATAATAAAAAGAACATATAGTACAAAGACAAAGAGGACGGTAAAATGGCTTCGCCGTACCTTGGGGTAATTAGGAGATTTCCATCGTAATTCAACTGACTTCTTTTTATATGGAAAATAACCTATAGATCGGTCTTTGTACATTTTTAAAGGAAATTAATTCTGACAAAAAAATCTTTATGATTTAAATAAATTCGTTGAAGATAAAATTAGGAGGTTTCGAATAATCTGGAACTAGTTAAATCTTCAGAAATTACTAGAAGGTCCACATAGAAGTTCCAACCTTTCATATTTTATATAAGAAATAAGGATATTTTGCATTTTTTTGTATGGGATTTTCATCTGACAGTCGATATGACATATATAAAGAGAGCAAATGCACCAAATATCTGCTTTTAAGGAAGTTTACATAATATCAACAACTTTTCTTGGATTTTCTTCTAGTCAACAACATTCAATTATATCCACTTAATATGTTTGTTTGGATCGGAATATTTTTACGTGATTCAATTTCGTCTCAATATGAATAAACCCAGTAACTTTTAAAATAACCCATCCTTAGACAATCTGTACGAACTTCCTATTCGACTACGGAAACATTTCCTCTCGTCGAAATACAAAACTTATTAACTTTCCAACCAAAATTCAGTTCAAAGTAGAAACAAATAATAATAACATTCTGTCATACCTAATCATGACTGCTTATTTCCAATAAGCAATAATATTTTATAATTTGATTTGTTCGAAGAACATTGACTATGATTTGCGGAAAACAAACACAATCTTGTTGATATATCATTGAGAAACATGAAAAAACCAGTGTAGACTTACGGAAGAAAGCTTTGGGGTTGTACTAGAGAAAGCAGCATACATGTTATACAACGCTTATAAAACAAATTACTAGGAAGCGCTTTGGTACTAGATACCTTCTTCGGGGTTATCAAGTAACCCATAGAAAGACTGAACCACGTGTACATTGAGGCCATCTAACTACTCGACAACACCGACCAGATGAAAAGCTTTCAAGAGAAAGAAGCTTTACTAAGTTGATTAAGTGTTAGTGTGGAGCAGATCAAGTATGGATTTATACAACAGTGTTCACTAGAAATTCAAGTTAAATTGATTGGAATACTTTTTTTATAAATTTCGGGACGGGAAATCCAAAAATCATGAACATTTCTCGATAGAAGGTGTACTTTTCCGAAAAATTCGATTTTTCGGAATTTTTCTCGTATTTTCCGGGAAAGAATCTTTTTTTTGAAAAACGGACAAAATTTTTGAATTGGTTGTATCGAAAAACTCCTTTATGCTAATTTTCAACGAAATCGGAATTCAAAATTTTTGTTTTCAAATTTTTTAGCGAGTAGTTTTTTTTAGAAATTTTCAATTTTGACTTTTAATAACTCGCTTCTGAATGACAATTAAGAAGTGATATATATTTTTTTATTGTTAATATAGACCTTCGACTGTCGATTTATGACTATTTGGTTTCTTCGATTCCATAGGCGTAGGTGATACACATTTTTTAGGGATGTATGTCTAAAAAAAAATCATGCAACTTTGACTCTTGATAACTTTCTTATTTATGAAATAGAAGAAACCAAATACGGTTTATCGGTTAGAGGCATTTTCGCTCTATCGAATCGTCAAGAGATAAATGTCCTATCTCTAACGGTTTGGCCGTATTGGCAATTTAAAGAGCAACATGTAAAAACATTATCGAAAAATTTCCGGTTTTTTACGAAAAATCCAAAAAAGTGTTATTGTTGAAACGGTCAATTACTATGTATTTTGGGTCGCAAAATCCGAAAATCGTATTTACTTTTCGATAGAATGTATATTTTTCCAAAAAAATCTGATGTTTCTTAACTTTTCCAAAATTTGTGGGAAAATTTTTTTTTTCGAAAACCAATTCACTTTTCGGAACGGCCAATTTGAAATTTAACCAAACCCAACTTAATCTTATCTAACCTAACCTAACTTTACCTATACCTCTTTTTATCTAACCTAACCTAACTTAAATTTCAATATCAATTTCTAAAAAATTTAACTCGTTTCCATATGAAAATTAGGGAATGAAATTTTTTTTAGATGTGTAGATGATATAAATTTTTAAAATAAATTTTTTTTTGAAAAATCTCCAATATAAGTTTTTTTTTGGAAATCTATGGCTATAAAATTTTGCAAAATAACGTTTTAGTATAAATTCAGACGAGGTAGGTCCGTTTTTGGTATTTTTTTTTTCAAAAAATTGCATGGATCATTTTTAAAAAGATTTTTTGGTATACTTGAAGAAAAAAAATAGTTTTATAATCACAAATGATAAGAATGCAAGGGTTTAAGAAAAACTAGAAGAAGAAGAAGTTTATTTTTGTTAAAATTAACAACTTCGTTGTCATCTTCCTCCTCGATTTACACCATTACCATTACAATTCGTGCATTCAACTGAACACTTAATTCTTTTTTATCCCCAACACTCTGCATCATGTTCAAGTGTCCTGTTTTGAGAATATACGTAGATAGGGACGTCAAAATAATAAGAAACTCAAAACTACCGAAAAACATTTTTTTCTTTTATAAGAGTAAATTATGACGTATTTTAGTCATGATTACCTAAGGATTGTTTCAAAGACTGGCTTATACTTAAATAAGGTAATCAGCTTCTTGCTTTCTTTCATGTTATAATTAATAATTCCATCTTTGTTTCGATTTTTTTTTCATTCGTTTGTTCATCAGTAATAAGGATTTTTTATGATCAGACATGAAAAGAAAAAAATATTTTATTTAAAATGAAAGAGAATTGTAATTTCTATTTTTTAATAGGGAATTTTATACTCAAATGATTTGTTAATAATGAATCAAGTCCACCGAGTGGAAAATATTGTATTTGTATTTTCCCTCAGTTTTGTACCTAATTCCGTTTCAGTATTAATCCAATAAATCTGGAAGAATCAAACCGTTTATTTGGTAAAGAAAAAATGTGTCTACTGACAATTCTGTTGTTTCCAAGTTCCACATACTTTGCCAATTTATTTTCTGCCATTGTTGAGAAATAGTATTTCTAAAGTGGCTACTCAAAAAACAACATAACGGCATTTTCCATGCAGAAATGAAATAAATTTTAACCAAAAACTGGATGTGAAGATAGAAATCCGACACAGCATTTAAAAAAAACACACTTTAGTGATTAAGTCGATAACAACTCTTGAGGAACTATTGTGACTACAGCAATTCATATTTCAAATTCTTTCGATGGCTGTTCGTCCAGTCCAAAGGCGAATGTAATTCTTTCAAACGTCTTGAACCTATTTAGAACGCGACGCGACAGGTACCACCTGCACCAAGTATATGTTCCGATGTTTATTGTTTTGTGACCGTTTTTGCCTTATAATTTCCCATACCATCAAAAATTGGTAGATTTTAGCTCTTTAACTGTTTAACCAGAGGTTCCCAAACTTTTTTCTCACAGACCACTTTCAAAATTTTGCTGGTTCTGGTGGACCTCAGATGCAGCTACATTTCTACCATATTCCCCAAACTCGAAAAAAAAATGTGAAGATTGCATCCAATTATGGAAATTTGCGTTGCGGATGAGTTCCAACCATGAATTAACACTTTTCGAAAAAACGGTGAGAATTGATTGGTTAATAAGGTTATTTATTTAATTGTGCTGTGAGTGGATGTCAAAAAAGTTAAATTCGTCAATAAAAAAATACACATAAATATTAATAAAGTAACGTAACTTCTACAATGATAATCACAAAATAGTCATAATTTTATTGGTAGGGATGTACTAAATTGATTGACAGCATATTATCAATGTTTGACTTCAGAACTCCTCGTTCTGTGATATTCAGTCTGCTCCTTTTTTTTATTTTAAAAGGTTTGTAACGACAATAAAACTCTTTTCGACAAGATATGACGTGGGAAACGCCATCAGAAGCTTTCTCGCAATTCCCCACATTCCAGAATATCTTTCGGGTATTTCTGCTTGCAGCCAAAATGTTTGATACCCTCTTTTAAATTTCACCTTCAGCTCCTCATTAGTGCTAAACTCGAGTGCTCCTCTTGTAATATCACATTCTCCATTTCCGTTTCATCAAATTAATTTACGTTCCATGGTGGTATTTCCATCGACAGAATATCTTCAAATCTTATTTTCAAGTCATCAAGCAGGGCAATTAAATGTTGAACGTATGTCTGAATATCCTCATCAAAGCATTCTACCTGTGACAAGTTTGGAAACTGGGAAAATTTGCGCCGACTAATATTTTGCTTCATAAATTTCAATTTTCCAAGAAAAGCTAAAATAACACTCTTTGTTTTTATTAAATTGAGGCTGTCCCCTTGTAGAAATTAAATTTTGTCAAATACGCGATATCTGCTTCCAAATTGATCAGGTTTTATTTTAAATCTGGATCTTTACTTTCCAGAAACTGTAAGACTGATTCAAAAAGTGAGTAGAATCTTGTTGAACATGCTCAACCAGCGTACTTCGGTATGAAAGAGCAATCATTGGAAGTCTTCATCGCACAATTGTGCAAATAAACGCGTATTCAATGCATTGCTTCTTATTTTGTTAACTGCAATAATCACAAATTGAAGCGATTGGTGCAATATATCACTAAAATTTTTCGCTACTTTCCAGTAACAGTCGCTGAGCTTCTTAAAATATTATCTGTCTGCATTGATAGGTGAAGTCAAGCCAACATTTTAGTTCTTCACTATAGAAACCCGATACATTTTTGTGGACCCCCGCTTACGAATTGTTAACCCCCATTTTTTTGCCAACGTAGACCCCCGTCGAGTTTCCCATGGACCCCTGGGGGTCTACCTGGTCCACTTTGGGAATCAATGGTTTTGGATTTACTGACAGTCCAAGTATATGTTTATTCAAATGTCAGTCTCCCATGAATAGGCATGTTAGACAACGTAGGTCATTTCTGGTGTAGCCTAAAAATGGTTTGGCGACATTCTTCGAAATATGAAATCCGATATTCTTCTTGTAGACCAGGTAATCAGTGTTTGTTAGGCAAAATCTGAGAGGATCTGGTTCGATGAAGTCCTTTGTGACAACTTTCCTAGTCTGGCCTGGGTATCAACAGAATAAAACCTAGCACATAGTCAGAAACCCAGTCTTACAACATTAGCTTATGGTCAGGCTTGGACTTAGATCCAGTTTAGCACATTAAAGGCAAGATCCCTAGTAAGTGCTTCAGTGATACGGTTTGGCCTTCAATGTTTAATGGTTTTTGATCCAACCAAATTCGTATTGAGCCATGGCATGGTGCTAGCACTAATGTGTGTAGTCTTCTGAGCCAATGTTACTGCACTTTGCAGTGGAGTTAGTATATTTTATATGTTACTAAATACTTACATTTAAAAAGGATTCAAGTTTCGTAAACAAACATTTAGTTAAACTATTTCGTATAGGAATAGAACCAAAAAAAAAATCATTTATCTTAATGCCTCCATTAAAATTGGAGTTCGTGATTCCAGACACAACCTCCAATCAACTGACATCATTTATTTTATTTTATTAGCTCGAACACGCCAAATCGAAGCCTATAATCTCGATTTGTGTTAAAGTTTGAAATACCGGTAGAAGCGAGCCAGCCAGCCAGCACAGCGGTTAGAAATTAATTTACTAGGATACGAAAGTGTTACTAATTTAACGGTTTAATTTAAATAATTTCAATTAAACTTGAGGCAAGAATGGTTTTCTCTAATAACGGGAGCTTATAAAGTTGTGATCCGTCGGGATTCGAGCCTTTTCTTGCCAAGAAACACAAAACAAGCCTAACTAATTTCGTCCGCTCCAAGGAACTTTTCAAAGATACTCACTGGAAGAGATCAAATACGAGCTAAGAAATAATAATTGTCGTTTTAGTGCCGTTGGAAGTTCTTTATTTAAGAGTTTTATTATCGATCGAAATACTATTACCTCACCAATTTTCTCACAAAATTGATTGCTAGATTTTTAAGAAACAAGCAAATAAATTATAAAAATCGATTTAAAGGTGATTTAATCAACTGCGATAAACACAACAGTTTTTTTGATCGTATACATTTCTTTGTGTAACGAAATAATTTTGCAAATCAGTATTTTTTTCGAGCGTTTTTTTTGGCCATCCCCTTCGAATGACAGGTCCAACCCCCAATTTTTTAAAAGGGAAGTATCTTGTGATATATCATTTGAAAGGTCTCTGCATTCTTTTAAGTCATTTAAATCAAAAAGGTTTAGTTCTGTACAGAATGCTCTTCACATAAGTATCCCCATAAAAAAATCTAATGATGTAAGATTAGGTGATCGCGCTGGCCATTCTATCGATCCTCGCCTCCCTATCCACCGACTGGGAAATATTGCATCGAGTTACTGCCAGATGTTTCGTTGGTAATGTGGTGGTGCTTCATCCTGCTGAATCCATATCGTATTCACTGGAACTTGAGGGTTTCCTGGATCAGGATAAAAATTTGCCAAACTTGGAATGACATCATTTTGAAGTGGTGCCAAATAATGATCGCAATTCAAATTGCATTCAATGAAAAAGGGACCAATGATATAGTTTCCAACAATCCCTGCTCAAATATTAACCTTTTGAGGGTATTGCGTGTGTTCTTCTCTCATCCAGTGAGGATTTTCCGTTGACCAGTAAGGACAATTTTGCCGACTCACAAAAATAAGTTCTCCTATCAAAATCGTCTTCCATCAGCTCCAGAGTAGGTATTTTTTTATAGGGATGCATTTTATTTTCTTTTAATATGTTTACTTTCGAAGCTTTGAATGTAGTGGATGCCTGTCTGCTCGATGTATGTGGGTTTTCCCCCTTATAGGCCCAATCCTTTAATATATCTGCTACTTCTTATAACGCAGTAAACGTAAAGACTAACCTTAAGATTTAACCGATAGGTCAAATTTAATCTAATGTTATCCATAGTTTATACAAGTGACCCTTAAACTTTATGGCATTAGACTAGTCTAGAAAAACAGATTTCCAATCACATTCTTAAATATCTAGATGTCGAAAAACAATTCTTGGATAAATTTCTTCCGCTATCGTAAAAATGATATATAGCGAAGCATGTAGTCAACTGCCGCTGATCTACATACGACGTCTGGATTTTTTCGAAACCGGAAGTTAGATAATGTAAAGCTGGAAGCTTATTTTACGAGAGACGCCGGAGAAAGTATTTAATTTAATGCAAACTATATCCGCTGTACGGAATTACTCCTCTATATATTTCTTTATATATTATTATATAGGATAATTTACTCTAATGAAATACGAAGAATTTGGAATGTTTAGAAAATTATAATCAGGAATTTGATGATTCTCTCCACTTTTTTATAGTATATATATTTTACTGTAATAATTCAGTTCTGTATTACTGCAGAATTTTTCAAGATGTTCGAGCTCAAGCTTTCCCAACCATTGATGATAGAAACAGTGAATCCAGCGTGCCAATGAGAGTACAATGTCATAAAACATGATCCCAAATGTCAATCAGATTATTTTTTTGAAATTTTATATAATTTTATATTCGTGATAGGATTTTTTCCCAAAACTTATGCCCGATTTCACCAACCATTTCCTAAATCGGATTCAAGAATTCCTAAATGCAATTTATGTTGCACCACGCGATAAGAAATACCTAAGAGTGGTAGGAAATACCTAATATTATCATTCTTAGGAAATTGTTGGTGAAATAGGGCATGAGTGATTGTAGCACAATAAAAAGTTAAAATATGAACATTTTTCCAACACCCACTGTGGCTCACCCAACTAAAATATCGCAGTTTTTTAAAATTCCATAATTTTTAGCGCACCAGACCCAAGAAAAACTTGTAACATGTCTATCGACCTGTTTCGATTTTATAGAATAAATCCTTTTAATTACCACTCGTTGTCTCATTAGCCACCCCAATCTTCAACCCTGACCATAAGACAATTGACGTCTGTCAACGGTTGCTTCCATTTTTTTCAACGCCACGAGGGACAGCCCTTTCCGCTATCGACTCTCTTCGAGGAAAGACCTCCATTTTTTTTTATCGCTTTTATACCTTTCCTTTTTAATTAATTTTGCTGTGGTAAGCACAGCACCCAGTCTATGATACAAGCCCTAGACCAGGACACAGCTGCTAGGATACCGTTCTAATCAAGACATCTTTATCTTCCTATCTTCTTCGAGATCTAGTCTCCATCTTCTCAAGACTTGTTACGGGACAAAGAATTATTGGTGCCTCTCTTTCAAACATCCAAAAATAAACTCTGTACCTACCAACTGCTAGTTTATTAAAAACAGATCCTGATTGTTTTAAGTAGGATTAATACAATTAAAGTCTCAGGAATCCTTTCACTTTTCTCAAGCGTCTCACTGAAGGGCTCCTAAAAATAATAAATAAGTATTTACCACTTATTATTTACAACAAGTAGGAATAATAATAACCAAATATTTATATTCTAAAGTTACCGGAATCTTATTTAAACATAGGATGATCACCAGATCATAAAAGTTGCCGATTTAAAAATATCAAAGGCTTAAAGGTTATTTTGTTTACATGGCGTACAAAGTAGATGACAATCTTGTCATATCTGTCAATCTTAAAAATAAATCTTCTCAAAGTGATTTCAATCTTTCATCATAATGTCACTTTTCTATTCATAGTTCTACTGATTAAAGATCATTGACCTTCCTTATCAATTAATAGTTTCTTCTTTTAATTTCTGTTATCAGAGCTTATCTCTGGTGTTGAGTACTTTGGTAATAAAGTAAATGAAAAGAACATACCTTTTTTTTCTAAGACCATCCATACCTAGATAGGAGATGGGATTTCTTTTTTCTTCCATGTGAGGTTCGTGATAGACCACATGGTTTAGCAATTTTGCTGATTTTTTTGAAATATATATAAGTGAGCTTAAATTTTATTAGAGTGATCCTGTTGGAGCTCTACCATTTGTATAAGTGGATATTTATTTGGCTCAGCTCAAATTCCTGCTTCCACATCCGTAGGAGAAACCACTTTGAGGCCACACAACTTCTACGGTGAGTTTAATTTGTCAGTTTACTATACTCAACCCTCATAACATTTAATTATTATTACCAAATACTTACACAAGCTCCTTTGTAGGTCTCTTTCTTCTTCCTTCTCTTCTTTCTGCTTCGTATTTCTTTCTTTGACTTAATTTTATTCATCGTTATCTCCATTTCATTCCTGCATCGACATCATCTGCACCCCGTCATCACATCGGATACACCTGTATACACCTCTATCTATAGGATATAGTCTGCCACCACCAGTTCTTTTGTAGGGACACACCACAGCACCCGATTGTAAACAGGTAACCTTCATACCTTACTTTTAACAAGGAATCCAGGGGTTTGAGTAGAAAACACATTTGACTGAAATAACAAATATATTTATGGAAAAGTATTGTAAGTAGAGTATTTTGTCATTCCTACTGAGGAACTTAGTTTCCTGGTGTCTTTACCCTCTGTTGGGGACAACTTGTAGATGTATTTAATAACAAATAGCACAATCACTAAAGTTTGTAAACCAGCGTATGCATACAAAGGTAGTTCATTAATATAATTCTGTATCCAACCACCCCTAAGGTAAGATTGGATAGTGTAAAACTTTTCATTATAGTTATAATTTTGTGCATGCCTTTTTGATAACCTAAAATCACATAAATAGTGTCGTACAGCGGAAATCCTTCAGGGAGTTTTTGGCGTTACAATTAGTAGGCAAGGCCTTGTTTGTTTTCTGTACATTCCCAACTTTATTTTATTATATTAAACCAACATTGCATCTGAATCGGTTTTTATTTCGAATTCCACCCTGAGATTAACAGGACCTTTTAATCAAGGTAACAGACTTCGTAGAGGCAAGACCTACCTACCGTCTTCAACCATCATCTTTCGCGGAACCAACCACATTTGTTCCATTTCCTGTGGCAGAAAAAATATTTTTTTTTCTAAATCCTCAACTATAAAAGTTGAGGGAGATAACGCCCGGGGTAAAGTTTGAAATGTTCTATTTTTTTAAGTAACTTTTTTACTGTTTGATTTCTGTTTAAACTCTTATCTAAATTCTACAAAGCGTTTCTACCTTTTCTTCCTTAGTTTGTTAGTACTTTTTATCGACGTCAAAAAGGTAGCGGCGCCCTCAATTTTTTAACAACCCTTTTGTTATCCTTGTGTGACATAAACTTGGGGTCGAACCACCCTTGAGAGGTGTCTCTAGCCTTACCGTTACAAACTTAACCAGATAGCCCTATTTTTTTTGAAATATTGCGATAGAAAGTGAAAATTTTACGGCTCATTTCATCTCCAACTTACAGAAAAATATAATTCCTATGTTGGTCAGACCAATATTTATTCTCAAGTTCTTTAAGGTGTTTAAAAATTTGCGAATTTGAAAATCTTCAGTCTGAAAACTGGATTGTTTTGACAATTCCCTATTGACCCTATTTTTTTGTAGTCGAACGAGAGCCGAATGGTATAAATTTTCATATTTACCACAATAACATCCGAATCGACTTTTGAAAGTAAACCCCTCATTTGTTTCCGTAAAATGAATATGTATATTGCAAGACATTTATTTTAGAGTTAATTACAATTTTGCAATGCAAATTTCGAGCACTCGTATATTTAGGTTGAGATAGAGTTGTATATATACACCTCTTTGTTTCGTAATATTCACTCCGTTTGATATTTTGATACGTCGGTAGTTAACGAGCAAGGCCAAAGATATCTCGCTTTTATATTTTATACAACTTGTACAAACTGAAAATGTTATTCGATTAATATGGGATGTAGGTGAAAAGAATAATGAAACTTTTTTGCAAAACATCAAAACATAAATGGAAACACTGTTGACAAATTCATGTGATTTCTGGATAGTACCAGACTTTAAGCGCAAACTGTTGAAATTGCATTCAAAAACTCAGAAGAATACTTATGACTTATGAGTCTAAAACAGTTTGAAGATGGAAACAATTCCTTGAGCAGTTGGCTAGACACTGGCTATGAAAGAAGTCCGAAAATGGGAAAAGGAACTTAGTAAACTAATGGTTTTCTACAGATATCAAGAGATGTGATTGCTGATATTTAGGACCAATTTGAACATAGTTCTACTCTCAAGGGAAAGTATGTTGATAAATAAAGTTCTCTTATTTTATTTATCAATAGTTATGACTAGTCCTGTAGATATATCCAATATTAGTAAGAGTCAACTCAAGGATAAAAAAAAAATGAAAATAAAAAGATTCTGGAACGAGAGATAAATTTGTTGTTTATTCATTTAATATAATATCTCGTTTATTTTATAAAAACAAAAAAATAAGTATAAAAAAAAACCTTTTATATCTTTAAACTGAAGGCGAATCGCACAACCCAATAAAAAGACCGTATTTTTATTTCCCAAAATATGATCCATCATTGGTAAAAGGCATCGGGAACGAAAAAAAAAACATAAAATCAGAATGAAAGATACTCGTCGTTAAAAGAATGATAAATTGAATTTCCTTTTCGTTGGAGATATATCAATGAGCGTTTTGTATTTTTGTGTTATTAATATGGAGACATTCAAATGTGAAAAAAAATCCGTTCGCGATGGATTAAAACACGAAATAGGAGGAATATAATTTTAAATCGATGCCGTAATAAATTGCCTACGTTCAATTTTCATGAAAGAGAATTCGGCGAGGTCTACGTTAAGGCCCGATATATATATCCGTATGCGCTCTTCTGTTAATCTGTTTATTTGGAAAACTACAATGTGCCAAAAGCAAAAGAATAAATTCATCGCAAATAATCTTTGCGAAAACTTTTTACTAGCGCCAAAAAATACAAATTAAAATTGTAAACTTTATTATATCAATATATGGTCCAAACGAAAACGAAAAGACAGCTGATAAAGAAAAATTTTGGAAAAACTTTACCGTGGACACGAGTATACTTTTTTATTTTTGACCCGAGGTTGATAATTTTTTCTGGAAAATTCAAGGAAAATCTTTCTGTATGTAAGTTTATTTATTTCCTGCATATTGTTTTTTTATTAATTTTTAAAGTTATGAATTTTCAAAAAATCTATAATATCAAGGATTTTGAAATAAATTACACTTTGCAGATATACTAAAAGTTGATCGGAAATGATTTGGGTACAAATTGAGTCTACTTCTTCGTTCATCTCAGTAAACCTAAAATTTTCAATTGTTAGACTATAAATCCCTAATCAATGGAAAAACGATTTTAATTTTTACCAGGAAAAGCATTTTTTCACAAAAATATAAATTAGGTCAATAATTCCTGATAAATGAGAGAAAGACTCATGAATCAGAATCGATACGTTCGATGGTAATGCCAATTTCCTTTTAATAACCATCTATAGAAGACACCGATATTAAACTAAATTTTACTGATTTATTGAAACGTTTAACCTTCTTGCATTTTGTGGAAGCACGTAACCACAAAACCCTTGAGGCGAAAACAGAACAGTGTTCTCAGCAACTTTCTAATATTTTAATCGACAATGCCGAAATTTCCCGCTGCGCTTTCATGACACATCTAATGAATTTAGTGCTTCTGCCTATATTGCCGCCTCCGGTGTAACCCGTTCAAACGGTATAAGAGCCGCCTTTTTTTATCAGGATTCCCAATAGGCCCGTCGATATATATATATATATATATATATATATATATATATATATAATACATCATATTTGGGTAGATTAGATCCTTTTGTTTTTTATTCCTAAAGGTTCACAGAGCTATTTAATCACTTTTGTATAATCTATGAAGCTAACTTTTGCTATGGATATGAGTTATGACTAGAGCCCGAATTTTAGGAAATTTCCTTTTTTGGGCTTTTTTGCGTTTTTCATTTATTTTCTACCTTTAGTGCCTTTTTAATAAATTTCAAGGTAAAATTTGTAAATTCAATCGTTAACACTGCATATTTTATATTTGCGATAAATGTGGGTTTGAAGGGCTGGCCCTAAATTCGTCCCTGAGCAGGTAGCAGCCCCTCAATTTCATCCCATGTTAATTAACGTTCATTAATTACATAACTAAATTCGTCCACGAGCAAAGGATTATATACTCTTAGAAATTACCTCATTTTTTCATCACTGTGTGATTTTCCTTGCCCTTCTCGATAAAATTAAAATATTTTTTTTGGGGACGAGTTTAGTTGTTTATTTTTGTCGACCTGCACTACTCAGGGAAGATTTTAAAGGTAGGATTATCGGTTGCTATCTGCTCGGGGATGAGTTTAGGTACATCCGTTTGAAGCTTCAGGTAACCCTCATTATGCCAGATAAAATTTTAATAAACGCAAACATTTGGTGGACAGGTACTTACTTCCAAGAATGTTGGCTCAAGATTTTTGAATACTAATAGATAGCCCAGAAATAAACCACCGATGAGGTTGGCGGTCAACTTCTGATACGATTCTTGGTAAAGCAATCTTACCCATTGGACGTGATGGCTAGAGCCAGGAATAAACACTGGAGGGGTGCGACCAGAGAGGAGGTACGGGGATGGATGGAGGAGGAAATGGAGAGAAGGTGGGAGGGCGCGCTAAAAGGAGCGATTGGGAATAGGAGAGATTGGATGGACCGGAAATTCGGGGAGGTGAACTACTTCTTGACACAGGTGCTCACTGGACATGAGTCGAGAGAAGGGTACCTCCATAAAATTGGGAAAAGTGAGACTGGAGTGTGCGAGAGGTGTGAAGTGGAGGATGATGTGGAACATGTGTTTAGGTGCTGGAGGAACGAGGAAGTGCTGAAGAAGTTGGAGAGGAAACTATGTGGGAGGTGTATTGAGAGAACATGGTGGAGATAATGTTGAGGGGGGAGAACGAATGGATAAAGGTGAGTGGTGTAGTAGAGAGCATGGTTAGGGGGAGAGAAGGATTCGTTATGGCATGAGAGGTAGGAGTGATAGTTAGGGAGAAGTGAGCGGAGAGTGTGCGAGGGACCGCTGCCCATCTCGAAGTATGCTAGGGTAGTGATTCCGAGGCGGGGGTAACGGCGAGTTTGAGGTGGGTTTGGTTGGTAGGCAGGTCCAACACTGTTTGGCTCCTGGATAGGATCCATTCGAACATGAGTTTCCCAACTCGACACGAAAAAAAGATCACTTTCTGCTGTCAGTTAAGAGTGTTCAATTTAAAATGTCTAAAATTTGTTCATGGATACGTCCTTTCCCTGAGCTTTCCCTTTATGGAGTTTACAGTGTTTTTTGCAAACCCTGTGGCAAAGCAGAAAGTTATTTTTTATATATGCATAAAATTTTTTCCCTTTTATAGTTTTTCTTTTTAGATTTCCAATGTATACAAATATGTATATATCTAAACACTTTAAAAATTGGCCTTTTTGCCTAAATTTTTTCCTTTTTTAGCTATAATATCTGCCTACAAATCCGGACTTTAGTTATGACCATACATTTCTTTTTGGTGGTGTTAATTTTAAGAATATAAATAAGAAATTTCAATAATATTAAGAACAAATTCACCTAAAATTTAGTATTTGAAAGGACGACATTAACGTATTTTTTGTACCGGCTATTATTTATAATAATCAACGTATTAAGACTATGACTGGCCTAAAGTGTATCAAATTTTGTTGCGTCAGAGTTCAACATGATTACTTACGATCTGTGTCTGCACGTTCAGCTTTTATTTTTTGCTGATAATTTTTTAACTTTTTAAACTCTGCTGTTCTATGTTCCGTTTCATATCCGTGTTACGGCATTATGAACCCCTCAGGCTAACTTAATTTTTGTTATACGAGGGTTGCCTTCCAAATGTTGCATATAACATCATAGTTGACGCCTGTCAACAAATATAAAATGTCAAAATTAACTGTTATGTTTAGTTAACTTTGATTTTTAAAGTTGATGTGTCAGTCAAAAAATGGAATTAAGTCGAGAAAATGTTCGCGCTATTTTTTAAAAATTTCGAAGATAGTTGTCCCATCAAGAAAGTTGGTTTGTGTAGCAGCGATCCAAGAATAGGTCCACCAACAACGGCAGTCACCCAGGAAAGCGTCGACGCTGAACAAAAGCTGATCCAAGAAGATCGACATGTTACATATCGTGAAATTGGAGCATCATTGGGCTTTTCACAGACCACAATTTAAAAAATTTTACAAGAAGAATTATCTGTAAAAAAATTAGTTTCTCGTAGTATACCGCATCTGTTGACGGAAGAAGAAGAGAAAGCAATTAAAGTCAATTGGTGTCAAAAAACTCTAAACATCTTAATTTCTTAAGAAATGAACATCATCACTCCACATTAAACTTGAACTGGAACTTGCATTCCTGATTCAATCGTGCGACTGCGGTTCCTATGAATGACCACTCTTAAATCAATAATAAATCCGAACTGAAGGTACTCGAAAAATATAATAAACACGTTTGGTTTTTGTTTGATCGAAAAGGAAAAAGTGATTTTCTCAAAATTTCCAAATAAAAAGTTTAACAGTCACATACATGTGTTTTAAAGCCAATCGACGTTGAACAATTGAGTTAATTTCAACTTCCACAAATCCAGAATCTCTAACCGAACCGAATTTTCAAGCGTAATGTTGATAAATGTTCCATGGACGTTTTCATTAATACTTACAGATCCGAAAAATTCGATGGAATTATTGAGTTTTGTTTTTAATTAAAAAACAAAAAAATTTAAAACAGTACAAAAATACGATCATGTCGTAGACATAGGCTCATAAACTGGAGTGAGAATTTAATGTTATTTTATTGAATTAATTTATTTGAAAAATGAATTCAATAAATATTTCCCAGCGCAAAAACACATTTAATAGCTATTTATGATATTAGTGTTAAAAGTAACATTTTATTTTGTGAGTGAAAAAGTTTGCGAAACGAGCGAAGCGAGTGGAGCAATTTCACGAACTTTTAACACGCTACTCGTTTACAAAGTAGTCTTCTTTTAACACGTTTGACAGACATTAAAAATGTCACTTTTAATGGCAGTTGTACAAAAAAGTGTTTTTCTACAATCACTATACAGAGAACACTTTTCTGCAAAAAATTTTACTCGCAAAGTATCCAACTCTCCATGATTGATTGATTGGTACGGCACTACCAGTCAGAGGCTTAGAGACCTCGGCACCTCAGCCTTTAGGCTTTTTGTGCTCTTGGTTATACCGTTTATGTGAAGAGACCCTTATCAGGCTCAACAGTCTTTTCACTAGGTCCTTCTTTGAGAAATTCTCCATTAGATACTCTAGTCCTAGGAGTCTATATCTCCAATGAGATAGTGCTTCACAATCGAAGATAATGTGAGAGGCTGTTTCCTCCTCTTCCTTCAGTTCCTGAATTTTTATAGCAAATTCTTTTTAATCATACATCGGACGTCGTCATATTAATCACTTCCAGTCCGTTGTGAATTGACTTGTCATGTTGTGATGAGTATTGTCATTATTTTCAACCCCTCTATCATCCACCAAGCTTTTGGTAAAAACTCCCAAGACACTCCGTATATCTGGCACTCGGCTTCGAGATCTTTCACTCTCTCTTTACATTTTTCTCTGTTCCTTGCCTTGTTTTCCCAGTCCCAGGTCTCTCCTAACCTCCTCCAACCATTTTTTCATCTTCTCTTTTTTACCACCTTCTCCACCTTTTAGCACTCGTTTTACCCATCTATCTTCTGTCATTCTACCTATATGTCCCAACCATCTCGCTCTCTGTGCTTTAATTTTATTATATTTAACTTATATACTTCAAAAAAACTTCCGAAATACACAAGTAAAAAGTTAACGAATGTGTCACTCGTTGGTTTCCACGATAGAAGCTAAAAAAACTCAGAACAATATCGTAATTAACCTAATTTAAAAGTGACAATTCATTTCATTTGTTAGAAATCCCGTAAACTGTGATATTTTTGTCGTTATTTCAGCGACAAAAGTTGGAGAAACTTTTTCCAGCGCGACAAAACTGATGCTAACTTTTAATTTTTAAAATAGATACAAAAAGAATTGGAATATAATGAAGCTCATAACGGATATATTCTTTTGAAAACCGTAATTTTTCGTTTTAATTAATAAATTGTAGCTATACTATGAATTATTTTTGCGGAAAGAGTAAATTTGACGTACAATGGCCGCACAGGAATTTCTTTTAAATTGAGATTGAAACGGTGGATCAAGATACTTTCTTTGTTAAATGTATCCAAAATCGACCATGTTAATGTCCATCGCCCTTTATTGAAGGTAGATACCTATTTTCCAGTTTTTGAAGTGAAAACTTCTTTAAGCGCGTTGAGCACTTTTTTTGGGTGAAGAAAAAAGATGGACTTTTCATCAACACACAATACTTTTGGTTATGCAACACAATTAACAATTAAACGTATATAGTGTTGCATAAATCATCATCACGCTTTCCATGAGCTATATATGTAAACTATGTATATATGTGTACTTTTTTTATGAAAAATTCCATTTAAGATGGGCTTTCGATGAAATTTTTAAAAGGGATTAATTTTTTGGTGTTTTCACTTTTGTCGGCAGTCCCATGACTGGACTCTACGTTTTTTTAAACTCAAATCATTGGTTACATTCAACTTTTTTTCTTATACGCATTAATATTTGTGAGATGCCAGGGAAAATCGATAAGTAGTCAATTTTAATAAATGTTGACATCTACGTTATTAGGAGCTTTATCAAAAAAGTGTTCAAATATATTTTTATATAAATTAAAAGAGTAAGACGGTGGCGTACACAATTTTTTAAGGTATTAAAATCGGGAGTTATACATTAAGTCTGTCCAAACCGCAATCAGAAACTGTCAAAAACGATCAGAGAATAACTGGTCATAGCAAACACAACGAGTTTACTTTCGCGTAATTCCATTCACTGATTGCAATGATCGACTCCTCTCTGATCTGATATTTTAAGCTGATGATGGTGCCATCTGCGCTTTTTTGACTGACGCTATTTTGCTACAGAGCATATATATGCATATCTGTTCTTGGGGTCTCTGTTCTGCTTATTAGGATGATAGGCTATTTATTTTTTTAGACAATGCAAAAAGTATCCTGAAAAATGATTTAAAAATAAAAATTTTCTTGAAAATTCTTCGAACATCCTTAAAAAGAGAAATACAGTTTTATTTATATCCTTGTGTACCTTTTTACTTTTACTTTTACATTAAAATACTCAAACAGACTAATAAATAAGATTTTCAAAATAATATACTTTTATATTCACTTCTAGGACGGTCGGTATATATAAATATATATTAATCACAGATATGATAAACAACTTTACTTGTTTAACGGTAGCGTGTTGACTTTCGAATAGGAAATATCGTTCGAAATTAACGTGTATCAAGAAGTGTATTGCATAGTGCCTATATGGATTACTTGGATTACAATCTGATACATTTACGGTAAGTTTTTATTTTATTTACTGGTAGTTATTGGTAATACTGTTTTTTTAAATATTTTAAATCACATACGAACAATTTTATTACTACAAACAATTGATTTTTAATATATCAACGAAGTGTTTTGCAATTGTTTATTAGATTTTAAATTTGCTATAATTCATTTTTGCTTTCTCTTACTATTTTTTTATACCAAAATATTTAAAATACTAGAAAGTCGACCGGTATATATTCCTAGCTATGACAAATTGTTCTTATATACCTCGTATTGGGGCTCCTATAGGAAATATTAAATGTCAATTTATATGTGTATGCTTCCATTGTTTCTTAATATACAGAATTGATATATATTGTTTATTTATAATCCATTTTTGCATCTTTTTAATGTTTTTTTATACCAAAATACTCAAAATTTAAATGTATCTGCTTCCATTCTGTTTATTAACATACATGGTCTTTAAAAATTTGTTAATTTTATTCATATAAAAGTTTAGCAAAATAGAATCAGAAAAATATCTTGATTTTGGTACAAATGTTTAATTTTTAATAACTAATAATCTTAATTCGTGTTATATTTTTAATAATACAACTGATTTATTTATTTTTGAAAACCGATTTTCAAGAGAAACAAGCTGTTTTGAATAATATGAAAACATCGCCCTGTATAATATGTATTTAGTAATTCATAGGTATTTGCATTTTATCGAATTCTCTGACTTTTCTTATACTTTTACTCAAAATAAAAACCTACAGTATCTACTACAGATACTTTTTTCAAATATAAGCTATTGTGTATTCTCAAATTTTCTCATTTTAAATAAACTAATTCTTTTTTAATGTTTCTATTTTATTTTTTTCAATTTACAAAAAGATCAAACTGTATTTTTTTGTCGAAACAATATTCTGAGAACTCGATAAATTGACAACACTGTGCAATTTGGAACATATAAACTTTTGGAATTGTATGCTTATTTAGTACCACCCGTCCAACCTTAATATCTAAAGGAAAACTTATTATTTATTATCTATTTGTATACATTCTTAAATCTGGATAAAGGTTTTCAAAAACCAAATACAAGTTATATTTGACATACCCCGTAGGAGAATCAATACGAGGTAGGAGTATGTATATTTCCCCATGACTCGTCTTAAATAACAGAATTTTCTTTAATATTTTATACTCCATACAGGGTGTTGCTAAATTTATGCGAAAAAATTCAGGTGCTGATTGCCCGTATAAAATTATAATAGGCTTTTCATATGAAAAAATGTCCCCACTCCACTCCCTTCCGAGATATCACCCCGAAAAAGAGGATGAGTGAAATTGAGTTTTTATTTATTTTTTCTCAAATTTAAGTAAAGATGGAAACTTAAAATTTTGTAAATTTCGTGCACTCGCAATTACTAACCACCGGATTTTCTCAAGATTCCTGTTACATTATAAGGGAGTGAAATTATCAACCCTTACTTTATTTAATATCAAATTTTTTTTCGAGATTGAGTTTTGTGGAATAAAATTATTATTTAAAATCTCTATTGTCTTGAAAAACTTTTTTTACTCTTGAAGTTTTTTCCTAGATACAATAGATTTAAAAAAATTTTTTTGATGATGATGATGATAGCAACTTTTTTTGGTAATTAATACAAATAAGTACGTTTTTATTTCTCGAAAGTCTATCGACAACTGTTTGATGCAAAGAGTCTTTTGGGTATGTGGAATTTATTGTTGTTGCTAGGAAGCGCTGCAGTTCGAAATTCAATCAAAAGTAGGAAAAAATTATGAAAATAGGTAACCTTTCAATATTAAGGTTTTTCGATATGGCAAGTGGATTTTTGTCCATTAGGGAGTGCTGTACATATTCAAAATTTTCTCCAATGGATTTTCTACTTTCAGCTAATGTAGACAAAAGAATATCTTTTATAATTATTTCACAAAATTTAATAACAAATCCCCATCCGTCCAATTCTAATTTTTTGTTTTAAAGTAACGAATGTAGGATCCCGACATCGGCCTCTAGTGGCCGATATATCAATTTAGGGTCAGGTGGTAATCGTTTCATTGGGAACATAATTTAATTAAACATAACAGCGGGTAGACGAAAATAAAAAAAACCTCTTGTCGAGTCCATTAGAGACCTTTTGTTATGCTAAATGTTTTAACCCACTCATAAGTATCGCTGTCACGGCAAGGAGAGATTAGTTTTGATGGGATTAAAATTAATAAAAAATAAAGTGACAAACTGATTGTTTTTTTTTTATAATAATTATTACTGGTACTTGGGAACGAAGATATAAGATCAACTTTTAACAGATATAACTAATATTTGGTATTCAAGTTAGAAATTTGATTGGTAATTTAAAATTTCCATATGTTACCCAAGTTCTATTTTGCAATAAATTTAAGAAGAATATTTTAAATAGACAGTTAAATTTAATGTCATGAAGGTGATATCCTGAGGATTTATCGCTTCTTATTAAAGTTGCATCAGTTGTTGACGTGCTTAGTTCTGTCAGTTTGTTATTTTGAGACGTTGCATTCGTTTGTTTTGGTGAAGCGGAAATTCGATAATCGATAAGCAGACGAGAATTGAGAGTGAAATATTAAATAAGTGTCACGTCTAGGCACATTTCGTTACATGAGAGAAAAGAAAGATATGACGTAGAGAGAGAGAGCTATACATTGTTTGCTAATGCTTCATATAAACTTACACAGCAGTAGTAAGTGTGTTGAATCGAATCACACAAGAGTTAATTTTTTCTTCTATTGTAGAGGTCGTGTTCCTATCGAGGTAAACATCTTATGGTTTATAATAGAAGATTTATGGAGTACCTGACTATTACATCCGATAGTCAAGCAGTACTGAAATATTTAGACTGGTATGGGTCTGTCATCAAAAACTCTTAACCCTGGTAAACTACAATGGGATGACACTTAAGTGGGCCCCGGAAGCACAAAGGTATTCTAGGTAATAAAAAGTCAATAAAAACTGCATTCACTGGTCCTGAACCATCATATGGAATATCAGAAACTTCTGCACGTGGTTGTACATCTCGGTGGATTCAAACACAACATCAGACGTGCTGAAGCCACGTGCCAAAGCAGGTGCACAGCAAACTCCTGGTCATCCTCGAAGTTGCTGACTAACAAAATATTAAACATCAGCAGGCGCCAGATAAGGAAAGTGACTGTACTTTAATGCATACAATTGGCATATATAGGGATGAACCTATCTGTCGGTTGTGCATGGATGAAGAGGAAACAGCTTCACATAATATCGAATGTGAAGCACTGTCTCATTGGAGATGTAGACTCCTATGACTGTAGTATCCAAGGCAGGATTTCTCCAAGAAGGACCTATTGAAAAGACTGTTGAGCCTGATAATGGCCACTGGTGCCAAGGACTCGAAGCCTCTTACTGGTGGTGACGAACTAATCAATCAATCACATTGGATATTTTAGTGGCTCAAGATATTGGGGTTATTTTTATCTTCTAAGTATATCGGAAACATCCACTAGTTAACGTGAAAGCCGCAACTTAATAAAATTTAATCACAATTGAGACAAGCAAATTGTTAAAATTTACTTAAATCATTATTTATATAAAACATTCTTGAAGGCAGTCTTATTGAGAAAATATAATTTAGAACTCACTGCATGTCCACTTTTCCTTGATTTGATGAAGTAACTTGGCATCCTCTCTCTAAAACATAGACTAAATTGGACGAAATTGGTCTTTAGAGTTCGTGTGTATCGATTGTTGTGGCTACGTTTCTGTTAATTCGTCGAATACAGAGGTTCAAAACGACAAAATAAATATAAAAGGAACAATCCAAAGACCCGGAGAGTCCGCCAGAACTACGAAGCTCGTCTCTCTGGGGTGTCACAATCAGCAATTTGTATTTTCACTGGGAACTGTCGATTGGATTTGCTCCGCTTTGTTGCGATAAAAACCTTTATGTACAACAAAATTCGAATCAAAGTACTCTTTAATTGCTAGTACAGATTAAGTTGCACTCAATCTTTCCAAGTTTTCTTTTCAACCTTCTTTGGAGATTAACAAGATACGTGAGGAAATATATAATTTTTTTTACAGTAACGATTATTTAATAACTTACGAGTTGGAAAAATATATTTCAAATAAAAAAAGCCATGCAACCCCCATTTAAAGAGACCTTGGAACGTATAAATACCACCGACGCTACAGGGTGGTCCACACGTTAGGATTCGGAAAATTTAAGAGAACATATATATTTACTGGAACTGTACTTGACACGTATTTTGAAATATACAGGAAGTTACCTTTTAAAAAAATATACATACATAAAATTTAAACATCAAACACAGTTTAGTTAGTTGCTGAATTTAAAAGAAACGTTCGCTTTACTATGAGACGTAACCTTGCAGAAGAACAGTGTTTTGACAGCATATTATTCCTGACCCTGTAACTTTCCAAATTGGAATAATTAATCATGATAAACGTGAACAACTTTGCTCTAAATTATGTTAATCTATTAACCGAAAATTCAAATTAATTACACGTGAAATATGTAACTATAAACAACTGACTCTCGTTAATATGTTATGGTTTGTTTTAAATGTGTCGAGACCTAACGCTAGGGGATTTGGAACTAGTTAAAATAATTGTTATTGTCAGACTATGTAGAATCGTAGACTTTTTTCAATGTAAAAATAACATTAAAGTTCAGGAGAACAAAAGAAAGTAAAAAGATCGTTATTCGAGAACTGGCAAACAGCGAGGACATCAACGAACTACGAGAGGAAATCGGAAAGCAAATCGACAAAATCAGTCAGATCCACTCTATGAACGCTGAAAGAAGACCACTGCCGCTAGATGTAAAAGATAAAGAAGATCTAACACGCGAAGATCAGATTGGAAGAGCTACGAAGAGACAATGGACCGACACAACTGCCAGGAATTCCACCACGAACAGACAACATGTCAAGGGTGGAGGTCCCCAACAAGTGTCCAAGTCTGATAGACATACCAGCCACTTGGGCACCCAGAGAAGTACAAAGGATGTCCACATGCCCTAGAAAACAGGACGACAAGGAAGTAACCGAAATCAACTCCAAAAGGAACAGGGCCAGAAGTCAGCTTCGCTCAAACGGCAACAAAGATAACTACGACGGTAGAGAATTTGAGGAAAGAAGAAGATCCACCTAGGCGAAAGCTCGGCACTTCAACTAGAAACTCCTATGACAAGTGGAACCATTTTATAAGGACGTCTTTAGTCGCAACACACAGCAGAAGACAAAATACAAGACAGAAGGACACCGCCGTGGAAACAGAGCGAAAAGGAATATCGCTCAGACTCAGCCACGACACGCAAGACGCGAACGACGTAGGTGATGCTCAATCGGTTGACGTTAGGGATGGTGGAAGGTTATTTTCGGAATACGCAGTGTTACAACTGCCAAGGATATCACCATGGACAGACGACGTGCAGATTAAACACCAAATGTGTCAAGTGCGAAGGACCACACCTCTCGAACGAGTGCAGCGGAACAAGGGACAAGCCAGCCACCTGCGCAAACTGCCAGGAAGAACACCCAGCAAATTATAAGGGACCAAATAACAGGACGACGAGGAAACCAGGCCCAAAAAAAAACGAAGCCATGTGTCAGCTACGCCCAAGCGACATCCAAAAACACAACGACGACGACAACACCGACAAAACAACAGATTCTCGAACAGGTAGCAAGACAAGACCTAAAGACCTAAAGTCACTTATAGAGAAACTTAAGAAGACCCACCCAGGAGAAGGCCCGACACATCCATAGAAAGATGAGTCGGGATTTCGACTGAGGACAACTATACCAAGAGGATCCACTCTATAAGGTCGTCTTCAGTCGGCTAAGGATTTGACCGTATAGAGACAGCGAAAAAATACACACAACAGAAGACAACGATCAACGAGAAGACCGCTGAAGAAATAACCACCGCGGTTACACAGCCAAGGAGAAGTCAGCCCGACCCCAGCCAGCAGCCATTTGGCTAGGTACGCGGAAAACGCAAACGTCGACGATGAGGACCCATCGGATTAGATGGGGGGTTGGTGGAAGTTCTCTCCGAGATGCATTGCACTTAGAGCGATGCATCCTGGGAGGGAAGGGCTCATCTGATACGTGTGTGTGTTGAAGATTGTATTTTGGGAGGGACAGGCTCAGATAAATTTGTAGGTGTGTTCAAATATATATTTGTGTCCAATACGGAATGGATTTATGATAACTTTATTAAAACCACAATGTTATCTGCTTACTAATGAATCAAATTCTGATCAACAGTTCACTCTGTATACTATGGTATTCCAAATAATGCTCAAGAGTACTTGGGGCTATAAATTTTATGACAAGCATAAAACAATTTATTTATTTATTTATGTAGAAAAGGTAGAAAAAGGTTTAGTTATCTTGGAAAGTTAGCTAACTAGTCTATTGTAGGAAACAAGGGTTAAAGGTGCAATTTCGGTTGGTATGAGGTCGGGAATATTCCAACTCTTTTATGTCTAGCCATTCCGAACAATACATCATTATTTATCTTTCTGCATGGACGACTAAACAAACGATACTACCAAAAATATATCGCTTTAATTCGTACGTGATTTAAATTTGATAAATTTTATTCGTTCCGGCTATTTTTACGGTCCGTAAATTTGCGCTGCCCATTTTCTGCACTATAAAATTCATTTATGGCATCCGAGTCCCTCGTTGATCTGCCACGTCTCTTTTTTTAGAACGCGATCTGTCGAAACTTGTTATCGCGCTCAAGATAATTCACCTAAGACGTTTATCAAAAAAAAAAAAAATTGTATAAACTGCGCTACAAACATTTGTGTTATTTCCTATTGCTAGAATGTTTTTGTCTTCAAGTATATCTTTACTCATATTCTTATATTTGTTGATGGAGACTGCACTGGTACAACTGACGGAGGATATCCGAGGTGCTCTAGACAACCAAGAAGCCGTTTTGGATATGGAAGGAGCTTTTGACAATACTACTCATGAGGCTGTCAAAAGAGCATTAAATAGAAGAGGTGTAGACAGAAAAGCAGAGACGAGGACGAGCAAAGACATTGTCTCCATCTGTACAACCAGAGGATGACCACAGGGAGGAGTAGCATCCCCATTAATGTGGAGCCTGGCGGTTGACGAACTCCTGTGCGGTTTGAGTGACCTCCTGAGAATCCTAGGGCAGAAGACCTAGGAGATTACTGGATAGAAGAACATTTACCTGCAGATATCCTAAAATTCCTCCGGGAAATAGGTCTAAAGGAGCTACTAGTCTCTGAGACTTTCGTCAGGAACTAAGTAGAAGTAAGGGGGCACAATAGATCTTTTAGGTCTCAGTGAATGTCACCCCAATTTACATACATACATATATTTGTTGAATGATATTTTCATCCTATACGGAATATTGTTTTCTAATCTATAAATACTATACTTTCATCCCCAATTTCCATAATGATTAATTGAAGTAATTCTACGCAGTGCGAAACGTTTTCAACCACCCTGAAAGTTTATGGAGTTTATTATTCCATTCGACATTTGATTGGCATTTACAAAAAAATATTAAATGTTTTGTATTTTACGAGTGATATTATTATTCGTGACTGTATTGATCAGATCGATAGGACAGTTTTTTTCATGATGATACAGACAACAATGAATCGAAGATTTTTTTTTGTCGCGGCCTAATTTTTAACCTTTCAAAATTCATTATTGTATGCGTGTTAATTATGTGTTTGATATTTATGATAAAAAAACAGCTTGGTGACATTTGTGTTTTTATTATATTTTTATCCCCCTGCCCTTATTTGTTTCTTTTGAGGCAAGTCCACTGATATCATTACAGTCTGATTTTACAAAAACGGCATAAGTTAGTGTTCTGCGTTATGGTCTCCGAACAATATTCTAGAAGGACACATTGATACAACTGGGACAATAACAGATGAACCCATATTTCACATGATATTAAATAATATTGGTTGGTAAGATGTTTTGAAAAGGAATTGGAAATTAAAAAAAATAAGAAGGACGTTGTTAAGGGGAAACTAGTGAGTTGTTGTGTACCGTGGACGCGAGAGGTGCGTCAGATAATTTTTCTTTCGTGTATTTTTTCTGGTAGAAAAATCCAGAAAGAAGTAGTTGACTGGGAAGGCAGGAAGCGTCAGATAATTCCGGTTTGGTGTAATTTTCTTCCTGGTAGAAAAAACCAGAAGGAAAGAGTTGTGTATTGAGTGCCAGAACGAGATCTACGAGCGAGTTGTGGTATATCTGTCCACATTAGGACAACCTATTCATGCGTATGGTGAGATAACCAATTTATTAATATATTGAATTTGCGATCCAGTAAATTTTGTTCGAGCTATATATCATAATTGATTAATTAATATATATTTGGAGGAGTTGAATGCTGTGGCCAGGAGCTGAAAGAAAATAAAAACTGTTACGGTTCTTATTTACAACAATTTATTTGCTTCACGAATTTGAGGTTATAATAGAAAAACTAACGCATTGAAAGTGATTAAGAGTGTATAAATAAGGCATTTAATTATAGGGTGTATTCATTATTATTAATAGTTGCATACTTACGTTAAATTTTATATCAAATTTTCTAATAATCGCATGATACTAAAGTAAGTGGTATTAATATTTGATTTAGGTTACGTCCTCACATTTCTGCGAGGAAAATTGATCAGCTGTTTAAACGGAGCGAACATTTTACGTTCCGTAATTCGAAGTGGTGCGAATATTAGTGGTAAGAGTATTTCACAGTTTTATTATTGTAAACATGACAAATTGTTATGTTTTACTGTTGCTTGTAATAATTCATTTCATTGTTAAATTCCATATTAATTTTTTTAAGTTGTTTATTAAATCAGAATCAGAGTATATCACTATTTCATTTCTCACGTACAAGTAAACATAAATTAAATAATTAGATTGGAACGCCATCTACGAACCGACATCTATAGTATCCTTGAAACACGACCTTGAGGTAAGTAGTCGAATCTCTTTTTGAGAAGCCGTGGCTAAATATATGATTCTTTTGACAGATAATACGAACAACAACACTTAAACAAACATAACACAAACAATCAAATTTAAATAATACATATTAACAAACACATTTTTCCATAATAATATATATATATATATATATATATATATATATATATATATAATTCAAACTCAAAGTTTAAGAAGTAGTAAGTGTATCTTGCTGTAAGTGTATGTGGTTTCGAGTCGTCTACTAATTTCTATGACAGACTTAGTCAGCACATCATCTTTGACACTTCATACAATTTGTCTCTTGTTAATGCCAAGGATAATTCTCCACATTTAATAAACTAACTTGTAAGTGTAGCAGTGTTGCACAGTAAACTGAGTGCCAAATAAGGGGTAAGGGGATAATCTTGTAACTGAAATACCTACTTCAAATCCTCGGTTCTATAGCTACATGGTAATTAGACCTCCAGAAATGCGAAGAGACAGTCGTAGACGCTGAAACGCATTCAATGGCATAACGATAATAATACAGAGTGTAATTGTTTTAGGTTATATAAATTTGATAAAAATAATGTTGAATATTCCATTTCAAACTCTTGAGATTAAAAAACGAGGCAATAAGTATAACGGAGATGACAGATATTATTTACGTTCCATTCGGAATTCCATTTTAAAGCTTTTTAACTGAAAAACTTTCTGAAACGAACGAAATTTGGTACGATAGTAACGCTATAGACGGTTACAAAAGACCCACTAAACTGCATAAATTTTATTTCCGTCTTCGATTGGTCTACCCAAGTAGATCGTCACTGTAGTGGTGACGAATATAAAATATATCTCGTTGTTGAAATAAGAAAAAAAAACAAGTACTCAAAGTAAGTATTAAATAATGAATACAAAAAGGATCAGATATCGTTCTGGTGAAAATAAAATTGTGATATACGATATAACCAGATAAGCAAATTCCATGTAAAAAAGGATAAAGTTTCAAAGCAAGTTTTTACTTTATGTTTCCGAAAGGGGAAGAAAGAAACATAAAACTTAGCTATCAATTTCGCTCGATTTGTTTGGAGCGACCTTATATTAGAACCTCTGGTCTAAGAGTTGTAAGATTTCCATAATTGCAGAAAAAAGCGGAAAAACTTACTACCGATTAAAATAAGGATCATCTCCTACAGACAACATTTCAAAGCACTAAACTGGATAGAAGAAGTTGTACTGTGCTGCTTGAATACTTTGAAATTCTCGGAGGTAAATTCTTTTCACTAGTACCTTATGGTCCAAACATTAAATGGAAAAGAAAACTTTGATGGTTAATAATAATATTAATTTTGTCAATAACTTTAGTACGATAACAGCCAAGGATGTCTGAAGCTTTCTGAATTTTCAAAATTCAGTTTAGAGGCATATAATGAGTTGCATTTGTTTTTGTCACGTGATTGACATACAATCAAATGTACTATACAGCCATATCTGCCAAATATCTGGAATTGAGCCGTCGTGATAAGCTTACAGGTGTCTCTGTTTGTGTCGTACATCGGCAACTCTTCTGGCTGGAGTCAGTATTACCACATTGAAATGCTATGGTGAATGGAAGAGTAGTTTAGTCCTCAAGGATAGGTAGGTTAGGTTTGTGGTGAATGGGTCTAGTAGCCCCTCCACTGCGACTAACAAGAGTATAAGGTGGCTCACACCTATTCAGAATACTGTGACTTTAAGTGTGTAACAGTAATCTGCTACGCTCCGTATAAATCTAGTTCGTGCATTTGGAAATAAGCCCAATTCTATATATTGTCCATCTCGCCTTTCTTTCCAGAAACATATGGAGAGGTGGTAGTTTCTGAAGGATTTCCATGGTTGCATTGCTATTCTCTGTATACCTGAGAGCTTTGTTTTGGCAGTTCGCTGTAAAACTTTCGACCACTCAGAAATACCTCCATAGTGAGTGATCATTGGTCTAGCATCACGTATACCCAATAGATTTGTTTGAGTCCTTAGCTCCAGGATTTTCCACAGATCCTAAGACATGTCCACAGCGATAGTATGGCCTTGTGGATAACTCGTTTCAAGTGAGCGTTCCATGTAAGTTTTTTATCTGGGATTATCCCCAAAGTGGAGGAAGTTCATCCATTTTTTATCCTAGTGAAGTGGACTACAGTTTTTCTGGGGTCAACAGGCACCTGTTCCCTTTGGCACCAACACCGTCCAAAGTCTTATGGAGAATAGGCTGTTCCTAATATATAAACTCAATATCCAGCCAATTAAACATGAATCAACTCATAAAGTAGGTTATTTAAAATTCTTGTAATCTTCCTAAGACAATGAAGGATAAACTGACATTAAATAATAAATATCCTTGTCATTTTCTATTCTCTATTTTTTGACGAATTCAATAATTATAATAATATTCTTAATAATTAACCCCGTTTTTTGATAACTTTGCCAAAAAAAGAGAAACCCTTCTGAACAATATGTTCATGATAACCAGTTACTTATTTCGATAAAGATATCAACCGATTACTTATGTAATGCAAATGCTCTATTTTAACATTTTATTCCCATTTCAGAAGTTTATAGTTTCCAGTACTCTAGTTTTCGGCATTAATTTTCAGAGATAGTCCTGCGAAAGCACCAGTCTGTACAAAAAGAGGAAGGGCGGCAAAGATTTCTTAGATAACTAATTCCGCTTAAACCATGAATATGTATGACGATGTGTTCAAGTTTTACGTTTAATCTTAAAACAAACGTTACTTTAAAATAACGAGTTAAATTAAAATATTCTCCCACTTTTCGAAAAGTTTTTATACAACAATATTTCGAAAATCTAATTCAATTATCCGTTAGGGGAAATGGAAATTATATAGACGAGAGAATAACAACTTAGAATGCCATAAAAATGTACGAAATAAATTAATATGTATACTGTTTTGTTATTATTTAAAAAGTTTCCTTCACCGTTGCAGACGTTATAATATAATTATTTATTTTTCAGATGCAAACAAAATAAACAAAGCAACAAATCTTTTATTACAAAATCTACTCAAATATGACTGTTGCAATACACATAATTTTCATAAATGCGCCACTTCACCCTACAGCATGAGCTGATTTACATAAAACTATGTATGTTCTATCGCTCTGCCTTGAAATGTGCAGATGGTAGCTATACCAGCAACGGAGAGCCTACTGTGAGGCAGTCGAAGACTTCCCACAAGTTTCTAGGCTATAGAAGGCACTCTCAAACGACCACCATAAGAGTATCGCCATCCTGACAAGAGAAAATGGCGACAAAGCTGTCGAACTCCAAGAGAGCGCTGAGATTCTTATGAAAACTCACTTCCCAGGTTCTGTCTTTCCTGAAACTACACCCTCACAATACGACTGTCAATTTGCTGGTGCAGTAATTGATGAGGACAAGATAAGGTGGGCCATTTCGGGCTTTTCCCCTTTCAAATCACCAGGATCTGACGGTATAAGTCCAGCCCTACTTTAGAGGGGAATGGATATCCTTATGCCGCACCTGGTTGGAATATTCAAAGCCTCTTTAGCTCTCAGGTGTATACCCAGAAAGTGGAGAGAAGTACCAGGAAGGATGGATTACACCTTACCAAAAGCATTCCGACCTATTAGCCTCACATCGTCCTTTTTAAAAACAATAGAGAGGCTATGTGAAAGGTATATAAGAGATGAAGTGCTAGTTCACAACCCACTTCATCCAAATCAGCATGCAAATACTCCGGGAAGGTCCACTGATTCGGCCATTCACCAAGTGGTTGGCAGAATCGAAAGATCATTGGACAATAAAGAATCTACCCTGGGTATATTCATAGATATTGAGGGAGCGTTTGATAAAACAACCTTCCCAACAATTAACCAGCAACTCAACTCCAGGAATGTACCCCTGGTGGTGGGAGAATGGATACTCAAAATGCTCTCAAGTAGAGCAATAAGTGTCAATGTAGAAGACATCATAGTGAGAGGACTGGTCATGACGGAATGTCCGCAGGGAGGGGTGTTATCACCCCTTCTTTGGAACATAGTCCTGGATACCCTGATTAATCACCTCAACAATAATGGATTCTACACAATCGTATACGCGAGGATGACATAGTTATCTTGCAGACCGGAAAATTTGTGAACACACTGTGCGATAGAGCGCAGGATGGGCTCAAATTAATAGAAACATGGTGTAAGGAACACTCACTGTCGATCAATCCCAAGAAGACTGAGATGGTCGTTTTCACCAGGAAAAGAAGATTATCGGGCTTAAAACCCCTCGAAATCTTCAATAGCAAATTAAACTTCTCTGAAGAGGTGAAATACCTTGGTGTTACCCTCGACAGGAAGCTAACATGGAACTCTCACCTACAGAGCAGAACAAAAAGAGCATATGTGGCTTATGAGCAATGTCGGAGGACAGTGGGACGCACAAGGTGTCTTTCAGTCTTTCACAGTTGGGTTAAAGTGCACGACAGGAGTAAAGGTAATCGCATTGCCGATTCTTTAGCCAGGGACGCGGCTGGACTAAAAATTTTAGGACCCAGTGACACCTACGGCCTGACGACTTCAACAATTGCGGAACTAGCCAAGCGTTACACCCATGCTCAATCCCTAAAGAGATGGGATGGAATCAAAGTGCAGTCTTGTCAGAATCACCTTGGGCGACCCTGGGAAGTTGACACCGAAGATTTTTGGAGATGACCAGGAAAAACCTACGCTTAACAGTAGGATTTCTGACTGGCCACTGTTAGCTAAGGAATCATCTCCATACAATGGGGCTAGTGCACACACCTCTATGCAGAATGTGTGAACAAGAAGATGAAACTGTCAGGCATGTCTCATGTGAGTGCCCGGAGTTATCGTCAATACGGTGAGTCTTAGCCTACACCTGCCGATATAAAGGAGATGTCTCCTAGTGACCTGTCCATCTTCCTGAAAAGGACAGGATTGACGATGACCTAGGAGGACAACTCCTCGGGATGACGTACAATGGGTCACATGTGGCCTAAGTGCTGTGGGCCAAAACTCACCCTCTCTACTCTACAGGCACAACGGCAACTTTCTAGAAGAAACTAAAGAGCGGGAATCGAAGTAACAAGGACATTCCCGAACAGATTACACCTGAACCCTGAACAGTGGAATTGAAAAAGAAACTTGCATTCACACACCTGCGGAGGGTAAGTGGCTATATCTGCCTCACCACTAGATTTAGGTTTTCCATGTATGGCTCCGTTCCACTTTTCGCTTTACGAATTGGACTTGAAAAAGTGTGAGCCATCATAGACTTTCACAGATCTCAGACAGAGGAGAAAACATAGTTACTCACTCTAAACTCAACCTAATCATTCTGATCTATAACAATAAGGGATTTTTTCATCTGGCTTGACGTTATCATAATTTATGATGTATTTGTTGTGAGAATCGTGTCACAAATTATATTAACAAATACTGGAGAAACGATTAACGATACTAATTGAATATAATTTAGACATTTAGGCGTTGGAATACTTTTCTATCCCGCATTTCCGAGAGCAGTTAGTAAAAGTTCAAAAAAGGAACCCTTCATAATTAAATAAAAAGAGTTAACACAAACCGTTTAGGAGAACTAAACAACTGCCTGCGTTAATTTGAGGACAGTTTAAGATTCGATTTTCTCGTTTAGGGTGCCGTAACAGACGTTTTTATTCAACATTTATCTTTCATTTTGCCGTCCTCCTTTTAACTGTTATTTGGATGCTTCCGAATTTATTTTAAATTTCACGGTACATGAGTTTAATTTTAGATTATGCCGAGGCTAAATTGTTTTTCGTTTCGTTGTTCCTTCAACATGTTTAATGTGGAACATCTAATTTCTTTTAGAGTGTTATTTGCGTGTGACGTTCCAAAAAAAAAACGCGAGCATTTGATTTAAAAGAACATTAATTGCTTATTTCAGAATAAGAAACAAGCTATTACATTTTTTTCGGCTGTGCCTCGAAGGAATTGAAAAAGCAATTGGAAAGTCGGAAAATTCGGTATACCTTTTTATGTCAGTTTAATATGCGATTATGTAAGAGAACCGGTGCGGAAATAAAGTTTCGAGTATAATAAGTCCAAGGTTTTACCACCTCGCGATTTAAATTACATCAGTATCGTAGTAAATCACAATTTCTCAACTTATTTAGAAAATAGTAAATTGCATTGAGAGTATACGGAAAGTTTTATTTTTCACAAAAGTGCAAGCTAAGGAATACTGGGAAAAAATTAAGACCAAAGCGTATCAAAAGATGAAGGAAGTAGAACAACATTGTTTTCTTTCTTCTATCAGACCCAGCTGTTTCTGACCCTTTTAGAGAAATTCACGCCATAGGAACAAGTGCCCTATATATCAAAGGCAAAAGATTATCATTGTCGGAAGCCACTAAAGCACTGAGATCTTGTGTAATCGGCTCTAAAATGGTGTGGGAAAACAGAATAAATTAGGTGATAGAAACATCGTCACCTTACTATGGGTTCCAGGACACTGGAATAGAAGGAAATTGAATTGCAGATGAACTAGCAAAAAGAGGGACTGAAATACCCTCTTGGGGATCGGAACCCCTTTGTGGTATCAGCTCCAAAGTCATATTGAAAGAAGAGAAAATCTGATATATGGACAGATCTGGTAGGGTTAAGACAATCTCAAATATACTCATTGGAAATTACAACCAGGTGAGAACAAATTAATGCCCTAGTCAGAGTAAGACTGTACTAAGAATTTTGACCGGTGTCATAAAAGGATAGTGCCGCTTGAATGGGCACATCAAAGAGCTTAAACTAGTGGAGCAAAAAGAATTTAGATTCTGTGGAACGGAAGAAGAAACCATAGAACTGCTTAATTGAGTTTCAAATTGATACGGCATATAAAAAGAAGATAAGAAAATTATTAATTTTATTTTTAATACAAAGATAATGATAACACTAATAAACAAAAATTAACGGTTCAGTAAAAGCGAATACATTTAGCCATCATTTAATTTAACTAGCACTTTATTAACTCGTAGCTACACATTACAATTCTATACGTAGTTACGACTACTTGATCTATGGCTCTTAATTAATATGCAGTGAGATACTAATGAACCTATCCCTTCATCAACAACTTATACGGGTTCGTTTCTATTAGTTGAGTCAATTGTTCGAAAATGACAATTAGAAATCGCCATCGAGGGCTTTTGTTTCCCGATAAACCAGAAATAGGTCAGAGGCCAGTCGCAGATAGCTAATTTTTGTAGTATTTTCAGTGATAATCATGGGGAAAAATACTACTTGGTAAAAATGTCACAAAAAAAAGTAAAACTCAATTGGAATCAACGACAGTCCTTTTGGAATCCTTCTTTGATAAAATGAAAGCTGAAATTGCTTAAAAAGGTGCAGATGAGTCTTTCGAATCTATTTAGTCATCACAACACTATTTGTGCCGATTTATTAATGGCTGTTCCTGGTAAATTACAATTTTTGATTATTCCGTCCATTACTACATTGAAAATTGCTGTTGAAATCCCATCTCCTTACCTAACTTCTGAGTTAATTTCGAACTCTTTGGATATATCTTCATTCGTTAGAACCAGTGGAATTTATCATCGTCATTTCCACTAACCTTATAATTTTTTTGGTTACCTGCACTTTGATTGAATATGCTTCAATTTCTTTTCGAACTAGGCTATCAAATTCTTGCTTTAATAACATTTTTCCACCGTTTGACTCAAGATCTGGATTGGATCGATAGGTGATCTCCCCTGTCCAAATCCAAATTGGTACTCCCCTATATTAGTTTCAATGTATTATTTTATTCTCTTCAGTAATTCTTCTATACAGTAATGTAATATAGTTGGATCATATTCTGGGATCACCCTTCTTTAAAATTGGTACCAACAACTCTTCATTTCATTCTCGCGGAATGATTTCGGTTTCCCATATCTGAACTATAAGTTTATATATCGCTTTCCCCATTTCAAACTCTCCTTGTTTCAACATTTCATTAACGATGCCATCTGGACCCGCTGCTTTATCATGTTTTGGGTTATTTATTGTTTTCATAACTTCGTTTTCTGATGGAGCTGTTTGAACTTGTCTATGTTGCTGTAGCTCGACGTCCTGATCTTCTTCATCTTCTTCATCTTCTTCATCTTCTTCATCTTCTTCATCTTCTTCATCTTCTTCATCTTCTTCATCTTCTTCATCTTCTTCATCTTCTTCATCTTCTTCATCTTCTTCATCTTCTTCATCTTCTTCATCTTCTTCATCTTCTTCATCTTCTTTATCTTCTTCATCTTCTTTATCTTCTTCATCTTCTTTATCTTCTTTATCTTCTTTATCTTCTTTATCTTCTTTATCTTCTTCATCTTCTTTATCTTCCTCATTTTCTTCACTTATCTTCTCTGGTCTTGTTAGTGTATTTATTAAATACTCCTCACATGAATATTTAACATTCATGTTTATTTTATTTTTATAATGTTTGTGATATTATGTTATCTTACCACTTTCACTTCTGAAATCAGATGTGTGCATAAACAGCGCCATCCAGAAACGAAGCGACGAAAGAAGAAATTAATGATTAAAAATTAATATTAAACCAGATGTAGATACAATTAAAAATATAACTTTACATATTGATATGAATTTTTAATTTAAAGTGTTGATATGTATTTTAATTTATTTGTTGTAATATATTTATTTGGGTGCCAATTAATATGAATTTTAATTTAAATTTTAGTGATATCATACATCACTCATCTCAGGTTGGGTTCATGGGCCTAATGCTCACTTAGTTTCTTTTTTTATTTTATTATTTAACATATCCTCAGGCCGGTCCTGTGTCCTTGCCCTTGAATAATAGGAACTATCTAACTGTGAAGCAGTTTTGCCAACTTTATAGGAAGAAAACTCTTTTTATTTGAAATTTGTGAAATGTTGTTTAATTTATTTTCTAATGAGCGGTGTATTTATACAGAATTGATAAGTAAGGACATAAGGAACAATTCAAAACACTTATCTAAATGATCTTTCGCTCAACATTCACACTAAATGAAGTTTTTATATCTAATAAATATATGAAATTATGCAACTCTTTTTACATGTACCACTAAAAACCAAAGACAAAATAGAACATCTGTTTCTAACAGATTTTATATACAAAAAGGACGATATTGTAATCGTAACGAAGAGGAATAAATATCAAGTTCTGGATTTATTCACACGCACGTAAGTTTAATGATTTAATTTATAGTTTATGGAATACCTTTTATCTTGTATTACTTTTTGAAGATTAGATAATTACTTCTTTTCTGTGTTTTAGACCTTTCTGGGCCTTGGAGTCCCTCGTAGAAGTGGCTTCGATATGGCTTCGGGGTCGGCTTGGGAAGATTTTCAGTTCTGCTTACCTCTCGGAGTTTTCACTCATGGTTTATTTGAGGAATTTAATATTTACAGAGGTTATTTAACATCTGTTTTTAACAGGCAGTTGTAAAGGAAGGTTAGTAACACAAATTTACAGTATAGATTCACTTTTAAACATAACGTAGCCTTATTTTAACTCAATTTTGTAACATGAAAAAGCTTATACTTCTCAATTCTGTGTCTTTTTTCGTAACTACCCGTTTCTAATCAATAGCAAAGTATCAATTTTTTATATTCAACAACCATATGTCTCTTTATTTTTAAGTTTTTCTATATTTGCTGACCAATCAAATTCATTTAATAATTTTTGATTTCTGTTATTTGACTTGATTATTTTATAATTTGATATTTTTCTGATATGAAAGTTTATTTTTAATGTCTCCAAATAATTTATTGTTGTTTTTATCTTTTAGTTAAAAAATTCAAAATTATTTGACATCTGTTTTAATTTCAGTTGCCATGTCCTTTCTTCCGTTCGAGTTGACAAATCTAGATTCACACCTTGTTAAATATGTTCATAAGTGTACTTTTTCTATTTTTACCAGTGTCAGATTTTATAACCTAACTAATAAATTTTAATTTTCAGGTTCTTTCTTTTTAGATTTATGATGAGCCAAGAAACTTTTGCAAAGCTTTTGAAAATTCTGAAACTATGTGATAGGATTTCAATAAATTAGAAAAAAGTTATAAAGATTCCCGTTTAAAGTTTGGGTTGTAAATATTTGTCAGGTGATTTGTTTATATTTTATTTAGATTTTATACTGAAATAACCCTTGTTTGGTGTATGTGTTGTATGATTCCACTTTCCATATCAATATATCCCAATTTAGTCTGTTGAGCTTACGTAGAATCGATCAAAGATGGTGTTGTATATTATGTAATAGTTAACATGCTTACATGTCCAGTTTTCTATACCACTCTAATAAAACAATTTGTAGAAACAGGAAGGGAAATATTTCACAAACCTTCACGAGCAGTTTCCTGGCTTTCTAGTTCATCCGATACAAAGCGAAAAGAAGAAACTTTTACTTGACCTGACCAAACATTTTTTAAAGGGTTTCCATACAACATAAAGGACCCGAATTACTAGTCTATTGTCGCAGAAAACTTGTTGAACAAATTCATGAAGCTGGGTTGTAGTTCGTTCGTCTTTTTTGTTCAATACTTTTCAGCAACAAAGTGAGAAGTTCGATTCAGACATTAAGGAAATGAAAAGACGCCACCAAGAAAGATAAAAAGCGTGTCAATAACAGAAAGAGGATAAACAAAAGTTTGCGTAGGAAACAAAAAAGTACTCTTATATAGATGTGAATAATTATCGTTGCTTCTATCAATTAAACAAAATTTGGGATGAACTACAGTTGAAAATAACAAAATATGTCTGTTGAGAGTCAGGAATAATAATAGTCCTATAGTAAGGATATTTCGGAAATAAAATTGAAGTTGGTATAAATAAGTTTAAAGCTACTGAAATTCTTCTTCTTCGGAAGTAAGTTTAATTTTATATTTTTTCAACTCCCAAAGTTATATTATATTACATTCTGTAATGTATTGTAATTTTTTTGTTGAACTGAATTTTGTTATGTATTCACATTTATGTGTAGCTTTTTATTTTATTTTAACAAAAAAATCTTATTAACATTTAACTTCTATCGAACTATCAAATATTGCTATAAATACGCTATCAAATGGTGATAACATTTTGATTTTATATCGGAATATACACATAACAATACACCCGTCGGCTATTTGGTATAGTTCGTTATTATTTAGAGATAACCGGTAACATTTCAAATATTTTCCATACATAGAGAAAAGCTATTTTTCCAAAAAGTAATTTCCATACTCCCTATAGTATTCAATGAACTTTTCCAGAAAATTCATTAAATCATATGGTTATAACCGAGATTATAACCATATGAATTACTCTAAATAATACTGAGACATCAAAATATTTTGGTTTAAGGCTACGCTGGAAGCCTCATGTCAACATATCACTTTAGGGTTATAGCAGAAACAGTAATAACGTTTGCCAAACGTCACGAAGAAAGATTTTTGAACAACATGAATGCCATCCAGCTCGTCCACAACACCAACCAGAGAACCAGATAAGGAAGGAAGAAGGAATCAAGAGAAAGAAGCCCTATAAGATGGTGAAAATGGAACCTGATATTACGGTAAGGATAGTCTATCTAGAACCTTAAGTATATGTCTGAAGGATAAACTGATAACCTGATGCCATCCAGCTCGTCCACAACACCAACCAGAGAACCAGATAAGGAAGGAAGAAGGAATCAAGAGAAAGAAGCCCTATAAGATGGTGAAGATGGAACCTGATATTACGGTAAGGATAGTCTATCTAGAACCTTCAGTATATGTCTGAAGGAAAAACTGATAACCTCGTCAAGAAAGAAGCCTCAAGTCCTTTCAATAATTCCAAACCTAAAAATAACTTCGTAAAATAGACCCTGACTAAATTGCACTCTCTCTAATGACTGAGACAAACAAAACCAGTAAATCGAAGGTTTACTCTCCAGAAATGTTCCTAAGGGATTCCACTACAATAAAAGGGTAGAGAGGATAGCAAGAGCTACAGATAAAGCGATGAAGTAATAGGTACAGGCAAGATTCAGTTCTGTATGGCGTTAAAACATTTGGAAAGAGTCCCCAAGAAATTAATGATAAATTAGAGTCACATGCAAAAGTTCTTTTCGGATGTAAAAAAAACGATAGAAACACTGTACAACATGTTTTGAAAAAATACAGTTTTGTTGTTGTTCAATTCCGCATCGAAATAATTCCATTATGCAAATTCGAAACAAGACTAGAGCGTGTAACAATTGCAAGAAGACATTACACATCGGATGATCGAGTCAAACACAACGTTAAAAGTGATGGCCGCACTCGAAACGTTTGAGTATCTATCGGAGAATTGTAGCGAATAAACGTGTTGTAAACGAATATCACCGTGTTGACACATTCGTAACAGTAAACGGTATGGGGCAGCAGATAAACGATATAAACGAGACATTTCGCTTTATCGAACAAGGGCATCGGCCACATTACTAATGCAAATCGGCGCGAGAACAAGCTGCAACGTGTTCGGACGTGTTTGCTCTTGTTGAGCTGATTATGACCGCGGAGTTCGACGATTCCCATAGGAGTGATACGGTCACAGAGCCGGAGAAAACCCTCGGCGCCGTTTACAGGGCAGGTACAATTTTTGTTAACCTATTATATTGAATACAGTTCAATATGTATATAACTTATATTTGAAAGTTCTTGTGTATAATTTCCGTGGTTATAAAATGAAATTATGGTATATCACTACTGGCAGAATGAATTAGCTGTCACTTTAGCAACTAAGATTCTCTTTAGTGTGACAGTGGGGTTTAAATTAAGTTATATATTACTGTAAATATGAGTGCTAGCCCACGTTCAGTCCTATTTTATTAGAAACACTAGTATACGTTCTGCTAGATTTCCACTCTCACAAATATCGTCAAGGTTAAGGTAGTTGTCGTGCGATGGGCCTTGTGTCCTCGGTACCTCAGCCTTTAGTCTTTTTGTGCTCTTAGTTGTACCGTTTATGTGAAAAGACCAGGGTGTTTTTGATCAGGGGTTTGCTCTGTTTCTGCTTTGGCACGTGGCTCCAGTATGTATTGGGGTGACATTCACTGAGACCTAAGAGATTTATTGTGCCCCCTCACTTCTACTTAATTCCTGAGGAGACTACTAGCTCCTTTAGTCCTAATTCCCGGAGGAATTTTAGAATGTCTCCAGGTAAATTTCCCTCTTTTATCCAGTAATCTTCTCTTGATTGCTTGATTGCTGTGCAATTCACAAGTATGTGAATGGAGATTTCTTCTTTCATGCCACAAAATCTACATTTTTCTTCCTCCACTATTTTGGTATTTTTCAGGTGCCCATTCAGGCGAAAATGTCCCGTTAGGTTCGTTGTTAAAACTCTTAGTGCAGTTTTACTTTGACTTATGCATTAATTTGATCTCAACCAGTTGTAGTATTTGATTGTCTACTCAACAGGTTATAATCACTCAGAAGAATATTGGATTGTCTAAGTCCTTATAAATATTTCCAATGGTCAGATCTTCTCTTTTTTCGGCTTTGTCCATTTCTTCCAATATTACAAAGGAACTGATACCGCAAAAGGGTTCCGGTCTCCAAAAGGGTATTTCAGTCTCTCTCTTTGCTAGTTCATCTGGTATTTCATTTCCTTCTATTCCGGTGTGTCCTGAAATCTACAGTAAGACTATATTGTTCACTGAGTTTGCCTAGGCCTTCCCACATCATTTTGGAACTGATTACCCACAGTGCTTTAACGGCTGTTTGACTATCCGACATTATGATAATCATTTGCCTTCTATATATTTTATCAATATTGAACTGGGCACACTTTCTTTATGGCATGAATTCCCGCTTGAAAGGTTTTTCCCAAGCTTTCAGAGTGTTTGGTTCCTGGCCCGTACACTCCTATCCCGGTTCCTCCTATTGCCTTGAGCCGTCTGTGTACCATTGAATGGCATTCTTTCCAAGTCTGGTAATGGTATTTGGATCCCATTCCTTCTTGTTGCTTAATTCCGTAACAAATTTCTTTGAGAAGTTATACTTTTTATATCGTACCATCTTGTTGCATGTCCCAGGTTTTCTGATTTCTAAGAAATAAGGAGGTGGTTTTTTTTCTAATGATTCCCTCTCTACTTGCCCTGTATCTTGTTCTTTCTGCAACACTTTTCACCACCAGGCTCCAATATGTCTGATGTTTTGTTTGAATCCAGCGAGATGAACAACCCGTGCTAGATCCTAATTTGAGACGTTGCACGAGATATCATATCATCGGCATACTCTCGAGTTTTTAGGGAAATATTAAATTTTTTATGAAACCGTGTCAAGAACTTTCGTTTAAAAAGTAAAAAACGTGCGTGGACACCTTTCCGTGTGTGGTCACTTTACGAAAAACTATTCTTATACTTTTGTTGACATAGTTGCCAAATGCATATTTTTTTCCGGAAAAAAAAATGACTTTTTTTTCGAAGCGGAACACCCTATATTTTTCAATCTCATCTAAAGTCCCTTTCTTCCCCCTTCCAAAAATGTATACATCATCGGCATATACTCGAGTTTTTAGGGAAATATTTAATTTTTCATGAAAGCATGTCAAGAACTCTCGTTTAAAAAGAAAAAACGTGTGTGGTCACTTTAAGAGACACGCTTCTTAAATTTTTGTTGACATAGTTGCCAAATGTAAATTTTTTCCAGAAAACGCCGGAAAAAAATTACTTTTTTATACCGTCCGAAAGTCCCTTTCTTCCACTTTCTTACCTTTGGAAAAAGTACTCGATGTTAACAAAAAAAAATCGATGTTTTCATCCGATACATCGAAAGACATCGATGTACAGTTCCGATTTATCGCATCGAAAAAACATCGATGGACACCCCTAGTACTTGGTGGATTTTTATTGTGAACCTCATTTTTGACCTCCATACAAAACAGGTTGCCATCTAACTGGGCCGTTGTTGCCAATCCAACACTTAACCCAGTAACCTTGTCATCAAACGCGGGGTCTACTTTGCATAAAATGGGGTAGTAGGTTTCTTTTGAAGTTATACTTCTAATGCGACTTCCAAAAAATGTTGCGTTAAACGTACTCCCCAAGAAAGAAAGATACACAAACAAAGGTAGAAAGTAGGAGAGAGAAAGAGAGTGAGTCCTTCGTTATTCGATAACAGATGGCAGTGTAAGTCTCTTCACATGACCAAAACCTTCGGCATTCAATGACAGATGGCAGTGTAAGTATTCTTTTCAAGGGATATCGATACATTCAAATTATTAAAAGTTTGCTATACTGATTGTCTCAACCAAAACGAAGTTAGTCAATATTTTCAAATGATTGAAAAATTTTTATACTGATTGTCCCATCCAAAGAAAATATGAGCATTTGATATTTTAAAATTTGCTATACTGAATGTCCCATTCAAAGAAAAATTGAACATTCGATATTTTCTACTAAGTAAAAGTTTGCTTTACTGATTGTCCCAACCAAAGCCTCGGTAAATATTTTCAAATAATTTAAAATTTGTTGTACTCATTGTCCCATCCAAAGAGAAATCGAACATTCGATATTTTCAAATTATTAAAAGTTTGCTATACTGATTGTCTCAACTCAACCAAAGCGAAGTCAGTCAATATATTCAAATAATTGAAAACATTTTATACTGACTGTCTCATCCAAAGAAAATGTGAGCATTTGATATTTTCAAATTAAATATTTGCTATACTGATTGTCCCATCCAAAGAAAAATTGAACATTCGATATTTTCAAATAATTAAAAGTTTGCTATACTGATTGTCCCAACCAAAGCGAAGTCGGTGAATATTTTCAAATAATTAAAAATTTGTTATACTGATTTCCTATTGCGCACAAATTTTTTTTTATGTTTGTGATTGTCCCGAGATGCTAAGTTCAAATTTTCGACCTCGCCGCCAAAAAGAGCATCATCTGAACAGTTCAACTTTAAAGATCACTGTTTCCTGTGTGGGGAAGTTATAACAGCAGATTTAATTGAAGCTCAGAAGAAATGTTCGCCAGAAAAAAAAATACTGCGCATACTGTGGTTAAGATAACAATGAGTGAAACCGTATTAAGAGCAGCAGAAAAACGAGGTGACGAGTGGGCGATTAAAATAGAGGAACGAATTTCAGAGGAGACTGATTTGGTAGCACTACATGCAAGATACCATCTGTTATGCCAAAGAAAGCTTCACAAACCACCATCAAAAGGAATAGGGAGAGGAAGTTATGTCAATGAAGCCATGGATTGCATTTTCGCGTATATGGAAGAGCATTCTGATGAGTGCCAGTTTTCTCTATGCCAACTTATTCAGCAAATAGAGGGAGAAAAACCTGATATTCGAACCATAAAAAAACGGATATTTGAGAAATATGGGGACGACGTTCTAATTGCAGAGACCGCAAATAAAGCAGTTGTTTGTTTCAATAATACCGGTTACAAGATCCTCACAAACACATGGTACGAAAATACGAGCAAATTAGATCTTCGGCAAAAGAGGCTAAGTGTTGTGAAAGCAACTGCTGATATCATACGTGAAGATATTCATGCATTTTTGAAAGACGTACATTCCGTCATGCCTGAGTCACTGAAAGTCTTTTTGAACACATTGATCCTCACACAGAAACGAAGCGTTCTAGATGGTTATCATAAAAAATGTGTTTGTAATATCATTAGTGCGACCTCGCTCATTTGTCTCTTCTTTACTACATGGCATTGGGTCATATTTATATCACGAGTTTGGCTCCAAACATCTTGTTGAAACGCTGGTATCCCTAGGCTTTTCAGCTAGAGACAGAGAAACTACTGAGCTTGAATCGTCAGCCATCATGATGAAGTAGATGGCATGCTTGTAAACACTGACAGCCCTCCAGCTAACAAAATTGATCGGGATGAAAAAATACGGGAGAACATGGACACGGAAGCTGAAGAGTATCTTCAACATAGGCCTTTCAAGAGGTTTAAGCAAAGTTAAAAAACCTGTTTTCACAGTTTTGTTGTTTTCAGAGGCATCTCATCAAATAATTCTTCCAATATATTTAAATATACATATCGACTAAGTTTTCGTCTTGGTAATGGTATAACATTTTTGGTTCATAACAGTAAAGGTTTATTGCCATTTGGTGGAAAAAATCTATCGGTTATGTTGTTTTAACTTTTATTTCCAATTATTTCTATGGGTACAAATTGATTTTTCAATATTTTATCATCCAATCGAGCCAGACCTGCCTATTTCTATGGTAAACACCGTTAAACTTTGACATTGTGCCCTGTATCTGTTTCGACATGCGAACGAAAAATTTCATTTGCAGGAAGGTGAGGGTGAGTGATTTATGAATGGGAAATCAATCAGGCTTGTTACCTAGTCCGAGATGTATATCCAGACAGATACATAACTCGGAACAGGAATTTCAGTTAGTTCCTACTGTTACGGAATATATTGAGGGTTGTAAATAAATAGTTTAGAATAGGGGCGAATATTGTACAGAGTGGTCAACTATAATCGAAAAAATAGATAAACCAGCTAAAATAATCCTCGTTGTATTTCTTTGAATGTTATTTAAGAAAGGTTTGTGAAATGTAAATAAAAAGAGCTAAAGCCATTTAACTTTTACCATCGTAAAGGTCGTTCCTTTTTATTAAATAAGAAACAAGCTACACAACCTACAGAACTATATTGCAGGGAAACTTCCAGGACCTTTTGAAAATAGCAAAACTCATCCTAGGAGACCGTAAATCATTCAATAAAGTCCCATTGAATGAATATCAAGAAGGGATGGCAAACAAAATTACACGGTAAACTGAATTTATTAGGGTTGAAGAGAATCGCTGGCTATCCGTCGCTGGACCCACGTATTCTGACTGCTATCCGGAAAAGGACCTGCGTCCACATCCGGACAGACCTTGGGAACATTTAATATTCGTAATAATAATTTTGCATCCCGAAGGGCCATGAATATGGCCATCACGCAACTTACTTATAATAATGTTAATTGAATGTGAAATATGGTTAGATAAAGTACGAATAATTTACGTTGATCATTTTAGGATATTGATATAATTACAGGATTTATGGAGACGTGACCAAGGAATGTTACTGAACTAAAGACATTTATCGAAATTAACGGAAAAGTTTGAAAAATAGAAGTATTTTAAAGACTCGGAGACTAGTAATTCCTTCATTTCTACTTCCTGGAGGAATTTTAGGATACCCGCAGGCTTCAGGCTCTTCTATCCAGCAGTATCCAAAGCATTGTACCCTAAGTGCTATGCATTCTGCAAGTTTCTTTTAACTACTTAAGGAGTCCATTCAGGCTGCAGTGTCCTGTTAGGGAACCTGTCACAGGTTTCTCTTTTTACTTTTTTAAATGTTTCAGTTGATTGATGCAAATACGGTATTTTCATGTAGTCAAATGTGGAAGTCGAAAAAAAAATAGATTCACTCATACTGAAAAGTGGGGTTATAAATAAAAAAGCAAGAAAAAACAAATTTTTACCAAATTGTTCGTCGTTCCGCCATATTAACCACCCAAATTGGCTTCTCTCCATACTACAGCAATTTTTTCAACTGATTTTCCCCCCGACTTCATAAATCCGCTTTGAAAGTCTAAAATCCCCCAACATAAAATGCCAGGCTAACCATTTGGACCCGTTGAATAAATAAAGACAACGATTTCTCGGGGTTGTTCAAGGGGCAATTTGTCTTCGCAATACCACGTGGGAAGGTGTAAATTAGACATCCGCGGTTGTAAAAGATAACCTGTCGGTAAAATTTCCGGCAAAATCTCAGTGAACAAGCAATAAATACGAAACAAACAATATCCATTATTTACGGCAACCCCAGATTAGTTTTATTGTTCAGGGACGGCTTTCTAATAGATTTCCATGCATAAAATTCGACTATGAATGCATTTAACAAAATTATATAAAAAAACGTTGTTATAAAAGGAAAGTTTTATTGATCAAGGTGTGTTATTTTGCCCAAAAGTATCTTAAAAGCAAATATTAGATGATATTTCAGCACATTCTTTCTGTTTCGCTATTACAGTACCTAGTGTTTAAAAAAAAATTAACAGCTGTTTGAGAACCACTAAACTAGGATATCCTCAACATTCCAATGGTCTAATTGTTTTGTGAGCAGTGTTTATTTCCATGAACTGGTGGACAAAAAACAGAATCTTCAGAATAAATCAAGAAAAAGTTTCCATGCCAAGAGAAATTTACATTCGTCTTTTACCCACCAGCAAGATTTAAGATGAAAAATATACTACCGCTACATTTCTCAATGAATCCGCAGACAAAGGCATGATTTAGCATCAATCCAATGTTGACCAGAAGACATTAAGGAATGATCAGATGATTCATGTCAATGCATCAAACTATCTGGGTAATACCTTAATTCAAAAAGCTGCAGAAATGGAACGAATGCAATAGATGGCTTCTGTTTTTTATTCTTCTTCTCTTATTACCTTCTCTTCACAATTTTTTGTGTCTTTGATATTTGTTTCATGTTTGCCTTGGCCAACTTTCATGTAAACATGGAAACGTGAGCATTGGGTGGAGAGATTGATTTGTTCGGTACCACCAGTCCTGCAAAACGGGGAATGGGAAAAAATACCAGCATGGTTCAAACAAAACTGGCTGGTATCTCCATTGCCACAAAAGTACTAATCAGAAAAGGAATTTCTGGCAAAAACATAACAATCTGCACTGACAGCAGACAAGCCCTTTTAGCCTTGAACAGACAACGTGTTACATCAGGTCTAATATTAGAGTGCCACCAAGATTTAGCTAACGCCTCGGTAGATAACAATATTATCCTGAGTTGGGTTAAAGGGCACGACAGGAGTAAATGTAATCGCATTGGACTAAAAATTTTAGGACCCAGCGACACCGTCTGCCTGACGACTTCAGTAATTGTGGAACTAGCTAAACGTTACACCCATGCTCAATCCCTAAAGAGATGGGATGGAATCAAAGGATGCAGTCTTGCCAAGATCACCCTGGGCGATCCTAGGAAGCTGGCGCCGAAGAAATATTTGGCGATGACCAGGAAAACCTACGCTTAACAGTAGGATTTCTGACTGGCCACTGTCAACTAAGGAAACACCTCCATGCTATGGGGCTAGTGGACACACCTCTATGCAGAATGTGTGAACAAGAAGATGAAACTGTCAGGCATGTCTTATGTGAGTGCCCGGAGTTATCGACAATAAGAGAGTGTGTGTTCGGTGAGTCTTGGGCTACACCTGCCGATATAAAGGAGATGTCTCCTAGTGACCTGTCCACCTTCCTGGAAAGGTCAGGATGGACGATGACTTAGGAGGACAGCTCCTCGGGAGGATGTACAATAGGTCACATGTGGTCACCCTCCCCACTCTACAGATACTGAGATACAGATACCACCAGTCTTGGAGTTTATATTTCCAAAGAGTCAATGACAAATATGTTCATTCGTGTAGATGCAAATTGTATGGAAGGATTCATAGGATCCTGTTTCAAAGGATTTTTTATAGGATCTATCTGTCTTCTGACTTTTTCCATTTTGTTAACAATGTTTTGCTAGTTGATTCGATCATTTATTTAAAAATAAAGATTGAGTCTTCACTCGTCCTAAATCCTCGTTGTTGGAATAATTTTCTAGGTTTCAATGAAGATTGCTGTAACTAACTTCACAATAAAATTAATGTTGCAGTAGATTTTATAAGAACAAGTCTGGAAATTTCATACAAAAATTCAGGAGGTATTCCTTTAGTGTTATTTTTTCCAACTCAATTTCTTTCTGTTTTCTATTCTAACCGAACAAGACCGGTTGTTTACCTTCGGCAAGCTCCCACAAGCCGTTCCTGGTTCTCACCTCATTTAGGCCGCCGCTGCTGCCGTTCGCCGCCTTTACGGCCGCCTCACTGACTAACTCTGACCGCGTCGGTAAATACAGGAATTTATAGAAGTGTTTACTTCGAGTCCACGAACGGAGCACAAGCTGGGAAAGCTACGCGACAAACAAGGTAGATGTGAATAATTAAAATTCGGTAATTATCCCGAAGGCAATCTGCCCTGAGCTAATGGGATTTCGGGTAAGTTATTAAGTGGCTGGTGAAACATGACCTGCCTAATTTGGACAGTCATTTCTTGGATAGATTTGTGTTTATTCTATAAAAGAGACGTCTGGAAATTAAGTGTTTTCTTTTCACAGTAAAATGGTTCATTAATTCATTTTGTTATATAGAGAGTACTAAGAAGTTACCAAGAAAAATCTATTTATAGTCTGTATATAAATATCAATAGAATGTGAATTTGCAATAACATTACCCTTAAAACACAGCCAGGCTACTTCAAAGACTCTGAGTATAAAATAGTCTAGCTAGACACAACAAAGTAAGTCTGTTGTGGTGCCAGGGCAAAAAGGAAATCTAACCTCAAAGTAATCACAAGAATTTTCACTGGACACATCTCACTCAGATACCGTCTCTGTAAGATAGGGAAAGTGGACAGTGGAACGCCTTAAATACCTGGAACAGGTCTACTTAGAGGTTGATCAGGTTACAGACCTAGCTCCAAAATGGATAATACGCTTTCTCAGAAGCCTTTTTGACTAAAATATAGATCTTATAGGTCGAAGAGTGGTAAGGCCAACCGGGTCAATCGACCTCCTTGTAATTTAATCACATCTAAGTGTACTTGTTTTTTTATAAGTGGAAGTAGAATATGGTAATTTTTGTAGAAAGAATAACCGTTTATTATTTTGAATTTAAAACTGAAATAAATGCCTGAACGATTTTTCCGGTGAGATTCGACTCGGCAATAACTCTATATTTCTATTAGAAAATGGAGTATAAGAGAGGTAAGGCGTCATGAGTATAGTTCTAATCCCGCGAAGCTCCGTTAAGCCCACACTCCAAGTCATCATCTTAAAGCTCCCCGGCGATCACCTACAAGCATCTAGGAGCTTTTCTACCGATGACTTCCCGCAACAAATTGAATTTGGTATTAGAGTGAATGAACTATGACGAAAGAAAGTGAAACGAAATTGGAAAAGTACAAGTTTTAGGTGTATTAAAGAAGATTAGAAAACACTCACGTAGAAAATAAAAGTTTTATTTCGGTAAAATACATAATGGAAGTTACACTGGTTTTATTTAGGTACGGAGTGGATTAGACACAAATAAAAGTTTATTTGTGCTGTAAAATTGTTTTGAGGAAACAGAAGAACAGAAGTTTATTTTTTATTATAATTATCATTAAAACAAAACTTTGCAAACATTTATAGCATTTAGACCATTGCAACCCACTAATTTGCAACTGTTTAGAGCACCTTTCCGATGTTTTTTTTAATAAATTATATTGCTTCCATTTTTTTAAGAATCACTGAGTACAAGAATTTTTTACAAGAATTTTTTACTATTGTTCAGTAGATGCTTTAAGATAAAGAAAAACCCATCCAAAAGGTCCATAAATGATCCAAAAGAGGTAAATATTTAATGAAAAACTTTTTTGTACCTGGAAATTTACGATGACCCATACATTCCTTTCATCCTACTATCCTATCGTATATCTCTAAAAATCCAATATGGGTATAAAATTGGTCAATAACATGTTTTTTGAGTTATGGTGCACTAAATACAGGAATAATATACAGTGGTATTTTGAATTTTATTTGGGACTCTCATTTCTGTGGTTATAATTTTTGAGATAACTGACTCCTCCATAAGGAGGGTGTAACATGTCTATCGACCTGTTTCGAATTTATAGAATAAATCCTTTCAATTACCGCTCGTCGCCTCATTAGCCATCCCAATCTTCAACCCTGACCATAAGACAATTGACGTCTGCCAACGGTAGCTTCCATTTTTTCAACACCACGAGGGTTTCCGCTATCGACTCTCTTCGAGGAAAGACCTCCATTTTTTTATCGCTTTTATACCTTTCCTATCTAATTAATTTTGCTGTGGTAAGCACAGCCCCAAGGCTTAGGCTAGGATACAAGCCCTAGACCAGGATACAGCCCTGGACCAAAATACCGCCCTAGACCAGGACACTGCTACTAGGATACCGTTCTAATCAAGACATCTCTATCTTCCTATCTTCTTCGAGATCTAGTCTCCATCTTCTCAAGACTTCGTAGAGGCAAGACCTACCTACCTTCTTCAACCATCACCTTTTGCGGAAACAACCACTTCATAAGCTAAGTACCTATAAAAGTACAAATTCTCTTTACATGTGTTCCATTTCCTATGGTAGAAGAATAAATGTAAATTTGTTTTAAAATTTTCTTAATTCTATCTAAATTCTACGAGGCGTTTCTACCTTTTCCGCCCTAGTTTGTTAGTACTTTTTATCGACGTCAAAAAGGTAGTGGCGCCCTCAATTTTTCCAACCTTTCTGTTATCCTTGTGCGACATAAACTTGGGTTCGAATCACCCTCGAGAAGAGTCTCTAGCCGGAGCCCTTCAAGCGAGAGCGTTTACCGTTACAAGGGACTACTACGAGCTATTGGTACAAGGATGGTTCAGAAACACCTTCAGGCTCTGGTGTAGCTATATCTAGCATACCTTTGAACCAGTAACTATCATCTGAATCATGCAATGTTAATACTTGGATTGTCGGAAAATCCGTCGTACCGTCTTTGTCTGGAAGCTGATGAAAGAGCAGAACATATATTTTGTGCCTGCCCCACTGTGACCGAATCAGGTATCTGATGTTTGACAGGGTCTCTATCTCTCATCTCTCACAACCAGAACAGCTAGAGTGTTGGATGTGCGCGAAGAAAGAGAGTGAAAGATGCAGAAATGAAAGATAGAACATTAACGCGTTTGCTCGATGCGACAGTAGCGTACCAACAAAATAGTAGGTACATATACCCTCTCTATTGTAATATTTCAAAAACAGCCTATTATACCCAATAAAAATATGTTTGCTGACGCGCATACAGTTCTCAACATTCTAGCTGTTCTGGTCGACCTATAGACCTAGGGAGACTTAGGGATGCGCCATCCTATCCGATATTTCAGTGTATCGATACTTTTACTTCGATACTCGATATTTTGTATCGATACTATGCTTTTCGATGCATTCCAAGTATCGATAAATTTGTAGTGTACGGGATTTTTAGTGGTAGCGGCAAATGGCGTTATTTATAGTGATGAGCGATATCGTGATTTTTTAATCACGTTGTGAAATGATATCGTGCTTTTTTTAACGAAACTAAAAATAAAACACGAAAAATGCAGTTTTTTGCGTTTTTCGAGCTAATTTTGAGGTTATGAGAAAAAGTCACTGATGAAAAAGTTGTAGATTTTCACAAGATCTACAACTTTTATAATCAACTTTTTATCCTAGGAACTCAACTTTTGCCGAAAATCGCAATAATGTCTTTTTCCACCCCCCAAAAAAAGTGTTTTTTACCGAATAAACGTCATAACTCGAAAAATTTCCAATATTTTAATTTGAAATTTTTTTTCATGGTTTGTGACTATCAAAGCTACCTTCTACTAAATTTTCATCAAAATCGAACATTTTTTAACGAAACCAAAAATAAAAAACGAAAAATGCAGTTTTTTGCGTTTTTCGAGCTAATTTTGAGGTTATGTGGAAAAGTCACTTATGTAAAAGTTGTAGATTTTCTCAAGATCTACAACCTTTATCATCAACTTTTTTCTCTAGAACCTCAACTTTGGCCGGAAATCGCAATAATGTCTTTTTCCACCCCCCAAAAAAAGTGATTTTTAACCGAATAAACGTCATGACTCGAAAAATTTCCAATATTTTAATTTGAAATTTTTTTTCATGGTTTGTGACTATCAAAGCTACCTTCTACTAAATTTTCATCAAAATCGAACATTTTTTAACGAAACCAAAAATAAAAAACGAAAAATGCAGTTTTTTGCGTTTTTCGAGCTAATTTTGAGGTTATGTGGAAAAGTCACTTATGTAAAAGTTGTAGATTTTCTCAAGATCTACAACTTTTATGATCTACTTTTTATTCTAGGAACTCAACTTTAGCCGGAAATCACAATAATGTTTTTTTCCATCTCCCCCCAAAAAAAACTGTTTTTTACCGAAGAAACGTCATAATTTGAAAAATTTCCAATATTTTAATTTGAAATTTTTTTTCATGGTTTGTGACTATCAAAGCTACCTTCTACTAAATTTTCATCAAAATCGAACATTTTTTAACGAAACCAAAAATAAAAAACGAAAAATTCAGTTTTTTGCGTTTTTCGAGCTAATTTCGAAGTTATGTGAAAAAGTCACCAATTAAAAAGTTGTAGATTTTCTCAAGATCTACAACTTTTATCATCAACTTTTTTCTCTAGAACCTCAACTTTGGCCGGAAATCGCAATAATGTCTTTTTCCACCCCCCAAAAAGGTGATTTTTACCGAAAAAACGTCAAGATTAGGAAAATCTCGGATCGTTAACGTATCGATACTTCGAGTATCGATAAATTAGTATTCGATATTCTACTGTATCGATTCTTTACGTTCCGATCCGTATCGATACCTAATATCGATACTTTCTAGTGTATCGCGCAACCCTAGGGAGACTTATGATTTTCGAGTGAATGTATGCATGGCCGGCGATCTTTGCTAAGAAGAGAGAATAAACACTCAGATACTACCAGTTTGATCAATGCGCATCAGTAGGCGTGGCTAAGATAGGACTCAAGTTAAATTTGGCCGAGTATTGTCACACTCTAAAAGGCAATAAATAGCCAAAAGTGATTAACAAGGTTATAATTTCGTTTATGATATTTAAACAATTTACTAAGACACTTATTCTTTTTATTTTCCCCTCCACTCCCATGTATAAGCGTAAGCTTTTTAAGAATGTTTTTTCGGTCGCGTTCAAATAATAACCTACATATTATTTGTCCAATATCGCACAACATTAGTCACGTCATCGTACCCCAGGTATCAATGAATATTTTAATAGGCGCAATGAAATTGATAACATCAACTCATTTTTATTACTCGGCACGAGATGAAAATTAAACTTTGCGGCCATTTCTCTCATATTTAATATATTTCACAGTCAGATTAACATCATTGAGTCTATATAAAATGTGTTTGTTTCGGTGTAAATTTATGGCAAAAACGTATAAAACCACATATTTTTTAGGGTCGGTATTCATATTTATTGTTTTTGCCACATTTTGAAAACAAAACCGAACACATTTTATTCACACCGAAAATATGTGTCGCGTTCAGTACATTAACCAATATATTTATCTATAAATTAAATGTAGAACTGAAATTAAAACGCCTAAAATCGATCGATTGAATAATATTGGAATATAATCCAGCACCCACAAAATTAATCAATGTCGTAAATTCTGAAAAGATTCTGTAGAGAGAATACCAAAAATGTGGAGCTATAATACAACATGTATTGCTTAAATGCAAAAAAGAAGTCACCATCTTTACATAACCGTTTAACTCTAGTTTCATTCACGATTTTTATCCAGTCGAGAGTGGAAATTTCACTTGAAAAGAAAAGTTTCCAGCAAAAGCGAAGTGGGCCGTGAGTTATCTGTTGTTCGCTCTTTAATGACGTTTGCCGTGGAAAGTTAAGAAAACATCAGTAAGAAAGTTTTTAAATGGCACTGAAACGGTCGCTTCCTCTTTCTACGTTTATTCATCGTAACCTGAATGCACCTTAATATAACATTTAGTGCGGTTGAGAAAATAAAACTCAATAAAATAATAATAAAGAAAGAAAATTGAAGAGAGTAAGGCAATTTTTTTTTCTCACCCTGTTATTCTTAAAATAGTTTTCGTTTCAAGTAAAATGAATTAAATTATGGGTATACCCTAATATTTCAGAAATGTAATTGTTATAAATGAAACTAACTGTTTCTAATTAATTCCATTATTATTTCCACTAAATAGTGGAATTAATTAGAAACAGTTAGTTTCATTTATAACATTAATATGAGTAGATTCCACAAAGTAAGGGTCCAAACAGTAAATTCAATTTCAGAAATGCATTTCTCGACAAAACAACCAATTGTCTGAAACAGATAAGTAAAGTATCATAATGTCACGTCGGCGATAACGAGGCCACGAAAGGGGAAAGAAAATTTTAAGAACGATTTGAGTTTTAGTTTCTAGAAAATAACTAAAGTGTTCACTTGAGCCAAATAAATCTATTAAAATATAGTGTGTATTGTGGTGCATATCAGGAGTTAAATAGGTGAGTCTATCTCACAGAGTAATTCATTTCTGCCTGTTATTTGATATTTGATTTTAAAAGTTATTGTATCACATAGAGTATATATATTTGCAAATCATTTTTAATAATTACTTTGTTTAAAGTTCTTTAATATTCAACGTTATTAAGAACATTAATTTGTTGTTGCATTTCCTATTCATCCAATCCTACTGTATTGTGGAGAGATTGCGCCACTTGCGGTTTTTCCATTCCTGATACAGGGTGACTTCTCACGTCACCCATATCTCCTTCCACCCCCCTGTATTGTGGAGAGTTTGAGCCACTTGCAGTGTAACCTTATTTTGCTGTACTGTGGAGAGTTTGTGCCACTTGCAGAGTATTATTATTTTGCTGTACTGTGGAGAGTTTGTGCCACTTGCAGTGTAATATTATTTTGCTGTACTGTGGAGAGTTTGCGCCACTTACAGTAGTTATAATAATTGTTTGTGGAGAGATTGTGCCACATATTCCTTACATGCATTGGGGAGAGTTTGCGCCCCTTGCACCTTTCCTATTAACCCTAAATATTCACTATTAGGCATTTATTTTTGATCAAATGAAGTTTTAACTTTACTTTAGTACTGATACGCATAATCACAGTTCAAACACATAAGATGCACCTTGTATATTATTACTACTTTCATTAATTTTGGGGATTTCAACTATACTAATCGTTAGTTAAATAATTAATCATTATTTATGGCACATTGAATACTCAGGGTGTTTTTCTATCTAATTCCAGGTACGTCATCTCGGTTGTTCAACCTACTTGGACCATGTCCACATGGACTGTTCAATTAAATCCAGGCATCACGTCCAGTGTCTTGTAAATAGTTATTTTCAACATTTAGATTTGTTTTATTATCTATATTATAAACAATATAATGTAAGTACACAGTAAGTAATAAAAAGTTAAATTCTAATTAAATATATCAATCTTTACAAATCACTCATTCTCCTCAAGTCAAGTTTTTCCCACCTTACAAGAGGTATGAATGGAGAAATAATAATATACAGGGTATCCAACCTACAAGTGTCTGCATTTCTTGGACAGAATTTTTTTAAGAACCGATTGTAATTTCACCATGTACTCAATGTTCTTCTTCAGTTCTTCTTTTTCACCAAACATTTACCAATTTTCCATGGAGAGAACTATTATTTTACACGGTAAAAAGTATCTATCAATAATTCCAACAGTTCTTTCTTTAAATACTAAAGGGTGACAATTTTTTTTTGTAGGTATATGAACGTTCATAAAATCCAAAGTGAATAATGGTATTATGGTAATGTCACTACCTTGACGATAAAAGAAGATTTCGGTGTATGTTAAGTGCCATAGTCGTAAGGGAGTTTTCATACGCCCATTTTTTGTTACGATTCGGCTTCATATAACCGAAGAGTTATGTCTTTTCTCAGTTTTAGGTAGATAAGAAAAGTAATGAATGCAAAGGAAGTGATAGGAGGGTAATCTTTCTGACGACTTTTATGATGAATTATTGTTCGCGGATGTTTTACAAGATAGTTCACTAATAGATCTACCTAGATAATCGATATTTTCTATCATATTTCACACACGTTATTTTGTAGATACTAAATTACTATGTCTCTCATGTACATATACTTAACATCACACTATAATGCGCTTTTCACTTCAGTAGTAATTGAGCTGAAAATTTTATACCCGCCATTTTAAGCGGATGTTCAGATGTTCTATTTCGACATTGTTGCTATGGTAACCATCAAATTATCTGAAAAGTTTTCATCCACATGAGCATGTAGACGTAAAATTAGTTAGTGGAAATTTCCCGTCACATGACAGCTGTCATTCTGGTATATAATTTTCTTAAGGAATCCCTCACGTGCTTGAATTCATTGCGGGAAATTTGTCTAGCACATGAAGTTTTTATTGATCACACTTGGCTTAATCTTCTCTATTAAGCAGCGAGACAACATGAAAAAAAAATTATTAAAAAACTACTCTCTTGAACTAGAAACCGAATATAAACATTGTAGAAAAAAACTAAATATCATTATCAGGAAAACTAAGAACGACTATAACTAGTTAAAAATTTCTGAAGCTGGTAACAATTTAAAAAAGGTCTGGAATACAGTCAATGACATAACAGGTCATTCAAAAAGAACCAATAAAATAGAAAATTTAACAATTCTAGATAATAATACCATCCCAATGACTAATAACATTAAGGCAGAAAAGCTGAATAATGTTTTTCTCAAACTTAGGTAACGACATGGCAAATAACATTTCTAATGTAAACCTACCTGAACATTTTCTTGAAGGTGAAAAAAATAATCACTGTATATTTCTAAAGCCAATAACAATTAAAGAAGTAATTGAACATATCTCAAATCTAAAAAATAATTGCTCACCAGGTCCTGATAAAATTGATACATCTTCAATAAAAAATATCCATGAATGTGTTACCACTAAAACACATTATAAATCTATGTTTGCAGCTTGGAAAAACTCCTCAACAATGGAAGGACTCAATAGTCACTCCTAATTTTAAGGCAGAGGATCCAAGTAAATTTACTAATTATAGGCCCATATCAGATATTAATAACTTTGCAAAAATTTTTGAAATGGCAAAAAAATAGAATAATTGATTTCTTTAATACTCATAATATCATTTCTGATAGACAGTATTTTTTTTCTCTACTTACCTCTTGTTACTCAATCCTACATTAAAAAAACGTTAAACAATGAAAAGTCAGTTATTTGATTTTCTTTTTTTCTGTTTCTTTTTTTTCTTCTCTCATTGTTTCGATCGACCTATGTCAACAATTTTTGTAATCAAATGTACCGAAACTAGCAGAAGGAGCAATAAACAAAACAGGCAATTTTGCCTAGGTGAGTTGCTCTTTTTTGCTGTTTCATCACTCTTTTTGATACAAATTTTTTTTATAATATTACTATGTACTTTAAAATTAAATAAATTGAAATTGAAATATAGTATAAGCTTGAAAAGCATATTCCAGTCGAGTAATTAGCAAAAATTATGAAAGATTATGCTTACAATAAGAAAAAAAAAACGGAGAGGACTACAAAGGACTCACAAGCATGTGGAACACCACGGCGCAGATGTTACAAGGAAAGTACTATCAAGAATTTAATATAAATTATAGACCCATTTACCGACATTGTTTTTAAATCTGCCCGTTTGGCAAAGGACTCAAAACGAAAACAACTTCTAGGTAACCAAGAGAAAAGAAAAAGAAGTTCGAAAGCACTTACTGTACAAGAATTATTGGAAATGATGAAAATTCATGACGAAGACCTACAGAATTTACGAGACGTATCGAATACAATCCCTTATCTTCAAAGACCACACAAGGAGGCGCAAAAGCCTTGGACAGTAGCAAATGATTGGTAAGAAACAACACTAACAAAGAGCTTTGCCCTACTCGTCTAATTTTAAAATTATTGGAAAAAGAAAATCCAGAAATCACTTTCTTTTTTTTTGACAGTCCATCCAAATTGGAAAAAAGGAATTTGGTACAAAAACATGCCTATTGGAATCAACAGCATGTAACATGTATATCGACCTGTTTCGATTTTATAGAATTAATCCTTTTAATTATTGCTCGTCGTCTCATTAGCCACTTCCAATTATAGTTCTGTGATCCCAAATTCTTCAACCCTGACCATAAGACAATTGACGTCTGCCAACGGACGCTTCCATTTTTTCCAACGCCACGAGGGACAACCTTTTCCGTTACCGACTCTCTTCGAGGAAAGACCTCCTTTTTTTATCGCTTCTATACCTTTCCTATTCAATTAATTTTGAAGTGGTAAGCAGGATATAAGGCCTAAGACAAAACCCCAAAATACCTCCCTAGACCAGGACACAGCAGTACAAATCAAGACTATCTACCTATCTTCTTCGAAATCTTCTCAAGACTTCTTCAGGAAACCACTTCATATTCAAAGATAAGTACCTAAGTACAAATTCTCGTCTAATTTTTTCGTTTCCTGTGGCAGAAGTATAAATAATAATAAATTTGTTTTAAATCCTATTTTCTTTAATTTTTTTCAATCCTCAACTATGAAAGTTGAGGGAGATATCGCCCGGGGCAATTTTAAGTAACTTTTTTATTATCAACTTTCATTTAGATTCTACAAGGCGTTTCTACCTTTTACGCCTTAGCTTTTTAAATTAGTATTTTTTATCGACGTCAAAAAGGTAGTGGCGCCCTCAATTTTTACAACCTTTCTGTTATACTTGTGCGACATAAACTTGGGGTCGAATCACCCTTGAGAGGAGTCTCTAGCCGGAGCCCTTCAAGCTGACGTCTCTTACCGTTACAAGCATGTCAAAATGGACCAAACTCTCGGCAGAAAAAATTGGCGTAAATACCAAAAAATTTAAAGTCAAAAAACAATTCACATCGCTCTTCCACTATTTCTGCACTTGCAAAAAAGGTGTTGGTGAGCAAGAAATGATCAAATTAACAGGACATTCCCATGCCAACTATTTGAAACCTCCACATCACTTAAAATTAATTGGAAACTTGAGAGAAAAAGTTATTTTTTTTGTTTATGCTCCATTGTTAAATAAAAGTTCTCTAATTTTATTGTTTTTTGTCTTTTCTTCGTGAAATATTTGATAAAATCACTCGCCTCACGGCCGACAAAATTTTTTTCTCTTGTAATATTATACATGAAAATTTACACTGTTTTGGTTCGTTTCCTAGCAAATCACTGCCGATGTAATATTCATAAAATTAAAAGTTGTTTAAATATCCTGCCAGTTCGACGTTAGGTCGTTATAGAGTTTTGATAATTATTGACCATTTTTCCAAATTTTTGACAATTTTTGAAAATATTTGGCAATTAATAACCATTTTTTCAAAATGTTGACAGTTTTTGACAATTTTTGACGATTTTTCCAAATTATTGATAATTTTTGACCATATTTACAATTTTTTGACAATTTTTCAAAAATTTTAACAATTATTGACCATTTTTGACGAATTTTGACAATAATTGATCATTTTTCAAAATTTTTAACATATTTGGCAAATATTGACCATTTTTTAAAAATTTTGACAATTTTTGACCATTTTTCAAACTATTAACAATTATTGATCCTTTTGGACCAATTTTGACAATTTTTGATTGGTTTTGACAATTATTGACCGTATTTGACAGTTATTGACCATTTTTGACAATTTTTCAAAAAATTTAAACATTTTTCAAAATTTTTGACAATTATTGACCAGTTTTTGAAAATATTTGGCAATTATTAACAATTTTTTCAAAATTTTGACGAACGCATTTTCGAATCATCACACTTTTCACGAGTTCACTAGCCTTGAGTCATGAATCGTCCTTTGAAGGGAATACCCTAAAACAGTGGTTCCCAACCTTTTTGCACCTGCGTACTACTTGACTTTTTGAGAAATTTTGGCGTACCACCAGATATAAATATTTTAATAAAAGTATAATATTTACTCTTCTAAAAGTGCTCAAAGGCTTTTTGAATTAAATTCCTGAGAATACTTCATATTTAATGGTTAGATATTTGTTTATTTATATCAGCAAAAAATTAATCATCATACAAAATATACTTTTATAGTCTTTAGTGCGAAACTTGTTGTTATTTGCCTGTGATTAAAATATTAACATTAGGAATAATGCAACTTATCTTCACTTTTAATTCCTCTTCAACACTTATTCTGCTTTTTTTTTATTTTTTATGTACAAGAGTTCAGAAAATCCACTCTCACACAAGCAACTCGTAACAAATGGTATCAAAAATAGCAGAGCTTGCAGGAAGATCAAAGGGTACTCGGTTTTACATCCGATCCAGAAGTTAATTAAAGATTTCTTATTAAAATAATCTTTCATGTTACCATCTTCTGTAAGATCGATAAAACTTTCTTTTAGTTTCAATTCATTTGTTGAGGTTCCCGAAAAATAATTTCTGATCCAGACCACTTTTGAATAATCTTCAGAGAAATACTTTTTAAAGCTTTTTTGAAGGCCTTCCAAGTGAACAATGAATCTGCAACCACATCTGGCATTGGAGATATTTCATTTTTTTCAGAAAATGATGATAGAGCTCCACTCGAAGTTAAAACATTTCATTAGATTCGATATAGTCACGACCTCATTGCTCTCTATTTAGTTTATTCTGAAGAGATAAGAGGATTTCCACAATCATTTGTTGGATGTAGAACTCTAGTTAATGGATTTTGGTTAAATACTCGAGAGTAACTTTAGCGAAGTCAAATGATAAATTGATACCTGTACACAGGTAAATGTACAAATTCACTCAATTTCAGTAATTGTATTGATCAGTTTCAGCACATTTACTTTAATGTGATTAAAATGTGTCACATGTATACACACACACACACAAAGAGAGAAGGCTAACGAAGATGAGACATGCTGTGCATTAATTAACTATTACTTTGTCAACAGCCAACACAAACAATTTATCAAGCAAGATCTCGCCTTAACGAGCTTACGTTACCGTTACGTTTTCTCCATTTTCTACGCCTCACTTAATTAATTACAACCAATTAGTGACATGTGAAAATATTTTTCCAGTTTGGAAGATAATCAGTCGGATGGTGGCAGCTAATTGGCGCAAAACACGCGGAATTACACGCAACGAAGAATTTATCTGATAGAAAAAAATTTGTAGTGCCCCTCGTATAATTTAGTAGGTCATTCACGAAAATATTGGATATATTATGTTTATCAACAATGATATAAAAGTATTAGTAAGCATAAATATATAGTTTTGATTAGGACGACACATGACTAGACATAATTATAACTTGAACTCTACTGAGGTCAGTTGGACTGACTGAAGTCTATATAGATCTAGCTGAAGCTCACATATGTATATAATATAAATATAAATTCATTTAAATAATGTAAAAAATCAGAGTGTTTCACGTCCGACGGTAATGGAATATTAAGAGATCATTTTTTTCATATTTTATTGAGAAACGGCTTCTCCTGGGAGTTCATCGTGCTGGAGGAGTCAATTACACGTACGCCAAAGGGGAATAAGTTCAGAAAGGGTAAGTGGGGCATTGGTGGTGTTACTAATGCTTGTTAACCAGCACCGACATGTATCGATTTTCCCTTATTTTCGTCAAAGTTTAACAAAATATTTCATAAGCATTAATTCACGACATAGGAAAGTGTGTCTAATTCAATATTGATATAAGATACAGGAGGTAAAGCCATTAAAGCACTGGGAATATCTAAAAAAAACGTATTGGACTATAGAAGTGATCGAGATGAATTATCAAAAAGAGGGACTAAGACATGTTTTTGGGGACCAGAACCTTTTTGCTAAGACCATTGGAAACATCTAAGACTATCAAAGATACTTCAGGTGAGATCTAACAGCCTCAAAAAGCTCAAGTTAGTGAAGAAGGAAGAACGTAAATTCTGTGGAAAGAAACAAAAAACCTCCATCACAATCTTGCATATATAGCACTATAGAATCCCGATATTACTGCTGAGTAGAAGAGGTAGACTTGCCAGGACTAAAATTTACAGATATACCAAAATTCCTTCAAAGAATAGGACTAAAAAAGCAACTAGCCAATGGGTAGAAGAATAATAAATCTTCTAGTTCTCAGTGAACGGTCACCCTGAATATGTTCTGCCAATTTATTTGGATATGGATTATTTTCCACTTTCCATTCATCTTTCTATAAAATAGCAATCCACACACAATCCAGGAGAAATTAAAAATAGAATGAATATTCAGAGGAAAATAGTGCCAAATACCAGACCACCACATTGTCACGCCGAAACAAAATTTGATATAACTCAAGAGAAGTTGGAAGGTTTTGCTTTTAAGTATGTTTTGCGGTTTCTTGCAAAACAAATGTTCCGGGATCCGTAAGACGTAAGACGAAACAGACGCAAGGAATGGAACAAGTTTAATTGTTTATTTCAATTTGGAGTGCGTCTCTTAATAGTTGTGTGGAGGAAAGCTTGTATTCTCTACCAAGACTTAGGCCAGTCAGTACGTTTTTACGATTAGTCCACCCAAAGTTAGATGTAAGTTTGGAAAAAAGTCACCAAACTTTTATGATAACGTATACGTTTTGGAGCTGCTCACTCGTTTTTATAGACGAGACGTCAGCGGTGGGGATTCGTTAAAAATGAATTAAAACACCAGACGTACATCAATGTTGGTCCCATCGATGTTACAGGTTTTCCTGCGGTTTTCCTGATAGCCAAATGGCCGATGGTTAAGGACTCATATATCCACAACTGTACCCAATACCCAAAAACATTAAATTTACAAAAAAAAAGAGGGGATCTGTTTTTTCCTCCAGTCACAACCTAATCAAACTAAATTAAACTAACCAACCTAAATCACGTACTCCACCATACACCAAAAAAACACAGAATGCAGCGGTGGACCTGGAGGGTCACGGCAGAAACGAACACGACCTTCTTCTCCCCCCCCAAAAAAGCCCCCAAACCCCCCCTGCAGAGAACATTTTCCTATATCAGGGACAAAATATCACCAAAAACTATTCTACCAAAAAACTTCCATCCCCAAAAAGCCCATTCGAACTTCTCTCTCTCTCTCTCATCAGTGTTGGTCGCTTCACTGCATATGTAGGATGAAGGGACGTATTTTTATGTGAAATGGCAGATATGACCGTGAAATTTGTGCCATTCATTGAAAATTATCAGTGGTATACAATTATCTTTTCATCTATAACTCCGCGTGCAGAAGACCTTACAGTGTGTGTCATGTGTATTGAAATAGAAGATGTCTTAGAAATTTGTATCTCATTCCAATTGAAAATCTTTTCGAACTCAGAAGAGAATTAATTTTAGAACATAGAACAGTTTCTTTCGAAAAAATCTTATATAGTGATTAGAAAATGGCGTCGACTTTTGAAACGGTGGTTGCACACCCCATAAAACCAAATAACGCACTACTTTTTAAATTTCTGCTATCACATATGCTAAAAATATACAGAGTGTTCTGTCAAATAAATCATCTCTTTTTGCAGAGAAATTTCTAGGACAAGCGTTATTAGAAAGCAAATTTATATACGAAGGATTGAATAATAAATTGAGGTAAAAAGCTTTTTCGCGTTTTTCCAGCCCAAAAGAAAAACAAATACGAGGAAAAGTGGTAGAGCCGAGTTATATGTACACTTCTTAACCGTACTATTTATTGCGCTTTATGTTGGGACTCTCCTTTACGAAACATTTACTCCCTTACGAGAATACTTTGGATAACTTATTAGCAACTTTAATTTAAATTATAACTATTGTTCCGGTCCATGAAACGAGCTTCTCAAATTCGAATATTTTGAATGTTTGTACAAAACAATTAACAAGGTCAGTCTGAGAAAAATTTAGGCAAAGTGATTAAAGCTATTTCGAAAACTTCTTGTTCAAATAAAGAAAAGAAGAGAGTTACACTGTTAAATATCATTTTTCTATTAATAATGTTCAGTAAATTTAACAAAAGATACAGCATAGATTCCAATAGACATCCAATCAAAACTTTACTTATTTTAAACAATAAATGTCTTATGAAGATAACACAAAGTCAGACTGGTGTGAAGTTAGCAACCGAATTGACGGAAATATTCGAAGGACCAGTGGCATAACGTGATAGTGTAGTGCTCCTCGTATAAATTAATTAATTTCAGGTCATTCACAAAATAGCGTCAGCAATAATACTTTTATAATATTGGATAGATATATGTATCAACAATGATATAAAAGTATTAGTAAGCAAAAAATATAAATAGTTTTGCAATTGAAGACATAGTACATTTTTTACATTTTACAAATAGATATTAATAAGGTGAACTTCAACGAGGTCGTTGATATTGACTGGAGTTCATTTGTTCATAGTATATATTGCACATATAATTATTTAATAAAAGGATAAACCTGAAGTGACAATGGAATAAGTGTTTTTAATTAGCAACAACCCCTAAACCATTACATGGCGATCCTTATTGGGACTAATAACAGAAAAAATTGTCAAATCTTCAAGGAAATAGTGAAAAGCTTTATGAATAATTCAGAAAAATTGAAAATATTACTAGAAACACATTCGAATGGGTCTGAGGACATCAAAATAGCCAAAAACTACCCCAAAAATTTAAAAAAGTATAAATGACAGGAATGGAGTATCACCTTGCGAATAGTCTCAAAAAATCGAAAATTAATCACTCCAACATATACTAAAATCACAACCCCTTCGAAAGGGTCTAAGGGTATCAAAATGGCCAAAAACTAACCCAAAAAATTCAAAAAAAGTACAAAAAGCATGACGGAAATGGAGTATCACCTTGCGAATAGACTCAAAAAATCGAAAATTAATCACTCCAACATATACTAAAATCACAACCCTTTCGAAAGGGTCTAAGGGTATCAAAATGGCCAAAAACTACCCCAAAAAATTCAAAAAAAGTACAAATCTTCAAAGAAATAGTGAAAAGCTTTATGAATAATTCAGAAAAATTGAAAATATTACTAGAAACACATTCGAATGGGTCTGAGGACATCAAAATAGCCAAAAACTACCCCAAAAATTTAAAAAAGTATAAATGACGGGAATGGAGTATCACCTTGCGAATAGTATCAAAAAATCGAAAATTAATCACTCCAACATATACTAAAATCACAACCCCTTCGAAAGGGTCTAAGGGTATCAAAATGGCCAAAAACGACCCCAAAAAATTCAAAAAAAGTACAAAAAGCATGACGGAAATGGAGTATCACCTTGTGAATAGTTTCAAATAATCAAACATATACTAAAAGCATAACCCCTTTGAAAGGGTCTAATGGTATCAAAATGGCCAAAAACTACCCCAAAAAATTCAAAAAAAGTACAAAAAGCATGACGCAAACGGAGTATCACCTTGTGAATAGTTTCAAAAAATCAAAAATAAATCACTCAAACATATACTAGAAGCATAACCCCTTTGAAAGGGTCTAAGGGTATCAAAATGGCCAAAAACTATCCCAAAAAAATTTGGAAAAGGATAAAAAGCATGAAGGAAACGGAAACCTTGCGAATAGTTAAAAAAATAAATCACTCCAACATAGACTCTACGCACAAGGGGTTGTGCTTTTGGTATTGGAATGATGATTTTTTAAAACAACTCACAAGGTGATACTCCGTCATGCTTTTTATACTTTTTTAAAAAAAGTTGGGGTAGTTTTTGGCTATTTTGATGTCCTCAGACCCATTCGAATGTGTTTCTAGTAATATTTTCAATTTTTCTGAATTATTCATAAAGCTTTTCACTATTTCTTTGAAGATTTGACAATTTTTTCTGTTATTAGTCCCAAGGATCGCCATGTAATGGTTTAGGGGTTGTTGTTAATTAAAAACACTTATTCCGTTGTCACTTCAGGTTTATCCTTTTATTAAATAATTATATGTGCAATATACACTATGAACAAATGAACTCCAGTCAGTAGCAACGACCTCGTTAGAGTTCACCTTATTAATATCTATTTGTAAAATGTAAAAATGTACTATGTCTTCAATTGAAAACTGTTTATATTTTTTGCTTACTAATACTTTTATATCATATCATTTTAATACTTTTTTTAAATTTTTTGGGGTATTTTTTGGCTATTTCGATGTCCTCAGACCCATTCGAATGTGTTTTTAGTAATATTTTCAATATTTCTGAATTATTCACAGGGCTTTTCACTATTTCTTTGAAGATCTGACAATTTTTTCTGTTATTTCCTATCACGGGTATTTTTTTCCTTCGGGTATTTTCGTCAATTCGGTTGCTAACTTTTGGTTGCCAACTTCACACCGGTCAAAGTCAGATCAGTCACCAATAGATTGACCAAAGGGCAAAGCGCCCATAAGCAAATTACTTGGTAAGATGTATACCGAGCTATTCAAAGGGTTTGGGAACTGACCTCATAATCGTATGAGATGCAGGAACAAATATAACCAAGCTATAGTGCTTAGGCAAACACGCGACGATATTCCAGACAGAAAATAGTATGGACAATCTGTGATGATGATTGCATTCAAATTTTAAACTTGTAAGTGTCCCAGTTAGACTCTTACCTCTTCTGACTCATTGTACCATTAAGGCTTCCTTACATTCCCATAAACAACCAAATCAATAAAAAATGTTGTTCTAAGAAGAATTATAACTTAATAATGTATATAAGAACATCTCTATAATTTAATGTGTGCAAACCCAAAAAACAAAGCACTTTCAGTTCCGAAGTCCGTTTGGAGGATATTTACGAGACTGCTGGAATTATACAGTGCATTAAACGGACTTGAATCGGCTCCAGTCTAGCAAAGAGATAACAATGCCATACTTATCGATCGTAGTCGGTCGGCATGTGATCGTGACCCCCGGTTCTAATTCTATCAGGGTCAGTTGTTATAACATCCCGCGGTCATTATACATGGTTTTCTTTGATGTTTATTGTTTTTAATCAGAAATGTCAGTAGAGTATAGAGAATACATTTATTATCATAATTGCTTTGTACTACATGCCCTGGGTAGAGATGCTTTTTGTACCTTTGTTTGTGCGTCCCTTCTTTAAACAATAAACGTTTTATCCTAACAGGTCACTGCTGGCTGAATGGGCACCTCAAAAAGCTCAAACTAATGGAGGAAGAAAAATGTAGATTCTGTGGAATGGTAGATACTGGCGGATTGCATAGCATTACAGAATTCTAGGTAACAACAAATGGGAGGCTGCTGAATAGAAGAGGGACATTTATCTAAACTGAAGTCTGCGGTTATTCTAAAACTGCTCCAAGAAGAATTTCCACAGCACCTGAGTAGAGGAAGGAGACATGCAAGATCTTTTAAGTGCATTTCGAGACGTATGCTTTTAGGTAGCTCTAGAGAAAAATTCAAGGAGTGCCGACCACTCAATAACTCCTCTTCGACCAATATTAGTGATGAGCGAAACTGGTCTAGGTCTTGCGTTCTTGGTCTTGCAAAAATGCAAGACCAAGACCAGCTAAAGGATTGCAACACCAAGACCAAGACCGTGTGTGCAAGACCAAGACCAAGACCAAGACCAAGACCAAGACCAAGACCAAGACCAAGACCAAGACCAAGACCAAGACCAAGACCAAGACCAAGACCAAGACCAAGACCAAGACCGTGTGTGCAAGACCAAGACCGAGTTGTGCAAGACCAAGACCGCAATGCAAGCAATTTGAATTTTGAATAAGTATAGCTAATTTAAATAAAAACATGTTTGTTGAACAAATTATTCCACTCACAATATTACCTGTGATATCACATACTAACAAGTGTACCGTGCTAAAACGAGGATCTTGTTGTAAACCCATTTAAAATGAAGGGTTGCCGGTTGATTTATGGGGGGTAGTTAAGATATAATTTTATTTGTTTACCATATATCTGTTTTTGATGGCCCATCTTGGGTCGTAACAGATCCATAAATAAATTATCGAACAATATCAAAAAACGGCGGCAGATGTACCAATACGTGACAATACTAGACATTTTGGTAAAGGATCATAAAATGTTTCATAATAATTTTGTTGTGGGTTTTTCCCAACTATAAAATACAAGACCTGCAAGACCACATATGAGGCTGCAAGACCAAGACCAAGACCAAGACCAAGACCAAGACCAAGACCAAGACCAAGACCAAGACCAAGACCAAGACTAAGCCGGTCTTGGTCTTGCTTTGATCATCACTAGTCAACTATCCATATCTGTCTGAGTTATCCTACTGCTAAAGGCGTGGAAGCAGCTGAAATTCATCTTCGAATTTGTGAAGTATTTGGAGAAAACATTGTGAGTAATGGAATGGTGAGGAAGTGGGTTAGAGCTTTCAAAGATGATCGCAAAAGTGTTCATTATCTATCATTACTGGTGATTTGATGCAAGGTAAAGAGAATCATAATCTCTTCGTTATTTCAGAAATTTCCTCACGTTTCGAGAAGTGTTTTGTATGAAATTGTGACCGAATCGGAAACTATGCTCAAGATGGGTAGGTACCAAAAACGTTGACGAAGAAGCACAAAACCAAATGTCAAGCCAGTGCTGGGACACTGCTGGAGCGCTAAAAAAAGGGTAAATAATCGTTCCATGTAGATTCAACGAAAACTGGTAACAATTAAAACTGTAAACAACAAAAGGACTATAATTGCACAAGGGTATTGTTGTTAAATGAACCAACACGAATCAGATTGTTTCAGGAAACAGTTACCGGTTAAAATAACAAAAATATCAATTTTTCAAGGTAGCGAGTGAAAATTCTATTCGGTTTCCACAGAAAAACAACAACTTTCTCGTTGTATTATAATTAAATGCAACACAAATATGTTTGCTAAAGGAAATTATGTTATACTTACATGGATAGCACGAAAAATGTGCGCAAAATGAATTTTTTTAGCCTCGGGGAAAAAATTGTTGGGGTAAATATAATGCTCGAGTGAGGAAATATCATGTTCATGAAATAACACAAAATGTTTGGCTTATTTTTTCGAAATGCAACATTTTTCGTATATCTACATTCATCCACGATAAATATTACACAAAAGGATAGGATTCTTTCAAGTTTTAATTTAAAAGTATAAATAAAATGTAATGCATTGAAAATTGAAGATAATGGCTTTCCATGCAGTTTTTTGCTTCTCCCAGCAACCTTTTTATTTAGTTCGAATAAAATGATAGGTCCAATTCCCTCAAACCTTACCTACCTGAGACGTATATGTATAGGGAGGAACCTATCTATTGGTTGGACATAGAAGAGGAAGAACTGACTAATTGGACTCCTGGATCTAAAGTGGCCAAGGGAGGATTTCACCAAGAAGGATCTTGGTAAGGACAACTAGTATTTTGATATAAATGGTACAACCAAGAGCACAAAAAGCCTAAAGGCTTATGACAATCTATGGTGAAAAATGCCTCCTTTCCTTAATTTGTGCCTTTGTCAGAATATATCCCTTTTCGTAGTTAATCCTTAGAATTTTTTGTTATAAAATTAACCATCCTTTTAGGTAAAAGAAAGGAAATTAAAAATAAGACTTTGAAGTGGAAAACATTTGAACTTTATGCCTTTTGTCACACGATCGACAATAATTCCTCAAATAAAATAACGTCCTGTCCGATGGAAATATTCAAATAATTTTGATCCTTGCTTCAACAACCGTGCTTTTATAGTCAAGTGGAGCAAAGTAAAAGGGATCCTAAAGGCATTTCCTTTGTAAAGTAAAGGATATTTGTCACACACGCATATTTCCGATTTTCCGGAGTCTGTACCAGCCGAATTCGCGTTGGCACTTTGTCACCTCGATTTCAGACATCAGAGGCGTGGAATATTCTTCAGAAAGCAGAATAAAATATGCGAACAAGTAGGAATATTTGAAAGACTACTTGACAGGTCGACTTTTTTGTATTGGGTTGTAGATGAGTTTATGGTTTTTATAGGAAAATAAAACATTGCACACGCTTCAACTTCTTTGAAATGGAAAGGAGATCGTGGAAGGAGTACTCAATATCTGGCATGGAATAAAGAAATTTAATTGAAAAAATTTTCGTAGAGTCTACTGTCTAAGAAATGATGAAGGTCGTCAAAAAACTGTACTAGATTTCTTCAGGGATCGAATAACGTTAAACGCGCGAGGATAGAAATTCAGTTGGGATTAAATCGGAGTTGTATGACGGATGATCCATCTATAGAGCAGTGGCAAGTATCTATATTATATTTTTGCGAAATGAACCTTGCTAATTGATAGGAGCTCCTAGATAACTGTGAACAGATCGAGATTAAGTTCAATCTCATTTGAAGCAATTTGTTAAAAAAGAAGGAAACTTTCAACTTGAAATACCTGAATTAATTATAAATAAAACAAATATATAGGAGCACGTCTTTATGACGATACATTTTTACACTTCATGGATTAAACGAATGTTTGCGTTTTCTCAATTACCCCATAAACGTTGTAATACATACACTAGTCCATGAAACATTGCATTTAATGAAGATAAATGGTTTTAGTCTTCGTCTACATCGACCATGGTGGTGGAAATATTCATAGTTCAGGCGAGTAATGATTTTAGAAGAGTCGAAAGTATGCTGATACCTAATTCACGTATTTATACATTTGGTTATGATGCTGGAAGGGTGAAGGATACGGAAAGAATTGACTTGGAAGTGCGATCGATAGTAGTTATAAATGTATAAATAGTCTTAAAAAATCTATCTACTTAAGCCTCATTGTGCAAGCCCGATTAGACAATTAATGGTTACAGGGTCGAATTAAAAAGTGAATGAATAATATTTGTATTATTGTTATGTTTTTGCCAGCAAAGATTACATCTTTAGCGTCAGGATGTGGAATTTTTTTTTGTGAAGATGTCACTACAAGCTTTCTAATTATCATCACAAGCCAATGGACGCCATATTGGATTACAGCAAAAAAATCACTCTACGATAAAACAAACACCAAGATAACTCTTTGGAAAGCTAAAACTAACGTTACGAAAGTTATACCTACTAGTTCTATTGCAGTCAGAATAGGAATTTTTTCCTATTAATTGTTTATTCTAAATCATTCCATGTCGATTAAAGAGATAAACTTGATAATCCCAATCTATGTTTACATCAAATTTGATTAATTTATTCATAATTAAAAATTATATAAAACAATTTACTGTTTTATAAAATGACATCGAATGAATTTAACTGAAATTCGAAAATAATTTTTGTATTCGTAATATGATACCTTGTTAATATCGAATCGAATTATTGAATATTTAAATGGTAAATCACTAAAAATAAATATTTGTTAATTACTGAAAAATATATTCCCATATTTACTCAAATCAAAAATAAATATTTTGCTTATTTGTACTACAAAATTGTTCTATATATAATAAATCACAAAAAATTATATTACCAATAATTTGTAAATATAATACGTTTATCTGAAAGTTTATAATATCGTCTAATCAAAAGCAAATTTGAAAATTTTCAAATTAATTGACACAATTTGGGTAGTGAAGTAGGAAAATATGAATCCCAAAAGTTTACAGATTATGGTAAAGAAAAAATTATAGCGAGTTTTTTTGTGAAATTACAAACGAATTTCATGTTGGTATTTTGTTATGTATGTTTCAATTTATTTTCCCAACAAAAAATTCGGAAAATAATTAAAAAGTATTTTCCGTCCTTTTACTTTAAAATTAAAACTATTGTAATAATGCGCTAAAAAAAAACGTGAGTACGCCTTTGTACTCGCATTTCTCTGTAACCGTTTGACTGACATTCCTTTGAATCGAGGAATTATTGTTTAAAAGTGGAAATGTCCTGTTTTCCTGTTGGATTTTTCACGTGATCTGTTCAATATCGTTTTACAAAAGAGATCCTTCTGTTACCGAATGTCATTGAAATCTGCGTGGTCTTTTAATTTGCAAACTTTTTTTTTCAATGGAAAATGCTGAAATTTTTATCCGATTTGACAAAAAAGGAGGACAAATTCTTGGAATATTTAATTTGAATCCAGTTCTAATATTACAAATACCCTCTGTAGAGTACGATCCATACCTTTCAAGCAAATGAAAACATTCAAAACGTTCCAAGGTATGTGGGTGTTGCCTATAATTAAAAAAAATTACTCAATTATTTTAATAAATTCTCTATAAAATAACAGTACAGGAGCCGAAGAAGGATCTACCTTAAAGAGTTAAAATTTCAACTAAGCTTTTTTACTAAGCATTGTAAGTGTGTAGTGAGTTTTTGGTTTGTCATTTGAAGTGAAGATGGCAACACTTAGTTTTAACGAACGATGGTTTATATCCTACTGCAAAAGTGTGTCTCCTTCAGTCTAGTTTAGGGATTCTAGACAGGATTACACTCTTATGGAGGTAGATAAATATATAATTTTTCTAATCTATCAAGTTTAAAATACCAGTTTAGCTTAAATGTAAGGCTCATTGATAATTCCAATCTCTCATTGAACCATATTTTCCTTAGTAAAGCCAATCTTACGTACAATACCGTATGTCTTCACTTGAATGGACAAAGCTGTGCTTAAAATTTCGTGCATATAACGATAATTTTTTAAGCCTGGCTTACTTGTTAAGCCAAGGTGGTGCAATCAGACATCAAGTTGCCTACCATGTTTTATGGGAATTTTCATTGCAAATAAGTAGAGAAGTAGACTATGGACGGCAGTTTTATCACCACAAGATATAGAACATTGCGTAGTTCTAAGTTTGAAATTTGAATTATCTGCGAAAGGATATTAAATAGAAAACCGAGGTTCTGTGGAAATTTTGCACCATTTACCTTGTACAGAAGCACATGCCACCTATCTCATATTATTCAAGTTTACCGTTTCCCTTGAATAATTTAGGTGCATCATTTGAACGAGAAAGTCCCATATATAACCTCATGTATGTGATACAAACCGCGTTTCTGACATAACGGCGTGTCCTGGAAACCTATTTATCCCTTTAATAATTACAATTACTAGGTTATGTCCGTACATCAACAAGAGAAAGAAAAAAATGCATCAAGGCACTGGAAGGTATATAGCGTGTCCTAAATTATCGTTTACAAGCAATATCTCGCTTAATTTAAAAGATAATTATTTCCCGCAGATTCCGTACAAGCTTCAAAACGTCTTAAAAGCGCTCTTGTAGACACAGCCTGAATCATAGCTGGTGTAATACTACGACATCCCTCACGAATGCGTTCTTTCAGATAATCTAAATCTACCTACAAGCTGTACTAATTCTTTAAGATAACCCCACAAGAAAAGTCCAGTAGCGTTAGATCGGACAAGCGGGGAGGCCAAGCTATAGGTCCGTAAGTACATATCCATCTGTTGTGAAAAGACTGATTGAGATATTCCGCAATAATGCCTGCATTATGAGGTGGTGCTCCGTCCTCTTGCCAGATCATTGTATTTCGCTCTGCCAAAAGAAATGTCTTCCATAAGTTGAGGTAATTTGTTTTCAAGAAAATCTAAATACCTGTGTCCAACCAATATGCCCTCGTAAAAGTATGGCCCAATTAAATGACCATTGAATAACCCACACCATACATTTTATACCCCAAACGAGTTGAACGAACCCAGTGAGGATTTTCCTACACCATTGTTGCGGAAGCGGCTTCATCACTCCAAAATATTAGATTTAATAGTAAGGGATTGTCGGTAATCATAACATTGATTAGAGATGTGAATTCTAGTCTTCTGTCGAAATCAGTAGGCCTCAGTCCTTGAACTAAATGTATTTGTGTTGCTTCAAAATCCTCTGTATCGTGCTCTTGCTTATTCCCAATTCTTCAGCTATGTTTCTAACAGAAGTATGAGGATTGACACCAACATACGCAAGTACATTAATTACATTATCTAATATTTTCAATACTAACTTCTCAGTGTAATCCAAAAGTATACTCTTGGAAACCATTAGCTCAGACCACTTGTACATTCTACTTTAAAACATAATCATTTTATTATTTTATTAGGTTAGCTTAATATTTAACAGCGTGCTCTCGATTGTCACTTGACAGCGACAGCTGAAAGTAGGTCAACGGCGTGAGCCAACTACGATCAGGCCTATTCTACACCCAGAAAACTGTTGAAAATTGTCAAAAATGGTCAATAATTGTCAGAAACTGTCAAAAATGATCAATAATTGTTAAAATTTGGAAAAATTGTCAAAATTTTGAAAAAATGGTCAATAATTATAAAAAACTGTCAAAAATGGTCAATAATTGTTGAAAATTGTCAACATTTTTGAAAAATGGTCAAAATTTTTGAAAAATTGTCAAAAATGGTCAATAATTGTCAGAACCTGTCATAAATGGTCGATAATAGTTAAAATTTGGAAAAATGGTCAAAATTTTTGAAAAATTGTCAAAAATGATCAATAATTGTCAAAAATGGTCAATAATTGTTAGAATTTGAAAAAATGTTCTAAAATTATCAAAATTTTTGAAAAATTGTCAAAAATGATCAATAATTGTCAAAACTGTCAAAATTGGTCAATAATTGTCAAAAATGGTCAATACTTGTTAAAATTTGAAAAAATGGTCGAAAATTGTCAATAATTGTTAAAATTCAAAAAAATGGTCAAAAATGATCAATAATTGTCAAAACTGTCAAAATTGTTCAATACTTGTCAAAAAAAATCAATAATTGTCAAAATTGGTCAATAATTGTCAAAAATAGTCAATAATTGTTAAAATTTGAAAAAATGGTCAAAAATGGTCAAAAATGGTCAAAAATGGTCAAAAATGGTCAAAAATGGTCAAAAATGGTCAAAAATGGTCAAAAATATGGTCAATAATTGTCCAAAATTGTCAAAGTTTTGGAAAAATGATCAAAATTTTCGAAAAAAAAAATTGTCAAAATTTTGAAAAAATGGTCAACAATTATAAAAAACTGTCAAAATTGGTCAATAATTGTCAAAAATGGTCAATACTTGTTAAAATTTGAAAAAATGGTCGAAAATTGTCAATAATTGTTAAAATTTGAAAAAATGGTCAAAAATTGTCAAAAATAATCAATAATTGTCAAAATTGGTCAATAATTATCAAAAATAGTCAATAATTGTTGAAATTTGAAAAAATGGTCAAAAATGGTCAAAAATTTTGAAAAAATGGTCAATAATTATCAGAACCTGTCAAAAATGGTCAATAATTGTTAAAATTTGGAAATATGGTCAATAATTGTTAAAATTTGAAAAAATGGTCAATAATTGTTAAAATTTGGAAAAATGGGCTAAAATGGTCGAAACTTTTGAAAAATTGTCAAAATTGGTCAATAATTGTCAATAATTGTTAAAATTTGAAAAAATAGTCAAAAATGGTCAATAATTGTCAAAATTTTCGAAAAATGGTCATTTTATTGTGCATAACAAGCAAGCTTCTGTCGGCGGTCGGACGACCGCCCACCTTTTTTTTGGATTGGTGTAACACTAAAAAAATTAAAAATTAGACGGAAAATGTTCTTATTTCATATTTCTCGGAAAAGTCAATGGAAATCATCAACGTTATGGTCCCATTATTCAATGTTGAAAACTACCATAAATTTAAATTTAAACATTGATATAAGTAAATTTCATAAATTTATTCCTTCAAAAGCCTACGTAAGACTGTACTACGAGTTTTAACATGTGTTCAAACAAGGCACTGCCATATGCATAGGTAGGTACCTCAGAAAGCTCAAACTAGTGGAGAAGGATTATTGTAGGTTATGTGGGGTTAAATCCTCCATTCACATACTTGTGGAACGACACTGCAGAATATCAGATCATATCACCTGAAAGAATTTCAAATAGAAGACTTGCCTAAATATGCAGCTATGAGAAACTGGTACCTAAAAATCTAATGTCAACAACATATGTCTCTAAACAACAAAAAATTTCCTGTAATAAAAATACATTCCCTTTATTATGTTCCATTAACGATTTTTATTACGTTCTAGTTTAGAAAAACAATAGTAGCCAAGGGCATCTTACACTCATTAAAGTGGAAAAAAACCCCACTTATATTTTTACGAGTCTAATAATCAGACCTCGTTGTGAGCTGCTAATTTCAGACATACTGTGACCAATTCAAAAAAAAACTTTTTCTTTGAGAAATTCACCTTTTTCTACTACTATATAATGATTACTCCGACTTCGGCATAATACACATTTAAACATGTATTGCATGTTCACCAAAATCGTTATGCCTACTAACTGTATACTCTTTCTTCTGGTAAAAAGAGTCTGTTCAGTAATTACGAATCTGATAAAAATGAAATAAATCATTTTGAATACGCAACATATACAGGTAGAAACTTTATTAATAATAACTGTCCACTATAAAACATGGAAAATATCCAAATACGTTTGATCGTTGTTTTGGAATTTTCTCCGAAATATGTCATAAGTTGATCAAAAATATTGTAACATGTCCATTAACTCTAATTGCCCTACCGACTGTCTCTCAAAGAAGATCTATTAATTAGGTCCATTTGAAGTAACCCTAAGGATGATTTTTGTTGCATATTAGAATGTTTTTCTACACCATCATCTTGCTGTTTCTTGAATTCTTGTATATTATTCTCAAAGTTGATATTTTTAATTAAAAAATTATGGTGTTATACTTTTGTGCAAACATTATATTGAAATATAGGTTATATTATCGTTAAAACGAAGAAAAGAACTCTAAAAGATTTCTGGAATCTGGAATGGCTACCAAAATAATGCGTTTTGTTTGGTTCAAAATATTGAAATCTAAATTTCCACGATAAAAACATAAGACAAGATTAAGATATGTTTCTTCAACAAGTACATCAAGGTACCACTTACTTTTATCGTAGGAAAGCTCTTACCTGAAAATAAAAACAAAAAATTAGTCAATTTTGTTCAATATAAATAGCTATTTTCCTACGATCACTACCCAAAGTAGGCTTTTGCACACTCAAATCTAACCGCAAAGTTGATGTTTTCCGCGAGCTGTCATAATTTGGCGCTCTTAAGCAGAAAGTAACTTTGGCGCACGCCTAATTTTATTTATAGATAAAAGAGAGCTAGTAGTTATTTCAATATAAACTGTAGAATAAATAAATATTTTAGTTGATTTTCTAATATGTTAAAGCATCCAACAGTATTTTCCGTAATAATTTAATGAGAAATAGGGAAATCTAAAAAAATATCTGACATTGTAATAAATATCTGAAATTAATGTAATAAGTGTTGCCTACGTACATAGGTACACTAAACTGCAAACTGGAAACTGCTAAGTACAAACAATGGCAATGGGTAGGCAACACAATATACTTGCAAATAACTTACGGATTAAAAGAATCAAGTATGTCTATGTCAAAGAAAGAACCTAGTGCATTGTCACTGAAATATTTTTTGAGATAGTTCTGTGCTGTGTAATTGTATTAATATTTCACTAAGTACTTAAAAAAACAAGAAAAATGGATACAAGTGATACTGATTTTTCAAATACACCGCTAGATATTGTCGAGGCGGCCAAAAAAATAACTTTAAATCTACTTCCGGAGAAATCCAAATTAAAGTACGAAAATGAATATAGTCTAATTATAAGTTGGTGCAGATCCAAAAAAATTAAAAGATATTCAGAAAATGTGTTATTAACATATTTTGGGGAAAAAGCAGCAACATTAAGTCATCAATTTTATTTTGGTGTGATCGTAGAAAAAATCTTGTGTGTATTTCGAGCAGAAAGTCCTTTGGTAGTCTCGACAGATTGCCGCGCTCCGCTGACGCGTCGCGCGGCAACTTTCTGTCTCGACTGCCAAAGTACTACTTTCTGCTCTTGATACACAAATAGCTATTGTGTATTAAGAGCGGAAAGTGATAGTTAGAGAGTTGCAATCTGCCGAAAGCGGCAACGCACTTTCTGCTTGAATTGCACACAAGATTTTTTAAATGATCACATTATTTTTAGACAAATAATTTAAAAAAAAAACATGAAAAATTCACTTTATTAGAATGCGATGTTGAAAACATGTAACAATTACTTATTATTTTTATTTATTGCCTACAATGTTAAAGTCGAATGTACAGTTTTGGCAATCTTTATTATTTATCCCAGGACCTGAAGAAGTCGGAGGTAGGATAATATCTTCTGAATCTTTTTCAGCAATACCAGATATAGGAAGAATCGAAAGTTCTTCGCTAGTTGGTACTGCTGCGTTCCCAGAAATTTTTTGGAAGGTATCTATTTTATTGTTAATGGATTCGGCGATATATCCTTCAGCCACATTACTGCTCTTCCACCCACCATGTTTTTTAAGCTGAATTAAGTCGCCTCCACCATTTACTAATAATGACGAAAGCACTGACCAGTAAATAAATTTTTTTTACTTGCAAAGTACTTCGAAGCATCGAATATTGTGACCACAAGGTTGAAGATTTTAGAGTTTTTGATTTTTCGTCAAAATAAGTCAGCAATACATTCTCCGAATATTTTTTAATTTTCTTTGAGCGGCACCAATCCATGAAAATATTGTATTGTTTTTCGTATTTACTTCTGGATTTAGTTGGCAGAAGATTAAGAGTAATATTTTTAGCAAAATATGCTATATCTGGAGGTGTGCTTGAAAATTCACTGCCACTATCCGTTTTTCAAATAGCTATTTATATTTTTATATTTTTTATAAACTAAAAATGAAATAATGACGTCTCATTAATTTCATAGTCTACTATTTGCACAAAATAGTAGGTAGGTACTTAAATAATATGCAATCACTATTGCAGCTAGGTGTATAATGTATTGCCTACCTTCCGACTGTTATATTTTTACTAGGTAAATTTTATAAAATAAGGTTTAATTTCGTTCGAAATATATCTTTAAATATTAATATTTCAACTAAAATATTCAGACTGCCCTACATTTTGTTTTAATATACCAATTATTTACTACCTTTCTTTTGTTTATTGTAAATGAAAATAGGCGAGCGGAAAAGTACGCTCTAGAGCGGAAATAATGTTAAATTATGACAGATCACGGAAAACATCGACTTTGCGGTTAGATTTGAGTGTGCAAAAGCCTACTTTGGGTAGTGATCGTAGGAAAAGTGAGTTTTTAGTTCCTCTGAATATTACCTACCTAATGAAAAAAAATTATCAAAATCGAATCATAATTGGGGGAGTAGTCGCGTAACAAACATAGAAAAAACATACAGTTTAAGAGCCTAATCTTTTAATTGGTTTTAGGCATGAAATATTTGAGGCTGTGTTCATAGTATTCGTAGTAAAACAACAGTCAATAAAGAAAAACTTTTTATTAGAATTGAAAAATGGAAAAATTAAATTTTCCGTCGACCGTGTATTAACATATGCTATTAACGTTCTCAAAATTAGACAAAATCATACATTAATGACCCCCATTAATGCATGATTTACCTACATTAATCAACGATTTTATGCAGGCAACCCAACGCACATCTTATACATTATATTTATTTTGACAGTTACTTGTGGTGTAGGCAACCAAACATACAATAACGTCTTCAAAAAATGAATCCTAGTATAGAATACTTCTAGTTTTTGACTTACATATCGTTTTTATTTTATTATTCTACAAAATTATAATAATATTAGTGTTGAAATATCCAAAATATAATGTAAGAAAAACGAAAACAGTGACATTTGAACTAGCGACCTTCTCTGTGACATTTCAATGTCATTATTTATTTTTGACAGTACTTACCTATGAAACAAATAAATATTTTTAGTTTTTAAATATTGAGAAAAACGAATACAACTGATACAATCGACGGAAAAGCTTTGTAACTAACACGAGTATTAAAAGGGCAATTAACAATCTCGAACATTAACGCACTCGCTCTGCTCGTGCGTTAAATTATCTCGATTGTTAATGGCCCTCATTAATACACTAGTTGGTTAAATAACTATTAATATATAAAAGCTATGTTTAATTTTGTTTCAATTATTGTTAACACATTGATAGACAATTTAAATTTTCTTTTCTACAAGAACATGACATTGTGCGACAGATATATTACATTACATGGTTTAATTAAGGAGAAAGGTAGAGCATTTTTAGTCATTAGCTTTGGATATAAGTTTCCTTCTCGTAGCTCTTAGCCAAAAACATTATTCAGACAATGCCAAACGCCAACAGAATTGGAGGACAACTAATGATACGCCTCTATACAGAGCATTTATATGTCTTGCAAGAGCTGTACTGGGAGATAACATTGAAAATGAGTTTGTGCGCATGGGGGCGGGCTCGCCATCACGTTTGGCGCTTGCTGTACATTTTTCACTACCTCTGCTCTATATCTGTTAAAAGTACCACGGCAGGGGGGGGGCGGAACGGCAACGCACCGCACTCGCTCGTGGCAACCTGTTTTTTTATATAGCTAAAGGTCCCTAGAACCCAAATCAAAAAACAGTTGGCGGTCGGCAAATTTTGCAAACGAGTATCCAATTCGAGCCTGCACTAATTCTTGCTTCCAAAACGGCAATTATGACAAAATTAGTTCAATTTCTGTTCTTTTAGGTCTCAGTGAATATCACCCGGTTCTGGATTTTAATGTTGGCTTCAGGTGATTTGTTGTAGTTGGTTCTTTATTCGGAGATGCTTCCTCCCCTATTTCCTTCTCCCCCTGCAATTTTCCTCACCCCATTTCTTTTCTGTTTCATTTCCTTCTCCCTCTTTCACTTTCTTCTCCATTTCCTCCATCCTTCTATTCTTATTGCAAATACTGGACCCTTATACATTCCCAGATGATTTATCCTCGAATATAATCAGGTTAGATTAGATTAGATTGGATCAAGTGGCTAATCGGCCAATTCCACTGCGACCTTTTCAGATCTATTGTGGTCCTCTGAAACTATATATATATATATAATCAGGTTGATGAGAGAGAAATTTCCGCCGTTTGACGCTATGAACATTTTTTTATGAAATACTTCTGGTTTTTAAAGCCGTTTCTTAGCCATACAAAATTCGTCTGTTTTTTACCACAGTATCGATAAAAATCGTATCATATATCTGGACCTGAGTAATAAAAGGGACAATCTCAATTTAAGCACTTTTTCTGGAATGCATATTTATTAAATTGAGTGCAGTATATATGATGATGGCGATTGGCTTAAAATAAACCTTCAGAACAGAAACACTTCGGAGTTTGATCTTTTGGTCATAAAAAGAAAAAAATATATATTAGCTTTTTTTATTACCAAACTCCAGATGTTTTTTCAGCAGTTTAACATTTCCACCTTACACGCTGATGCTAAATGCTTTTAAAGTCGCTTGTCTCTCCGAATTTAAGAAAATTGGTCTAACTATAGTTTGGCAAATATAACTAAAGCTGTGAAAGGAATGCGGTCGAAAACATTCCATATTGCCACGTTTAACTATGGAAAAGCTAAAGTGCTAAGTATGTAGTGATAATAATTAGAAAATGCACTTTTTATTATTAACAATATGTCAATAATGATTAAAAGTTAGTTCTTTAATGTGTTTGTTTCATTAGATTTTCTCTATTAACATTATTTTTTCAATTTCTGAATATTAAATGATGAACACTTTTCCAAATATGTTATGGGTTTCCTTTTAGCCGGCAACGTTGTGCGAAATTCATAATTGCCACGCACTCCGGACTAATTCAATTGGTGAATATTTATTTAGTTGCCGTTGCTAAGTAACCACCTGACTTCCTATTTGCAAGCGCGTGCGTGTGTTCTTCCCTGTCACTTCGACAATTGACTGATATTGATTACCCAGTGGCGTTGATAATGTCAGTATTTACCTTCGTATTTTCAGATTTACTTGGTATCTTAAACTTTTGTATTTTGTGCTTAGAATTAATAAACTTTTTTGTGATTTTGAATAGTGTAGTGTTTTGTGTTTGTTCATTTTTCAAAAATGAATCAATATACTCGTGTAAGGACACTTCATAGCCAAATTAAAGAGATGATTGCTAATGTTTATAGGTAAGTGACTAAGTAGTAAGCCACTGTAATTCCACGCCAGACTAGCTTCATATAGTTCAATAAAGATTGGTTGAAGTAAGTCCAGTTCGTTTTGCAGCAGATCTGAAAATATACCTTCCTCACCGTAATATTTGAAGGGGAACCTTTTTGCGGTATCAGCTCCAATGTAATACTGGAAGAGATAGGTAAAGCCGAAAAAAATACCATTGCAAAGATCAAGGAAAGATTCTTCTGGGTGACTACAATCTGTTGAAATCAAATGAATGCATAAGTCAAAGTAAAACTGCACTAAAAATTTTAACAGGGATCCTAACGGGACATTGTCGCCAGAATGGGCACCTGAAAAAGCTCAAAATAGTGGAGGAAAAAGAATGTAGATTCTGTGGGATGGAATAAGAAATCTTCATCCACATACTTGCGAATTGTACAGCAATTCAGAATCCAAGGGCACAACACCTTGAAGATTACTGGATAGAAGAGGGACATTTACCTAAGTTAAAGCTTGCAGAAATCCTAAAATTCTTCCGGGAAATAGGACTAGTCTCTGAGACTTTCCTCAGGAACTAAGTAGAAGTAAGGGGACACAATAGATCTTTTAGGTCTCAGTGAATGTCACCCCAATGTACATACATAAAATATTTGAAGGGCTGGAATGATTTGAATACTTTCTTTTCAGGATTCCTGGCGGCCTCAAAAAGATTCTTATCCAGAGTCCAACTTATTTGCTACTACGAGTATAATAGCAAATTGGGAACAACGATTTAACATTTAGAATTGCCGAGTGCCGACGAATTGTACGAAATGATAATATACAACAATTTCTAACTGCAATTGTCGGTTTTGTTTGTTTTTTAAATTCTTTATTGGAATTACATTTAAAAGTCAATTATTTTATTGATTTAGGATGTTCTGATTGGGTATTCCTTTTCGTACATTTCCCCTATCCTATTTTGTATTTGATATTTTCACAGGTGGTTTTCTTCCCATCGCTCAAAACGATTGACGTTGTGTGTGGCAAGAGATTTCTAACGTTACGCTAGCTGGGATCACGGGATTAAGTCCCATTTATTATCCACATTAGCCGAAAATAAATTAATAATCTACTTTATGATGATTAAAAAAGTTTTTAAATTAAAAGATTAATGTTTCAATTCAAAATAACTTCAGTTAACTTTATTCTGATTTGCTCGATGGGATTAACAAAGTTAGGAATGTTGTACTTATTTAAATAAAGTAAGCTTTTAAATGTCTGCCTCATTATATCTGAATACTCCATCTAAATGCCTTTCTGGTAGGTATGTATATTCCCTATTTATAAATAAGGGGTTGGTGAAGTGGAAGAGAGGGGGTTGACAAATGACAGATGCCTGTATCGTAAAAATGTGTCCACCTTAGAACAAAAATCGACGTGTTTCCTAATTTCCTTAAAATCTAAGGAATACTGCCAAATATCGGGGTGCTCTGTTTTCAGTGGCCAGTCTGTATTTACTTAAGTTACGATAAGCCACACGATTTTATTTTTTTTGTCTAATCAATGCCTTAGATTGATGAGGAGATGAGTTATCGTTTAGTAGATTATCCACACCATTATTACGTTTATTTTCAATAAAACCGACTAACTTAAATTTTTTTTTTACTTATTTAATTTAAATTTTATAACCTTTCGCATTATTTAACAAGCACGCCTCTGTTAACCTCAAAGTCTTGCTTTCTACGACGAACGTAACTCGAATACACTTTGAATTTTAAATTGAGCTTTCACTAACAGCAAATTTTTGGATAGGCACAACCGAAAAGCTGAAAGTAAAAGGTTTTTTTTTGATACCAAATCATATTCAATAATTCATAGATTTTATATAAGTGCAACATACCCGTTCAACAGAACATAGGTTCCTGTGTTGAATTTTTGTTTCATCTATAATGTATAAGAGAAAATAGGGAAAAAAAACCACCCCAAAGAAAGCTCGTTTTATATTCATGTTAAGTTTTAAAATTAAAATATGTAAGTACGTCTACAAAATGTTGAAATGTACAAGCTAGAAGGATGGATTAAAAATTAATGGGTAAGGAAAATATACATTCTGCTATTAGTAGATGTACAAATATAGCCACTTTTTTTACAGACCATAGGACTGGATGTGTAAGTATCATTGTGCACATCGACGGTCTTTTGAAATATTCTTTTTCTACAACTGCTATGAAAAGTGACGTATTTCTCACAGCTTACTTAATTTCAAAACCAAATATTGCTCATACTGTGAGAAATAATATTTCTCACGGCACTTTGCCCACGCCACATGTATTTATATGGAGAATCAAATAAAATCGACAAAAACTTAGTAGGCTACTGTCATCTTCAAATACCTACTTAGTTGTCACAAAACTGTCAGATTATATTCGAAAATATGTTAAAAATTTTTAAAAATTGTAAAAAATTTTGAAATATGGTCAAAAATTGTCAAAAATTTGGAAAAATGGTCAATAATTGTCAAAAACTGTCAAAGTTTTGAAAAAATGGTTAATAATTGCCAAATATTTTCAAAAATTGTCAAAAATTTGGAAAAATGGTTAATAATTGTCAAAAACTGTCAAAATTTTGAAAAAATGGTCAATAGCTATAAAAGACTGTCAAAAATGGTCGATAATTGTTAAAAATTGTCAAAGATTTGGAAAAATTGTCAAAAATGGTCAATAATTGTCAAATATTTTAAAAAATGGTCAAAAATAGTCAATAATTGTTAAAATTTTGAATGATGATCAAAAACTGTCAAAATTTCTGAAAGTTGTTAAAAATGGTCAATAATTGTCAGAAACTGTCAAAAATGGTCAATAATTGTTAAAATTTTGAAAAAATTGCCAATAATTATAAAAAATGTCAAAAATGGTCAATAATTTTTGAAAATTGTCAAAATTTTTGAAAAGTTGTCAAAAATGGTCAATAATTGTTAGAACCTGTCAAAAATGGCAAAAATGGTCAATAATTGTTGAAATATGGAAAAATGGACTAAAATGGTCAACATTTTTGGAAAATCGTCAAAATTAATCAACATTTTTGAAAAATTGTCAAAATTGATGAAAAATTGTCAAAAATGGTCAATAATTGTCAGAACCTGTCAAAAATGTTCAAAAATTGTCAAAAATGGTCAATAATTGTCAAAATTGGTCAATAATTGTCAAAATTGGTCAATAATTGTTAAAATTTGAAAAAATAGTCGAAATTTGTCAAAATTTTGAAAAAATGGTCAATAATTATAAAAAATGGTCAATAATTGTAAAAAATTGTCAAAGTTTTTAAAAATGGTCAAATTGGTCAATAATTGTCAGAACCTGTCAAAAATGGTCAAAAATTGTCAAAAATGGTCAATAATTGTTAAAATTTGGAAAAATGGTCTATAATTGTAAAAAATGGTCAATAATTGTTAGAATTTAAAAAAATTGTCAAAAATTTAGAAAAAATGGTCAATAATATTGACAAAAATTTTCAAAAATTTTGAAAAATGGTCAAAAATGGACATTTTATTGTGCATAAGAAGCAAGCTTTTCTCACTTGTTGCACAATATACTATTTTGTTGCCCAGCTGAGATTGAATAAACTTTAACATATTACTTACTACTACAAAACAATACAGTATTAAATTCTTTACAAAAAAAGCGAATGGCGAAGATCCATAGTAATAATAATAAAATTTCAATTCCTTGAGTTGGGTCTAACCTTTTGTTCGTTCTTAAACAGGGTTTATACGTTTTACTCCTTGAGCCCTTTAATTCTACTCCAATGTAAGAATTTTCTTCTACACTTTATTTAAATATGGGAAATACTTTTTCCTTCTAAAGGATTCTAATATAAACGAATCATGTATTTGAAGGTGAAAAGCTGATTTCATAGTCGACCAGTCGATTTCTCGTCCTAAGGTACCCCATTTTAACGAATTTTCAAAGTTTTCCATGTCAAATTATTTTTTTGTTTTTGTAAATTTTGAACAAAAGGGTAGGAGTGGAAAAATGTCACATATTTCTTCTTCTAATGCTTGGAAATATTCAAAATTTTATAGATGTGAAGTTTTCTCTAGAAGCGACTGGTGATCATAACAGCGTTCTAAATATGGAATTGTAGGAGATTCGCGTTGTTTTTTGTTCCATAATATAATCTTTTTGAAGTTTTTAATTCTTTTACGTTAACGATTCATAAAGTGAAAATCCTCCAAGTTAAAGTATTGCATTTTTCCGGTTAATTGGTCTATTAAGAGTAGGTATCCTGCTAAAATTTCAGTTCAATATTCACAGTTTTGTGTTATTTTTAAGGTGAAAATGTGTTTTTCGAAAACTTCATGATGCTAAATTAAGGTTCGCACGCACTAGACCGGCCCGGCCGATAACGGACCGCGCCGCAACAGAACGCGAATTTATTTTTACCTGGTACGTAAATGAAAACACGCGTACGTATCGGCAGCGGACGGCAACGCCCCGGCCAGTCGTCGGCGGAACTATCGGGCGAGAATACTTTTCCCGTTAGTTCGTTGCGTTTCGTCGCGGAGGACATCATTTATCTCAAAATGGATGAAGAAAGGCTCATTTTGCTTGTCAGCGACTATAGAGTACTATATGATTTGAGTCATATAAATTTTTATCAAGGATAACAGTTCCTGAAATTTTTCATATGTCATTCTAAACTATTGAAAAAATTTCTCCTGATTCGTTATTAAATCGGGAAATAATATTGCGTATTCACTTTCTGTCTTCCTTTTCCTGCAAATTTCGTGAACCCATTTTCTCTTTTTCTTGATTACGTTCCTCTAACAACTATTACGTTTACATCCATCTCCAACAAAATTTTTGTTGCGACTGGAGAGACTGACTAGTGGGCGTAGGAACTAAAATTGCGGCGCGGTCCGTTGCCGCACGGGCCGGTCTAGTGCGCGCGAACCTTTAACCTACTTATCTGGAAAATCACGATATTAAGATGTAACACTGACACAGGCTGTGCTTTTCTAGGTTTGACCACTGGTTGTGTCTTCGATTTGGAAGTGCCAAGATAAATTTGTTGACTATTCATTCTATCATATATTGAAGTGATCTAGTGAAGTAGTTCTAATTAAAATGTGCGCATTTTTTAAGTAGACCCGTATATTAGAATCACCAGTCAACAGAAACGGAAAACTGATCAATCATAAAGTTCCAAATATATTTATTACCACAAATGTTATTGATTAAAAGCTGAAAAAAATATAATAAAATCTGTTTTCCTCCACGGTCAATGACCCGCTTTTTTTTGTCAATAACCAAAGAAAACAGTTCCATATATGTATTTAACGACGCCACCCATTCTATGTCCACTCACAGTTGTTGTGAAAATTCGGGAATACTTTTTGTCTATACAGGAAAAGGTAATTTCCCCTCAAATTAACGTTATTAGAAGGACGTTGTAGCCAAATGAAATGGGCCTTTTAGTATAATGAGAGGTTCTCGGTCGAGCCTATTCCACACACCGGGCTGACTGTAGGGTCGATAGGGTTGAAACATCAAAACGAACAAACAACTAAAATTGTTATGGCAGAGAAGCCGAACGAAATTCGTGCGTATAAATTTATTAATATTTATATATGAATATTTATTAAAGTTTGAATGATTTTCACACATATGAGGGAATTGGTGAATTATAATATATAAGTTGTCATGTGCTAACCTCTTTTTGATAGAAGATATTTCCTGAAAATTCGACGTTCCTGATTTTTTTTTCTTTCATTTTTACGGGCAAACATACCTATTTTTTTGTGAGAATTTGTCGCGTTTCTTTGAAGTTATCGTACCAAAAAAACCCTTCGCAAAAAGTCAACAAAATCGTACCAACCGTTTAGGAGAGGTTCAGTATTAACACGATTGCAGCGCCACCTACCGGGACTAATTGTGAATCTAAACCATCCAGCTACTTACTCAAACACCCAAAATTTCATCAAAATGGGACCAACCGTTTGTTGTTCCTTATGAACCCGATTGCCGCAATCAGGAGAATCGTATCTATGATATTTTGTATACAGGGTCATCCGAAAGTGAAGAGTGAGAGGTTAGGTCATAACCGCAGAGTTGAAAATAGAAGAGCATTTTTCGGCCCTATGGAAACTTCATCGGTAACGTCTTAAATGATGTTTCTTTGAGGGTAAACATTGACATTTCTGTTTTCTAAACTTTCGAAAGTTATCGTCAAAAGTATGGAAGGGTGAAGGGTGTCATATTGCGAAGAAGAGTGATTTTCGAACGTTATTTATATAAAAAATACGCATATTAAAGAGCCGAAAAATACTCTTTTTTGAATTTGAGCCGCTTTTTGAAAGGATCGCACTCCTATGTAAAATGTCAACAAAATCGGACCAACCGTTTAGGAGAAGTTCAGTATGAAACCGATTGCAGCAATCAGGAGAATCGCATCTATGATATTTTGTGTACAGGGTCATCCGAAAGTCAGTAAGAGGTTAGTTCATAACCGTAGAGATGAAAATAGAACAGCGTTTTTTGGCCCTATGGAAACTTGAAGCGCCACCTACTGGGACTAATTGTGAATCTAAACTATCCAGTTACTTACTCAAACACACAAAATTTCATTAAAATGGGACCAACCGTTTAGGAAAAGTTCAGTATTAACACGATTACAGCGCCACCTACTGGGACTAATTGTGAATCTAAACCATCCAGTTACTTACACAAACACACAAAATTTCATCAAAATCGGCCTATACATTTAGGAGTTGTTCATTATGAACTCGATTGCAATGACACCTACCGGGACCAATTGAGAATCTAAACCATTCTCGAATCCACTTGAACACACACAAGAAATTTCATCAAAATCGGTCCAGCCGTTGAGGAGGAGTTCAGTGACATACACACGTACAGTAGAACTATATTTATAAAGAAGATATTGAACTCTGGTCAGCACAAGCTGGCTTTCTTCGAGTTTATAATATGATTAACTCAATACTAATTGATTGTTTTATGAAAACATAAATTTTGTTCTTCAGTGCACATCAACAGAGCAATATTGAAATAAAAAAATGATATATCCATATCCATACAGGGGCGTAACTTTTAGTGGGATGATATTTCTGAGATTAGAGTGGTCACAAGATGGGGTTTGAATTTTGACAATTTTTTCACTCATTTCTCCATACCAGGGAGTGATATGAAGAAGCTTGCGGCGAGGTGATATTCCTGGAAGTGAGACGTCTTATTAGAGTGGTCACATGATAGGATTTAAATTCATTAAATTCCTGTCCTTATTTAGCCATAAAAGACCTCTTTTTATTCTAGTATATTAAAAACAACCACGATTAACTAACTGTTTATTACGTGTCAAAACGATATGCGAATATTTTTTTCCCGATTTGAATAAAACCATCAACTTGTCAATTGTCGTTTATAAATAAAAAATAAATTTTTCTCGGCTGCCCCTCTCTATCCATCCGTCCGTGCAGAAACCACGAAAATCGGGATAATCCCTCGGCGACCCAACCTAAGCAGCGCCAACGGTTGTTCTCATATTAAATAAACCCAAATTTTTGTTTACACAAACCAAAGCCGGTCCTGGACAAAGAGACCGCGCGTTCTGTGTAATAACAGTTTTGCGTGTTATCCCAATCTCGCCAAGGGCTGTGTTGTCACAGGTTGGACAATGTTTACACAGTATTTTACCTTTAACCTCCCCCCCAACGCCAAAAACAACATTGTACAACGTCGGAACACATACGACTTATGGGCCTCTATGGTCATTTCACCTCTAATGTGTGTTATGTGTGTGTGTTTGAAATTAATTAAAATTTAATGTATGGAAAGCCGGGATTTCGGATGTTTACTGGTTCACCGGGGTTTATTAGAGTTTGGACTTAATGGATGCTTTGTTGTTTAATTTTTTTTTTTTTAGCGAAAAAAGAGCAACTTTCATTATTTTTGTAGTTTTAGCAGAAAAGCAATTACCTTATATTTTTAATTACCAAGTATTCCCCCATGGATTTCAGGCAGAGCATGTCCCCAGATCAGATCTAGACTGGTCTGGGACTGCCTATAAAAACTCTTATCCCTGGCAAACCATAACAGAGTAGAGTAAAGTGGGTCCCGGAGCACAAGGGAATTGTAGGCAATGAAAAGTCAGACAACCTAGTGAAGCTAGTGTCAAAATCTGCTGCACGTGGTTGTACATCTCGGTGGATTCACACTAAGCACTGGAGACACGTGCCAAAACAGGAACACAGCAAACTCCCGTTCAAAAAACACTCGGAGTCGCTGTACTTTAATGCATCCAATCGGCATATATAGGGATGAACCTATCAGTCGGTTATGAAAGGAAGAGGAGGAAGCAGCCTCTCACATTATCTTCGAATGTGAAGCACTGTCGCTTTGGAGATTTAGACTCCTAGGGCTAGAGTATCCAAGGGAGGATTTCTCCAAGAAGGACCTAGTGAAAAGACTGTTGAACCTGATAAGGGCTACTGGTCACTTCACATGAACGGTATAACCAAGAGCACAAAAAGCGTAAAGGCTGAGGTGCCGAGGTCTCTAAGCATCTGACTGGTGGTGCCAAAACTAAATTTTAAACAAAACATGTCTCAGCAAACTGAGTTTCTTAACAAAGCCGATTAGAGAGACCTTGACAAACATCAGAAAACTGATTAGGGTCGCGGTGGTGCAGGCACAAAGTAAATGATCTGCTTCATAATTTTCAAGCCAAAGAAGACACTTCGATTCTTTCGACACTCCAAGCCTTACTATATGATGATTTGGGGAAGCTGAAACTAGCGGCCAAAATTCGCCCGGCCCTTAAAAATGATCATCGTGGTCCAGATATTTATTGCTCACTCGTGTAGGACTTTTCTTAGTGTAACAACAAAAGTCGAAGCTGTTCGTGGAATTTTTCAAATTAATAGACCGCAAGAGATTAATGAAAGACACAGACAATGGCGAATTTCCCGAACTGCCAAAATCTTCTAAAAAACAATCCAGACCTCAACCGACCTTGGAGACGCCCTCCAGCTCTTCGTCCAAACCACGCCCTCTTATGGAATCTCCGATTGATTCCACGACCCATTCTATAAAATCCCACTCCAGATCTCTCTCAAGAGCAATTACCTATGGTCAAAATGATCTACGATCAACTAGATCACTTCCAAACTACACTTATAGAACTTTCAGACCAGTTCGTCTAAACCACGCCCTCTCCGATTCCACGACCCACTCCAAAACACTCTGATACACCTCTCACTTCAGAGCGAGCATCTTTTATCAAAATTCTCAAAGAAAAAGTTGCCTACTTCGAATCAATAATGCCTAAAAGCAGATCCTCGTCCTACACACAAGCTGCTAAATCTCCTTCTCCTTCCATTCAATCTTCTCGATGTTCCCAGGCCTCCTCAGCACATGAAGCCCCAAATATCCGCTAAATCGACGAAGCAGCCTCCGTTGGCAGTTCAGTTCGGACCTCTTCGTCCCAATCTTCATCTAACACTTCTTCTCCACAAACAACTCTGCTTCAAACCCCTAACCTACGAAACCCCCCACCCAAATTCTGCTCTCAGAAGGGACTTTTCATCCTTCTGAACAGAAATGAAATTTTAAGAGGCAGCATCTCTTACCTGAAGACCAACCCAAACTGCACCGCCCTACTCAAAATTCCGAGGAATATTTGTCCCAAAACTCTTCAGCTAAAAATTTAAAATGCCATCGGAGACCACAAAGTGGCATGCTTACCTCTCCATTCACAAACTTCTGCCTCCAGAAACAAAACTTCTGCCAACACCCACTCTCCAAACTTCTCCTCCGTCATCTCGAATGTTGACAAAAATATCTCCAACGGAGAAATCTTTAATCTTCTCAAAGATCATCAAATCAATTTCCAAAAATGCTGGAGGATCGTCTCCAAAGCCACAAACTCCCCAACCTTTATCAGAGTCATCAAAAGCTCCGAAATTCAATTTCTCCACGATTTCACAACTTACTTTGCAATCTCTTCTTTTTTATTTATAATTTTGATTATTCAAGCACAAATAGCTTTCCATTTAGTAGCTATTCTAAATATTTTTGTTTAATAAATTTTTTCAAGGGCCTGGTACTGCCCGATCCGACACGAACCTGGATTTAAGCTGGCTGTTTGACAAAAGTATGTTTAAAAGCCTTCGAATGAACCAATGCTGGTAAATTTTGCACGAAGTCTACACCTCTTCATGCAGTCCAGGTGTTTATAATTTGCTTGGCAGAGTTTGATGAGATGCCAATGGAATAGCCTAGTTCGATAGAACCACCCGTGCAGCTCATCCACTTACATCACGACTCTGCAATGGGTAGTTAATTATTTAGGTTAGAATTTATGCTTATTGTTAAATTATATGTTATTAACTTTAGTATGAATGTGTTTAGTTATAATAATCATTGTAATCATAAAATATATCGACTAAGCAGTTTGATTATAATTTATTTATCGATATAAGTAACATTTGCCAAATAAGCAGACACGCGCTAGATTGAAAGAATGTGTAGGCTGGCAATTGTTGCTTTGGGTTTTTGGTCAGATAGTTCAAATTAAAGATGTGTTTTATTTAAAGAACGTCAACCCTAAATAAAAGGAAGCTAAACCGAATAATTTAACATTATTAGAACACTGTTGCTGGTGGAATCTGCTGTTATTGTCCTTATTTTTCAATGAAATAATCTATTCAGATGCGTTATTCATCCAGTATGTTTAATGATCAAAGTTTGCTACGATCGGTAATAAGGAAGTAATAAAATTCGGCACCAATTAAAATGTCGATGTCAAAAAGCCTGAAGTACTGAAAGCGAGTCTGCAAAACTAATTGGAATGTTAAATTTATAACTTTAGATGCTAAATTTCGGCATTTCTAGTATAGAACCACAGAGTGAGATGGAAATTTCAGAGTCACCGTCAAATAGGCGATAAAGTAATATGGAGGGATGATGTGGACGAATATGTAAGTGGGATTGGAACTACAAACAGTAAAAAAATTGATAATAAATTGTTATAAACAGTGTGTACCAAAAAGTTTTATACAATATGTTTGAACTGTAGTGGAGGCAAGCAAAGCGAGAAATAGACCGTTTTAACGGAAGACATCTTGTGGTTGTAGCGACGGTTGTCCACCTATCGGTTTTATAGGAACTAATAGAAGCTAACTGCAATTTTAAAAGGAAACTGTAACTTAGAGCTTGGACAGGTGTACCTAAGATTACGGCAACGGTATATTTCTTCTCTTTTTTTAGTTACTTGTCGAGAGAACGAGGACATATATAGGTCTCGTATAGTGAACGAGTAAACAGTGACACTTGTAACGTAATCTTGGTAATCTACCAGTTATGTGAGTACAGTTAGCTTCTATTAGTTTGTATATAAACCTATAGGTGGACTACGATCGCCGCAACCACAAGATGTCTTCCATTGAAACGGTCTATTATAAACAAAAAGAGTTCCTATGTATGCCGGAGAAAGAAAGGAGCAGCTCCACATCTCGTTGCTACAATGAGTAAAAGGAACACGCGGTATACAGATACATTCAAATAAAAACGGAACATAGGGATTTAGTGTATTCGCCGATCTAAATAGTCCACCAACAAAACATTTCTATAAGTTCACTTCAATGAATATCTAGTATTGATCTGGATAGCTGGATTCAGAATCACTGTAAAAAGGCCCGCCCCTTCTCCTTCCAAGATTTGTTAGTTATGTGCGATGTGTGCGAACTGCGATTTAGTATTGAATAATTATTTGATGGGGGTAGTAAACGTCGCTACATATTGAAACAATATGCTTACGTTTTATGTTGTTAAAATCGAAAATTAATTGTTAAATTCTCTTTAACAATTAATGTTTCGAGTTAAGATAATAGAAATAGGATTCTTTAAATTGAAACAAAGTTATGGGCTTGAACACTCTCACCGATCGACTGCAGTTTACTGACTGTCTGACACTAATTAAGGACCGCCCCACAGTTGAGAATAGGGAGTGGTGGGAATTGTATGATATGTTATAGGTGTCCAAATAAACCATTGTAATAATCGTGTTTTTAATCTGTTGAAGCTGGATGTTGGTCGACTAGTTCAAAAGCAGTTCTGATACAATGCATAAAATCCCTATGTTCCGTTTGTGTTTGAATGTATCTGTATATCCTCTACCTAATAACTAATTAACATATATAAGATGTAAATTCGTTATAAATAATCTTAATACTTGTCTTACTAAATCCCAGTTAGTTTTATACCGAAAACAACTCCTTAACGTCGTCTGTTCTCATTATCGTATTTTGCCTAATTCATCATATCATCCCTTTACCTACAAGTTTATTTAGAAACTGGAAACCTAACAACGGTTAATCCATACATACGTTTACAATTCCGTGAGTTAACGGAAACCGAGGGAAATACCTAATATATTACACGAGGAGATTTGATTAAGTTACTTGTAACTTGAACGAGCACAGGATATGTATGCATTTATGCATTTAATAAGGGAACAACCGAAATATTTCACATAATCCGACAGTAAAATAATGTTAGCTTTAACTTAGTTCACATTAATTTGGCAACATGATGAGCCGTTGAGCTTAGAAGGTACAACGTTGTTTGAGCGACGATTAGATTTATATTTGAGATAAAAGAATCCAAAGAGAAAAACGGTTAGAGAAGAATAAAATATTGAACAATGGTACGAGGGTTGTATATAACAGCATAGTTAGCGCCTCTCAAAAATATGAAATGTCAAAATTAACTGTCATGTTTAGTTAACTTAACGCCAAAGTTTTTAGACCGCTTCGTTTAGAGCTGTATACGTCGACCAGAACAGCTAGAGTATTGAGAATTGTATGCGCATCAGCAAACTGCTTGTTGCGCTCAGTCGGTAAAAGTTTGTCAGACAACGCACTACGACAAATTTGCAGTGGCTTATGTTCGGATTTGGACAAAATCCGAACTGTGGCAATTTCAAGTCAATAGTTTTTAAAATTCTATTTTTGTCAATTGTTCTTTACTTTGCACAGAGTACGAGATGTTTTGAATCTCTATCCCTTCGCGCAGTCCATTCCTGACAATAGATTGATTGGGTGTGTGGAAAAAAGATCACGTGGAGAATGTTGTAATGACGAGAAAATATAGTTATGCTTTTTGTGTAGTTCTTCATTATTTTTGGTTTATGCACACACAGTGATAACAGTACAGTCTATGAGAACTTAGTAATTATTGTTTGAGCCCAATTGGGCCAAATAAATGACTGAATGTTGCAGAAGTAATGAGTCGGACCTGATGTCCTTATGTCTTTCATTTCCGCATATTTGATTACAACGCATAGAACTACGCTATAGCGTTATACACAAGCAAGGAGAGCAAACAGCCTTTATTGGGAAAATGAGGCAGTTAAACCACATCTCCTGTTCAGCTTAGTTACATTTTTAGTTAATTAATTCATTAGTATTGTTGCGAGGTCACCAACTCAAAGCCGGCCCTGTCTCTCGACTGTAAATTTTGGTGACTGCGCCCCCCACTTTCGAGAACATTCGATTATAACGGTTTTGTTTGTGTATAGGACGAGCGCGGAAGGTACTGGAATTTTCTAGAGTTGAAAAGGACTATATATACGCGGGTTTTTGAGTGCGTGAATTATTATTGAAACAGTTAGTTCGAAATTAGTGAACGGACAGTAAAGAGTTAGTTACAGAAGTTCTCAGTAATCGAACAGTGAATTAAACAGTGAAGATAAATAGTGTAATACTCAGGTGGTAAAAATAAATTAGAACTAATATATCTAATATAACTAATATATACGGCAACGAAAAATCTGGACACGCCAATACAGGAGAACTAATAAGAAGTTCCTTAAGAGTTTTAAAAGCAATATTACATTCCTGGGACCACACGAAGCGCTGATTTTTCCTTAAAAGATTAGTAATTGGTGCTGTTATGGTAGAGAAATGTGGTATAAACCATGAAGCTAAGCCTAAAGTACGGCGAACTCCAGAAATATTTGATGGAACAGGAAGATTTACGATAGCCTTTACCTTCTCTGGATCTAGCCTCAAACCATGGCGATCAACAACATATCTTAGATAAAGAAGTTCCGGACGACAGAAATGACATTTCTCTTTGGCCACTGTCAAATTCGCAGCTTTCAACCTAGCGAAAACCTTACGCAAGACTTCCACTTGCACTTCAAAAGTTTGGGTGACCAAATAGACTTGCAGGTTAATTTGATAAGCCCATAGGCAAACGCCTAAATTGAAACAAGCCTCGATTGGGTACTGTTAATGCCGTTAATGGAACTGCGATAAAGGAACCTGGAAATAAGCAGATTTTATATTCACTGACGATAAAAATTTGGCATCCCTGAGCTTGTCTAATGTAGCGAAAGTAGCAGAAAGCGAAGATGGATTTGTTACTAATGCTTACCTTCGTTGGAAAGTAGAGTGTAGAACAGGAACTATGGATTGGTACGTATCGATTTGTTTGCCGGAAGTAATTGCTGAGTTTCGAAAAAACAGCGCCCAACGACGAACGATCCTCCACCAAGCCATACAAGTTTCCGAAAAACAATTGAGTTTTTAAAACAAGAAAACATCGAATTGTTGGACCATCCTCCATATAGTCCTAAGGACTTTTCTATCTCCAAAAATTGAAAATGAGCTGCATGGTCAGAGGTTCCAGTCCCCAGAAGATGCAGTCAACGCCTTAAAAAACTCTATTTTGAAAGTACCAACAAGCGAGTGGAATAACTGTTTTTTTTTCAGCTCTATTCGGAAAATATAAAAGACAACCCCCGTAATAGAGATTGTGTCACAATCTGATACAAGGTGCTAACAAGTCTTTCGGTTGACGTAATAATATGCAATCAATATAAAAATCGGGGTAACACAAGTCACATGTTTTCATTTGATATTATGTAAAATATAATGAATACCCAGCACTTTAAACACGTTAAACTAAAATAATGTAACATGATCCAGGGAATAAATTTACATAACTAGAGTCGAGTACCTATCAAGGAAATTTATCGTGGAGGAAAACCAAGAGTCGAAATAATGAGTAGAAAAAAAAAAGAAACTTAAATGATATGATCACGACTCAACAATAATCATATACAAGCAAACATACCCGACCTGTTTAACAAGTGAATTTACATAATTCCGGTTTTGCAGGAAAAGTTTCATGACGGTTTTGCTTAAAAATTTCGTAGATTCGAATTTATTTTTAAAGTCCAAGAAAATAAAAGCAGTCAATAAATCTAAAAATAATTAACTACCTGAAAATAACAATCCCGACATGTTATTTTCCTGTATGGAAATGGATACGTTACAATTTAGTGTACAGAAAATCACGTTTAGTGACTACAACTTCCGGTCATTTTGATATAAATTACGTAATTTCGTCTATGGTAAAAAAGAATTGTGTTTTATCGACAATTTTATTAGAAATCAGATAGCTTTCGAAATGAAATTTATGCGAAATCATTTTTTTTTCGACATCGAAATTGCATGTTTCGAAAATTACTTCTAATTAGTTTTTCTTACAGGTCAACTAGTTTTTTTTACATCACGATGACTTTAATAGAGTATTTTATGTCGTTTAACAAAAGTGTGAAAGCAAAAAATATGACTTAGTTCTAGTTAATGGCGATGAAAATGGAAAGTTCGAAAATAATTAGAATTAATTAAAAAGGTTAAAGAGAAAAGTAATAATGTCTTCATTTTCAATCTTCATAAGAAATAATCGAAATGCAATTAAATTATATACAGATGCGCGCAATAGAAGGGTCAGAAACCAAAAATTCTGAAAGCTTGGGAAAACCAACAAGCATTAAAATCGCATTCGCATAAAATCGCGTTAAATTTCGAAAAGAACGTATATTTTTCCAAAATTTAAGGGCAAAAATTTAATCTAACCCGACTTAATCTTATCTAACCCCACTTAATTTGCTTAAGCTTAATCTAACCCAAACCTAACATAATCTTGTCTAACCTAACCTAAATTTTTTTTAAAAATTTAAAAATTCGTTTCCAAATTAAAATTAAGAAAGTAAATATTTTTTTTAGATAAATATGGATCATCAACTGTCGATTAATGTTAATTTGGTCGTTTCGATTCCGTAGGCGTAGATGATATAAATTTTTCAAAGTAACAAATTTCATATATGAAGGTTTTTCTGGGAAGTATATGGTAATAAAATTTTAGAAAAAGAGGATTTAGTATCAATTTTGATGGGGTAGGTCCGTTTTTGTAATAAAATTGTACGGATCAATTTTTAAAAAATTTTCGAGAATCTTTCAGTATACTTGAAGGAAAAAAAAATTTTTTTATACATGGTTTGAAAGATAATTACTTGAACTATTATTTTCCAAAATTTCAAAAAAATCGAGTTATATTTACTATTTTTCGGACCACCGAAAAGTCGAATTTTGACAGTTTTTTGGGTATAATGACATGTCAAAAAATTTTTAGGTTGCAACTAAATCGTCGACCTCGAAAACACCCCTCCTTAAAATTTCATCAAAATGGAACAAAATTTTACCCCCCTATGCCGGTTCTTATACATAACGGGCAACTGAGCTGGGTTTTTGAAAGGGAAGGAAAAAAACTCGAAAATTTACAAGAGAGAGTTTATATAGAGGATCGAAAATGATTATGTTTGACGTAATAGAGAAAATAAAAAAAATATTTGGGGAGGGGGGTCAATATATTAAAAAAAAATTTTGTTAGAATTTCCAATGGTGGATCCATGTTGAAAAAGCGAAGCGGATTTCGGGAAAAATAATGATTTTTACCCATCGGCACTGCCACTGGAATAATATACGAAAATATAAAAGTAACTTTTTTATTTATGAAAATATGGGAAAATACCTAAATTCAAATCTGAAGTATTGGTCGAGACCTACGTATAGAGTATATAAAACATATAGGTGATACGATTAAAAATTCGAGAAAAATTGAAAAACGTTTATTAAAAAAAAAATATTTTTTTTGAAAATTTTCATTATGCCCACGAAAATTTGCGGGTTCGAATCTATGGGAATTGATTTAAAAAAAAATTAAGTCGATATAGAGGGCGCCACAAGTGGCGCCAAATTTTGAGATTAGGTCACTATTTTCACTAATATCTTAATATAACTTAGTAAAAGATGCTTAAAAACACCAGACGCGGTTTCCAACATCAATTCGAGGCCATACTTGGGAGGATTTTGGGGGGAGGGGGTCAATTTCGAAAAAAAATTTTGCATTATAAGCACCCCAAATGAGAAAGATTCCCCGAATATTATCGTTCCGAGATGAAATTTAGGCGGGTCTTGTACCCCAAAAAACGGGGGGGGGATAGGGGGTGGAAATTTAGGGGCAAAGAGAGTTCGATACCCTCTTCTGCCCGGGGGTATTAAAAAAATTTTTAGAAAAAAAAATTTTCGACTCTCACATATTTTCGACTTTACCGGTATATATTTTCAGGTTGACCCCCCCCCCTTTTTATGGATTCTATAGACTCGTACGATTTTTACGAATCGAATGGTTTTTGTTTCAACTCGATAGCTCAAATAATAAAAAAGCTTGTACCGCCAGGTCCCCTGATCTCTGATCGGGGGGGGGGGGCACGGTAGGGGGGGCGTATTTTTTTTTGACAGCCGAAAAACTTGTACGAATTTCATTTCGGGGTCTCGATATTGCAGCTTTGATAGTTTCCGAGAAAGCTATGTGGTCTGAGAATGTACGTTGGGGGGGCGTAAAAATCCATGTCTTGACTTTGTTTTCCAAAAAATTTTCTCTACACGCTCATATATATATCGTTAGTCAAATTTTGAATTCGAGGGTAGCTCACGTTCCCTGTTGACGGGAATGCGATTTTTATGACAATATAGTCACCTTACTGTGTGTTCTAGGACACACTGAAATAGAAGGAAATGATATAGCAGATGAACTATCAAAGAGAGGTCCAACACACCCTTTTGGAGACAGAAATCAGCACTTATGTAATATTGAAAGAAATAGGCAACGCCAAAAGAAAAAGAACAATTGAAAAGCTTTAGAAAGCACTAAGAGTTTTGACAGGTTTCCTAACAGGACACTGTCGCCTGAATGGGCACCTCAAAATGCTCAAACAAATGGACCAAGATGAATGTAGATTCTTTGGATTGGTTTTTCTACCATCCACATACTTGCGGGATACTATTACAGGATCCCAGGGCACCACCTAGGAAACTACTGGATAGAAGAAAGACACTGACCTAAACTGAAGCCTTAGGATGATATCCTAAAATTCCTTCAGGAAGTAGGTCTAAAGGAATTACTAGTCCACTCTTGAACTAAATAGAAGAAAGGGGGTTTGTAATGCCCAATTAGGTGTTATGTGGACATCCGTACTGCTCAGGTTTCAGTTTAAAGTGAAACACTATTTCACCGATTATCAATATCTTTATTAGTCGTAGGTGTGCACTAAAAAGCTGGGCCTGGTTAGGAAGCTCATGAGCATCCGACTCCCCCTTCCTACAGTAAAACTCATCTTTTCTTACCTAAAAAACCGTTCCATAAGTATCAAAGTCGGAAACTCCCTATCTAGACCGTTTAGCCCCCGAGCCGGAGTCCTCCAGGGCTCCGTCCTCGCACCACTACTTTATCTCATACACCTACAACATTCCGTCACCTCGAAACCCCTACGACCACATCCAGCTGACGACACCTCTCTCATCTCCACAGCCAAAAACCTCCATACACTCCAACTTCGCACCCAGCAATTTCTCAACACCTATTCAAAATGATGCAGCCAATGGAGAGTAACCCTCAACATCCAAAAAATCCAGACAATAGTCTTCTGCCACCCAAACAGGAAATTTCAACCTCAAGATTTCTGAATATCGCTCTAAGGGGATTGGCTCGAAATCCGCAAATAAGTCACCTACTTGGGGGGTGAGATTATCTCACACAAGGGCACCTCCAAACAAAGGGTTTACTGAACAAGGTAGACAAGAAACTCTCAACCAAGCTATTGAAACTGGGTAAAAGACATTTGAAGACAGTTATTGACCTGGTGACTGGACACTGCACTCTGAGGAAACATCTGCACAAATGGACAAAGTTAATGAAGCTGATGATGAAACTCCTACTCACATACTCTGCTTCTGCGAGAACTTACAAGTACTTAGACGGAAGAACTTTGGAGAGGATTTAACACAACCATTACAACTACTGAAAATCCCTCCAGTCAAACTAGTAAGTAGCCTTTATAGAAGACACGAAGCTTCAGGAATGGAAGTAGATAAAATGGTACACATATTTAGTTCAAGTGCTTGAGCTGTTGAACACAATCCAAACGAATGAATGAATGAAAGTGTAATATCGTTTTATTGGTTTAAAACAAATAGGATACTCGCTGGTAAACTTTTATATGACTTAATCCAGATAGGATTTTCGGAGTACAAGGAATACAATAGATCTTTTAGGTCCCCCCAGTATATATACATCCTTCAAAATAATTCAATAAGTTCTGTAAAAACCGAAAATAAAACGTCGAAACCATTTCAATTTCGACTAGATAAGATAAAAAAACTCAGCTACAATAAACCCAACATATTCCTTACAGTTTATATATGTTTACTCCTATATTTCATCAGTCATTTCTGTTAGAAATATCCTCCGTCAATTTGAAACAGCTGCTATATTTTTCTATCAAAGCGGATTCCTTTTAAGCAACTTATTTCTGCTGACATTCTCGTTCCCTTTTACGTTTGAATTTCTTGGGATAGAGGAGATGCTTTAGAATTCGGTCCTTGCTTACATCGAAAGAGTAGAAAGGACACAAGAGTGAAGGATAGAGATATCCTTCAGCTGACAGTTATTTAACCTCGTGATGGATATTCAACGTCGAAAGTGGCCACAATCCACAATCGATATACGTTTTATCCGTTTTCACATAACACGTTGTACCAAAGACATATATAGAGAAGAACGATTGACTTTTTTTTAGCAAATATAATCGGATAAGACATGGAAATTTTATTCGTAATGTTCAGTGATGATTATTTTTAGTCTGGCTTAGGTATTTATTTGTTCTCATCTGGTTGTCGTTTTCCAAGAGTACCTTTGATTGTGTGCTTTAATAGATCTTCCATTTTTTCGGTATTGCCTATTGATGCCAATATTACATTGGTGCTGAGGCCACTAAATGGTTCCCTGTACCCAAAAGTTGTTTCGGACCTTTTTTTTGCTAGTTCATCTGCCATTTCATTTAATTGTGTTCTAGAACCTATAGTAAGTCTCTTGCCTAGTTAATTGAGTTTTTACCATACCATGTTAAAATCCAGAGCATTAATGGCTTCTTGACGATTTGACGTGTTGATAGCTTTCTATGGCGTGAAATTCCATTTGAAAGATGCTTGGGGTTTTCCCAAACTTTCAGTGTATTTGGTTCCTGATGACCCTGATGGATCTAGCTCTCAAAGATGTACACTTTGAATTAATCCAAGACATCTTAAGACGTTAGAAATGTTGACAAGATAGTTTGTTATTATTGTTTCTTCCATTTCGACGTCTTCTTCTAATTGCAATTATTATTGACAAAAGATTGGTTGTGTAGCGTTTCAAATTGACCTTTTGACGTTTTTCTAACGTTAAAGTTTCCCATGCACCAACAACTTTGGTCGTCTTGGAGACCCATACAGTGGACTGTTCTGTTTTAGGCTTATTTAAGATTAATTACGATACAGTTTCTTGTACCAATCAAATCAAATTATGAAAGATCCAAGCGAAGAAATGCGTTAATCTGCATACTCACTTTGTAAAAGTACAGTATTCGCCAGCTAACTTGATGTCCTAAATGCTTTCTAGGGAGCTATTGACGCCGCCCATCCGATAACTGTAAACAGTGCCGTGCAAGTTCTGAGGATACGCTTTCTGTTACAAATTAACACAACTTGTACAATTAATAAAGTAAAGTCCGTCCGGAAATATATGAACCTAACTTAATAAATAATATTCAATTCTTTGTTATAATAATATAATGCTTTATACCTGAATTCTGAGTACATAAATAATATTTTAATAATAAGGTACCCATTACAATAACATGTTATTTATCTAATTGAAGATTATAAAGTTAGGATCTTATATTTCCGGACGGACTATAATTAAAACACAGTGTGGCCGTGTTGAGAGAATAAATCATCAAATAAATACGTCGCATACTGCGGTTTATTGATTTTAATTAAGTAATGTAGTTCCGGCTTCAAACTGTTTGGGTTAAACGATATATTTTCTGCATTAACCACTCTATCATGTCGGCTTTCCGAGAATTGGGGTTAGGCACCCTATTAGACTGCACATTATGGTAGGAAGCATTGTCACATACAATTACAGCATTTGCAGGCTTACCTTACGATTTTCTTTATTAATGGCTGACATTTTTACAAACACTTTATTGTACAAAGCAGAAACAATAACTGTGTGACGCTACGCTACTGAAAATCTTAACACCTGATGAGATTCGATGCAATTGGCGTTTGTCAAAATTTTACCACCAATAGCAGCCGAGTAGGCAGGGCACTATTACTCAGTCTCTCTTAGTTGGTAATTTCTGGGACATCAAGTTAGCTGGCGAATACTGTACTGCAATGTCTATTATAGATATTCAAATTGCAATAACGTATTAAATGTAATATTATATACTTATTTCTAGTTTTGAATTCAATTTTCGAAAAAGGTCTTCAATAATTTTACGAGTATTTAATGAAACTACCGTTACACGGGATTTTATTAATTCAATATAAATTTTTTATGGCTAACGCGCCATTACACTACCATTTATGCTCTTAGACACACTCTCGCGTTGCTTATATAGGCAATTAATGGCCACATAAACATTTAATGCACATCGTCAACGATATTACTTTAACGTTTTGATATGTTACATACGAAATTACAGCATAATAAAATAAACTGCAAAACATTATCTCTAAACGGCTACAACTGTACAATTTCAAGTTTCGAATTTTCTTCTAGTTCCTAAACGATACATAGGCGTCGCCAATAGTTTTTCTTTACTACAAAAATAATTTTTCATCTAACGTTAACTTATTTTTGTTAGATTTAGACAAATAACCATCAATACTGATTATCACTGATTATTCACTGACAGCCAGGTTAAAGCTATCAGTAATCCAACAACTAGGTCTAGACTGGTGAAAAGCTGCAAGGAATCTCTTAACGGGCTGGCAAGAGACAACAAAGTGTCTCTTATATGGGTGCCAGATAATGAAATGGCGGTCCAGTTAGATAAAGAAGGTTCTAAAGGAGACTTCATAGGTCTGTAACGTTAATTTCGTTCACTTCACTTTCCTCTATTTAATTAATTCGAATTATCGTATGGGCGGCGAATAGCCAGTCCTTTCTCATACCCAACACCGAGAAATGTTTCAAGGCTAAATATATTTGCTGTCGACGAGAGTCGAAATCAACGTTTCTATACGGGCCGATCGAGGTCCGTCTGTCGTGAAAATAGTCACTTCTATTTTGAGATTCCCACTTCGACCTCGTATCCCTTCTTCTACCACTTATTGATTAAATATGAATTAAGAATTCACTATTGAAATGTAAATTCCTTTCCTAGTCAAGGCGTCTGAGCTTGACATGAACATGAGACGTAAGTCTGTTATCTTTCATATGATTTCCTGTATTTAAAGAATGGCGGAGAGGGTTCACACACCCATCACAGATGGGCGTGTGCGAACAATTCTTCTCTCTCTTTCAAGTAGTGTTGTTCGTACTATCCTTGTCGTACTTGTGTAAATCGTATGTCGAGCTAAGATTTTTCGCAATCTGTATATTCTGGTGTGTGTGTTGAAGATACCTTTTGGTGTTAAGTAATAAAATCAAACGACTTGAAAGGAAATATCAATTCAACGCAATGGGTTGAGTGATTCAGTTGAAATATTTGATAGGTAGGTACGTTTTCTCCGCGTCATTTTCATTGTTTATATATTTCTTTTTTAGGACGCTCCATGAATGTTTCTTGAACAAACTATTCAATTTTATTGTTATAACATTTCCGTTCCATACAGACACGATTCTCGAGATGTTTCTTAAATTTCAAAATAATGGGATAAAAACAATATTCCTGAAAAGTATGAACGGACTAGAAGTGCACTCTAATACATGTAAGCTGTGCATCTGCACCGGAAAAATTTTGAACGGGGGTTAATTTGTAACAGTCCCCATTTACCATAAGCGTACTATAAAAGAGATTCATTTATTTGTGTTTTTACTTATGTCGACAATCTACTTGACTTTCTTCATTTTTTTATTTGTAACGTAATCGCATAATCTTCTATAAATCTGCAGATATTTTTGCATTCCCTATTTCCATTTAACTGACTTTGCATCTTGGTAATAACACCGCTACGGTATCCAGAAGTAAATCAGCAACTTTTATTAAAAATTAAACAAAGAGCTGATTATTCTGTAAACACAACTACGAAACGAATTTATAATATTTATTTCCAGTAATGCACCACCCAACCAACCAACCGAGTCTGGATATAAATCCTCAACTTATAAGAATTGCTTTAACTAATATTCAGGTATATAAAAGGTAAATTCTAAACCGCAGAAAAGTTCTAAACAAAAACATCACAACTTTATATTCTTGCGAAACTCAAATTGGAAATTCCTTCAACAAACAAGCCAACAGTAAGCGAACAAGTTTATATTTATTTATTTGTTTATATATTTCCACCGGCAAAAGAAACTGGCGCTTTCAAACGGGGGTAAATGTATATAACATTTTCTCGAGTTCAAAAGATTGCATTTACTCGTGTGGTAAAAGTTTTATGTAGTAAACGAATCAGCTGATAAATAAATGTATTGAAAACTCCAAACGATAAAATTAAACTTGAGAATTATTTATTTTGAAAGAATTTTTACAACAAATCAAGGGAAATTACTTTAAAAGACAGTCTGAGAAAGAGAGAGGGAGAAATTTACACAATTACATTGTTTACTAATATACAGGGCGATATATGAATTTTCAGTCTCTTAAAAAGTTTATTGTACGCCTATGGTAAATGGTATAACAACAAATAAAATTTTTATGGTACGCTCATTATATAGAAAATAGTTTATTAAATTAAATTAATTCCTTATTAAAATTTTATCGTAAATAGTAAATGGACAATTTTACAAAAAAAATTATCCCCCTTTAAACATTAAATCGTACAGCTATGGTAGGCGGTAGAGGTTAGGAGGTGACCAGCCCATGAGTTTTTTCCCTACCAAAAATAGCAAATCAACTGTAATTAGTATATTCTCATCCCCTTCTTGAAAAACATTCATTTATTATCGCCCATCGAACAAATCCTTTTAGACATTTGTCGGTATTAACGAGATTGGCTAATCTTTCACTGGTTATATGCTTATAACATATACACCCCGAGTGAATGTTGACACTAACCGATGAATGTCGGTATTTGCCGGATATATCAGTCTTTCACAGTAAAATATACATTAGGAAATTAATTAGAAATATGTAAATGTATTCCCCTTATCATTTAACGTTGCTCATAGGCTGCAACTGCGGCAAATTCCTTTCATTTCGTCCTTCACAAATGGTACTTTAAGCTCCCTCAAAAGTAATTAACTCAAATTTCCTACAATAATAATAATAAGCGAGGATGTGTAATTAAAACTTTCGGAAGTCAATATAAAGACCCATTACTATATCTCGAGTCATTTGACAAAAACATTAACCAGGACCCGCGATGTCCTTAACACAATTTAAATTGTTGATCATCACTAGTGATTTTACCGGAATCGATCGTTCAAAAGAACAAAGAAATACAGACTTGCGTCTAGAGACACCGTTTAATTTTCTAGCCGCCATGCACGCATGCGCATTTCATGATCAGTTTGCCTTGTCTTGTCATTTTGAATTTTTAGGTTAGAATAATTAAATTTCATTATTTTCTTGATTAAAACAGATCATTGGTTAATTTTTGAAGAAGGGGAAGGAAAAATAACCATTCCATTCACCCTCTCCCTTCTGTATAGCTTTTTCAATGATATTCCTTGCCCTTCTGGATAAATTAGAAGGCAAACTGATCATGAAATGCGCATGCGTGCATGTGGGCTAGAAAATTTAACGGTGGCACTAGACGCAAGTAGAAATACAGTAGAACTTTTGTCACTGACATTTGTAACCTTTGTGTGTCTGGCAGTCATAAACTAATTACTTTTTTCAAAGGATTTGATGGGAACGCTTTCGAGAGGTATTATTCATTTCTATGTCATTGAACTTTTCAGAATATAGTCAATACGAAATATAGATGTTAAACCTTTTTGATTGCAATCTCAAGCTATCCTTAAAGCTTCAGTGTCCACTTTTATGTCTAAAACTGGTAATAACTGGAACTTCCTTAAGTAACTGTCGAAAAAAACAAAACTGGGAACAGCAGCAATAATCCCAATTGTAGATAGATATTAAACGTGTGAAAAAATACTATTGGAGATAAGCTTGATGAGGCCGTTGATGCCACATCGGTTGAAATGACAACAAATTTTATGCTATCGTAAAAGATAAGATGCCTTCGATTCAGTGGACTGGTTCTCTCACATAAATAATAACTGTATTTCGTTAACAATTCATTAAACTTTAATAAACTTCAACGTCGAAAATACATACAGATGTAACGATGAATATAGACAAGCCTTTCAGTATGAAATAGTAATTATTAGAACGATCTTACTCTTTACTTTGTGGTTTTCAAAGCACTATTCACTTGAAATATAACTTTGCTTTGTGCTTGAATCACTATACAAACTTTAACTTTATAGAAAAATGCACTTATTATGCAGGATATAAAAGGAATTAAATAAATTACTATGAAACTTGACCCATTTGGTCTGAAATATCGGTTTTATACCAGCAAAGGAGTGGTAGGTCTTAGCTTGGGTTGGAAACTCAACATCGACTGTTACTAGCTGAGCTAGCCTCGTAAAAACCAGGGAGATAATGCATTTAGGCGCGAAGTGTGCGTTTGGTCACGCCTACTTCAATTGCCGAAGAATAATAGTAAATATTGCAAGGCGCCGGTCAGGCGCCAGGGAAAATAAAACAAAACGCGATTTTGAACTAAGGTAGAAATGTTTTGGAGGTAGTGACGCGCCGGTAGGAATTTCGAATGAAAATAAAATAACTAAAATATAACTCTACATGTATATACAAAGGAACTACAATATAAATATACAAATTGTTGAACGTGTGGTTTCAATAAAGCTACTCACTACAAAAGTTCTTCAACTCTATTCATAACACTTGCTGGTTTGTCTATCCGACTCGATTTTCCAGTGCTAAGCTAGAATTGTGTTTACAACTAGAAGTGATTGTATACTCAGGTTGGGGCACGGGACAAAAATTTTTGGTCAGTTTTTGAGAAAATAAAATATATGTGTTCGATGTTGAACAACCCACAAAAGAATAAAAGTGAGTGACAGATAAATATAATCAAACGAAATTAGTGAATTAACTTTTGTTATGTTTTATCATCTGTTTTTTCTATAAATTGTACAATAAACTATTTATCTTTGAAAGCAAACCTTTTTTTTTCCTAAGAAAAGAAAGAAACATCCAACATCAAAATCTCATTCGAAATTTAACGTTCACGGGGTGAATTGTGGCCAGCGGCTGGCATTTCAGCCCAAGTAAATCTTTAATAAGTTTGTTGTTTTAACACTATTAACTAGTCGGTTGATGTGTATGTAGAGCACTCACCTCATTTGTATTCCAGCGATGCCGTTGTGTGGGAAAGTGGTCAGATCGTGGCAAACTTTCCAGGTTTTCAGGCAACTTGATGGGCTCCCCGTCTGAAACAAACACTGCTGATAACTTATTGCCAAACTAAATGAACTATGTTTATTGAATTGTGCTGAGATGCTGGTCAAACTTTGTTAAATGAAATATATATAGAATTAATTTTTTAAGTTTAAATTGAAAATTATCTTCGGTATATTCCTTTTGGTATATTAATTTTTTTGGAAAATTGTTATTATTTTTTTTATTTTCATTAACTATAGATATTTTCAACAAACAATTAAAATAGGTCCCCCAAAAAATAGGGAAAATTTTTCCCCTTTCTTAATAAAACATGATTTCCAAGGTTATATTTTCATATTATTGATGTTGCCCTTCCCTTTTCATGGGTCTTGTAATTGCATATTTCAATTTATTACTATAGACTATAACTCCTTACATATTCTCCGACATATTAAAAGGTTTTTGTTCCTTCAGGACGATACAAAGAAGAAAAACAAAAGAGCTATCGTAAATAACGTTGAGGACAATATTTACCGCAAGTTCCGCTACTCCATAGTTGATCCTTCGTTCAATTTTTTTTTCCTATCATAGAAAACAAAAAGGAACGCCACCAGTCCAGAAAATCACTTTCTCGACCGCAAACTCATAAATCGAAAACTTAACTGAAGGTACTAAAAATATCATGTGTCTCCAGGATATAAATTTTTGTGCTGCCGATCATCCATCACACGCTCGAGGGCTTCAGAGAAACATAAAGCCGGCTTAGGCAAGTGCCACATGCAAGTCTAAAGCTTATGACTTGTGTCGATGCAACCGAAAAAGGACAACAAATTATTTGAAATCTTACAAGTTGATTTTAATCCTTTTTTTGTTAAGAAAATAATTCAATAGAAGATCATCTAATGAAATTGACCAGATCTTTGAGTTTATCTAGGAAAATATTTTAAAGGAAAATTTTAGATTTTACAGAAAACTGCAAAAAAAAACCACTAGCGACTCAAACAGCAGATCCTTATCTATTATTATAATACATATAAACAGATTTGCAGATAAGTAATGTCATGAAACAAATAAATTCCCTTTTCCTGAGTTCCATATTCAACATTTCTTTACTGCGTCGCGTTTTTTTTGTTTAGCGTGAATCGGAATGGCACTATCGGACGTGTGATTTTCGAATTCAACGAGCGTTACAGCAAGGCCATAACATCAAGTAAACTATGTGTACTCTCACAGCAAGGACAAAACGCCTGAACGGAATGGAGTTTGGAATACCGACACAATTTAAAAACGAAAATTTTATGTACATATACAGCATCTTCCCAAAGTAAAATGGTTTCGTTTATGTTTTATTTACACGGTCGATTTTGTATTTTTTTCATTTAAAAATTGCGGTGCTATAGATAATTCTTTGAAATACCAACTAAAAGTAAATATAACTTGTCTTGACTGTAATGGTCTTTGAAATAAGTAGCAAAAAAATCGGAAACAACCTTTCAAACTCTTTTCCTATTATTTTAAAGAATCGAAGTGCGAATTGGCAGAATCAGCGCATGACTTCGTCTGTCAATCCCATAAGCCTCAAGTGCCGATTGAGCTTACAATGCCGAGTTAGGTTAGGTTTGGTTTGCAACTCGGAAGAGTCTATTGTGGCTTACACTTATTCATATTCCACCAAACAAATTCAGCTTCTTGACAAAGCTTACTTAGTGAAAGATATTTCAGGTCTAAAGGCGAGAGAGACCTTGCCAAATCAGATACCTGATCCTGATACCTGTTACCACATCGAATCTTTCACAGTTCAAGTCCAAGATGCGAATTGCAGGTTCTGGTTCGATAAAATCACCTGCAAAGGTGTCTGCATTTTCGTTGCCATCCATTCCAGAATGACCAGAGATCCTGACCAGACACTTTGGTGAGTCTTCCTATCGAGGAGAGTCGTTTTTGGCAGCTTGGTACCAATTTCGATGTTACTCCTGCACCAGAGTCTGAGGGTGTTTTTGTAGCCATCCGTGTACCAACATTTATCTGCTCGTAGTAGTTCCTCCAGTCATCTCGTATCCGAACTAGAACGGTAGGTCGTTGAAGTGCCCCTCGTATAAATTAATTAACTTCAGGACATTCACAAAATAGCGTCAGCAATAATACTTTTATAATATTGGATATACAGGGTGTCCCAGACTAATTTATCAAGGCTATATATCTTAAACGAATAGAAATTTTCGAATGGGACAAAAACTGATCTATTCCATTTCTAATACACTTTAATATGGCGTAGAAAAAATCATCCCCTAAATATTCATCCCTTAGTTACAGCTCCTAGTTTTTAATAATTTTGGATGTGGTCTTCCATCGTCTATTCATCAAATTTTTCAAAAATAAAATGGGTTCATAAGTAATCAGGAAAATATCAGTTTATTTTTTATTTGTTAAATTAATCAAGAAAGCCTTAAAGCATAAAGGAACAATAAAAATAAATGTAATAAAGATTACATGGCTTGAATCATTACAGGAGTAATTTGGCGACATGCTTGTCTTATATGTATTTTCTTTTAATTCGTCTACATTTTGCGGTTTTGATTGATAAACAATATCTTTTATCACTGACCCTGGCCCCACAGGTGAACCCCTTTCCAAAAAGGGTCCAGTACTCAAAATCTTCCTCTTACTGGATGGCAACCAACAGATAATGAACCAACAACAACATGTGACACACCTCCAATACCAAAACTTCAACGTTGGCGGTTTCAATCGTTTGAGTGCAATATATTCTCCAACAATACGAACTCCTGTAGAACAAAATACTAAACCGTATATTCCACAACTAATTCAGAACGAGAACCTATAAAACCCAGCAGGGGATGACTTCCCAGTCATTAACAAAATTCAGATTCTCGTTCGATGCACGTTTGGAAACCAAGCCATCTAGTAGAAAGCACACATCGGAAAAAAAGTGACTGACACTTCCTCAACTTCAGTACATAATGCTACCATAGAGAAACATACATCCGAACTACACTGCTCACTACACCGAGCGTGTTCCGCACAGATCAAGTCATAGAGTGCTACACTTCCCTCTATGTAAGCCACGGTATGACAAACGAACGCTTTATCCAAGACACGACTGTCACGGCCAATTTTCAATGCCATCCAACAAATAATTCCACTTTGTAAACAATGGACAGAAATAATAAAGTCTGTATTAAGGATTATTCAAATAAATTTAAGCAATGGATAGTACCAGAATACCCCCCTGCCAACGTAAACTCCCTGTCCAAAAGAAAGAAAGAAACGATTCTCGCATTGTGCGGAGGAGTTCCGTCTTGTTGCTTGTTTCTTGATTACTTCCGAATCCATTTTATTTTTGAAAAATTTCTTGAATAGACGTTGGAAGACCTCATCCAAAATTATAAAAAAATGTACAGGGTGCTATTGAAAAATTTAAAGTTAGGGGCTGTAACTAAGGGATGAATATTTAGGGGATGATTTTTTCTACGCCATATTAAAGTGTAATAGAAATGGAATAGATCAGTTTTTGTCCCATTCGAAAATCTCTATTCGTTTAAGAGATATAGCCTGGATAAATTAGTCTGGGACATGATATAAAAGTATTAGTAAGCAAAAAATATAAATAGTTTTGCAATTGAAGACATAGTACATTTTTTACATTTTACAAATAGATATTAATAAGGTGAACTTCAACGAGGTCGTTGATACTGACTGGAGTTCATTTGTTCAAAGTATATATTGCACATATAATTATTTAATAAAAGTATAAACCTGAAGTGACAATGGAATAAGTGTTTTTATAAACAACAACCCCTAAACCATTACATCGTAGTTCACTGTTGGAAGTCATTCCCAGAATACTGTGACTTACAGTGTCAACCAGCAATTTGCAACGTTTCGTATAACCTGTTTGGAAACATGCTCAATTATTTAGGTTGTCCATCTACCCTCTCTTTCCAGAAATATATGGAGAGGAGGTAGATCCAGAAGGGTTTCTATGGCTGTTGATGGTGAGTTGCTAATGGTATCAGTAAATACCAGACAAACCGAGCTTTCTATTCTTTGTCCAACAAAGGCATTGACTGTCCATTTCATCTGATGTTGCATTGCCTTTAAGGCAAAAAAGTAAATTAACGATCTTATTTATACCACATTCACTGGACCAATAACGTTGTTCCGCAGATAGCGAACAATTCAACAAGATAAAATGTTTAAAATAACAGACGTATACGGTAATTGAAAAAAAAAAACCACCTGGTTACCTAGAATTTAACACAAAAGCACTCGTCGTAGTTTTTTTTCACTCGCTATTTACAAATAAATACAGTACTAAAATAATTTTCACTTTTTTTGTGACTACACTTTGTGTACAACGGAACATTCCATACGTTTCTACATCGTATGCAAATGTGCCGGAAAATTCTCCGACCGGCTGAAAGGAAGAAAGAAAAACAGGCAAAAAACGAAAAAGTAAGCAACAGTCGTTAGGAGGAGGCTAATATAGAGAGTATTTTCGAACGAAATTGGAAACGCATCGAGCTTCGTATTATTTTCAACGAATTTTGTTCAATGGCGTATTTTGCATACAGATGATCTCTTACAAGAGCCTTTCTTGTTTCTCTTGGATATAGAACCAATAATGTCATATTACTCTTTTTCTATACTGATAGAGGATTACACTTCATATTCTTTCTTTAAACATACTCTACTTTCTTTAAAATCGCCGAGCTGATTATGTAAATTTTTAAATTCTATAGCCACGATATTTTTTGCTAATGTAAATTCACACAAAAATACACTCTATCTAACAAAATGCTTTCATTATTTTCGTATTTTTGTCATATTCATCAACTGTTGTACTCCATCTTTCATCACTTCCCAAATATATACATCAGGTAGAGTCAAATCGGGTTAATAGGAAGGATATTCGTAGTCCTTTTCAAGGGAAATTATTCAACCAACAAAATGATGAAGGTGAAATAATGAGAAACGTTTTTAGTTAGCGTGAGTTATGATCTACATTACCGCTCGTTAAATAATATACTACACTGCTGGGCATAAAATAAGGGTCACCCAGTACTTAATTTGAAGATCCGTTAGTAAAATATCTTCAAATTACTGGGTGACCCTAATTTTACGCTCGGCAGTGTATTATTATACGAGCAGTACCAGACAGAAAATCTTAGGAACTCAGTATAGATCAGTCATGAGGAAGCCCATGAAATTAACATCAACAAAAAGATGATGCGTTGCTTCTAACTGTCTGAAAAATAATATGTCGTCGAGACATCGGTAATTTAAGTTACTCCAACTCCACGTTAATTTCGAAGTAAACACATTTATTTTCGGTCTTTCCATGAGTTGTAAGAGTAGGTCAGTATTGTATTATCTGTGTCAAGTTTGATTTATACCATGAAAAAAAAATTAATTATAGTTTTGCAATTGGAACTTATCCAACATTATTTATATAAAACAAAAAGTTTTATATCGAAAAAATGATTGTGTGGTTTTATTAAACCACGATGTAAGTGGTTTGTAATATATTGACCATAATATGATGGGTATACAGATACATTCTACCACATACATAGGGATTTAATGTACTGTCCGATCTAAATAGTCCGCCAACAAAACATTTCTATAAGTTCACTTCAATGAATATCAAGTATTGATCTGGACAGCTAGATTCAGAACCAATGTAAGAAACCCCGCCCTTTCCCCTTCCAAAATTTGTTAGTTATGTGCGATGTGTGCGAACTGCGATTTAGTATTGAATAATTATTTGATGGGGGTAGTAAACGTCGCTACATATTGAAACAATATGCTTACGTTTTATGTTGTTAAATTCCCTTTAACAATTAATGTTTCGAGTTAAGATAATATGTTTTGATTTCTTTTGGCAATAATGGCTTTCAAAATGAAAATAAATTCGTAAATAAAACAAAATAGGATTCTTTAAATTGAAACAAAGTTATGGGCTTGAACAGTACTCTCACCTATCGACTGCTGTTTACTGACTGTCTGACGCTAATTAAGGACCGCCCACAGTTGAGAATACGGAGTGGTGGGAATTGTACGATATGCTGTAAGTGTCCAAATAAACGATTGTAATAATCGCGTTTTTAATGTGTTGAAGCTGGATGTTGGTCGACTGGTTCAAAAGCAGTTCTGATACAATGCTTAAAATCCCTATGGTGAATATCTTTATAGCTGAGTACACATGACTGGAAAGTCAAGAAAATAGTGTATTCTTTGTAAAATAATTTAATATTTAAAAAATTGCAAAGCGCTTTCGGGTTTCCCTTGAAACTAATTTTAATAAATCATTAGAACGTTGATATATTACATAAATATGAATAAGAAGGTCGACAGGTACAAGTCAAGTTCAGAGCGTGAAATAAACATAAACAGTATTATTTATATTCACTTATGGTGTGCCATTGTCAGACATTTGTGCCTTACTGCCTCTACCAGCAAATGAGATAAAATTTGAGAAAAAAGTTGAAGTGCAAGAAATTTAAGTTTTAAAGACGTTTTAGTCCTACTTTTAAGAATTTGTTTTTATTTTTGTAAGGCGGTATGTTTTTTGTAAATGTTGTTTTGTGTGCATTTTGTAATTTGGTGTATTTTATTTTTATTAATAAAAATGCTAAAAAGTAAAATGTAGTAGTTAAGTCATGTCTATCAAAGTCGCCCCCAAAACAAAATGTTCTATATCAAAAAAACGCCGATTTTCAAACAGGGCGAGTATGATCACTTGGTACATGTTAAGTGCATTTTAAACCTATTTCCAGGGGGGGTATCAAAGACTCCCCATATCGCGTATGAAATTGATCACCACCTTTTTATTTTAAATTTTTATTTTTTAAGAAAATGTTCATACTTTAACTATATAAGTCTGTCATTAGCCATTTTTTATTATAAACTGCGTAAAAAAACAAACCAGATATTGACAAAATTAACTTTAAAATGATCAAAGTCGTCCCATTTTACGGTACTAGACTTCTCATTTCTGAAATCTATCAACTATTGTTAAAAATAAGAACAGGTACAATACCATATCTCGTGGTTGGTATATTTCTATCGTATTACATTTCAAGATTAAATACTTCTCTCAAGTATTCAGTAAGTGGAGCAGATTCCTCTCTTGTCCAATTATTGGACTAAAATTGCATCTGTATAGTTTCTAGTAGTACAATTGTTTTTGTATACTTCACATTGCAATTTAATACCAAAAAACTAGCATTACTTGAGGTTTATTAAAGAATGTAAGAAGTCTTTGGCCCTTGAGGATTAAGAGATGATGAAAAAATAAATCTCTTTTAGCTCTTAATTTAAACTTATGTTGACAAATGAATTGCGTTATCTTTCTGTCGTGTGTGAGTGGGTTTCATTATTTAAATTCGTTAAAATATTTTAAAGTTCTCTTTGTACTTACTGCTTTTTCTTTGTGGCAAAACATGTCGTTAATTTGGCATTTACAACAAGTGCGGCAATCTCCAATAAATAACACAATTGTTATCTTTAACTTCAACAATGATTTAATAAAGTATGTTTCAAAGAAGATTAAAAGTCTAACTTATTGCGAAGTTTACACGTTTATTTTATTGTAGCGAGTGAGTCTATATTTATTTTTTGGCGAGCGTACCTGTTTTATCGTTATAGATCTCGCAGTTATTACGTTTATTTGTCTGGATTTTTAATGTAGAATTGGAAGAATTAATAATTTTAATAAAAGAAGGAATCATAAATAAAATCGCATGCACCCCTCGATAAGGGATGTTGCTTTCAGTTCTGTTTAACGAAATTTTATAGGTGATTACTTTTTACGGCATGTTATACATTACTTCCATTACCGATTAGGGATTAATGGCGGTTTAAAAATTTACGATAGGATATTAAATATAGTGGGAAATCGAACGTGATAATCCGAAGAATGTATAATCTTACTTTCGGCTATTTTTGTCTGTATTTTTAATAAAAATGCTGAACTAAAAATAGAACTGTTGTTATCTTTCTGTTCAAAGTAATTTCTGTATTTTGGAAAATAATTAACAAAGGGATTGATTGATTGTTTGATTAGTTCGGCACCACCAGTCAGAGGCTTAGAGACCTCAGCCTTTTTGTGCTCTTGGTTATACCGTTTTGTGAAGAAACCAGTAGCCCTTATCAGGCTTAACAGTCTTTTCACTAGGTCCTTCTTGGAGAAATCCTCCCTTGGATACTCTAGTCATAGTAGCCTATACCTCCAATGAGACTGTGCTTCATATTCGAAGATAATGAGAGAGGCTCTTTCCTCCACTTCCATGCACAACCTACAGATAGGTTCCTCCCTATAAATGCCAACTGTATGCATGTGCTTCCTTAGGGAATAGTGAGCGGTGAGTAATCCCCTCACTTTCCTTATCTGGTCCCTGCCGAGGTTTAATATTACGTTAGTCAGCGACTCCGAGGGATTTTTGACCAGGAGTTTGCTGTGTTCCAGTACGTCTGATGTTTAGTTTGAATCTATCGAGATGTACAATCACGTGCAGCAGATTTTGATATTCCAAATACTGGTTCAGGAGCAGTGAACGCAGTTTCAGTTTTTGTAGGCAATTCCAGACCAGTCTAGATCTGAGAGTATGAGAATATTTTGGCCTCTATACCTCCTTTCGATGTTCATTTGGAAACACGTGTCGATAGCGTAGATTTCTGCCTGGAATACAGATGCAAACTTCCCCAACGATGCGTGGACATTGCACATGGGTCTGGCACCATGGGACTCCAGCTCCTATTCCTATGTCATTTTTAGATCCGTCTGTGTACCACACCAACGTTCCTTCTTGTCTTCATGCTTCCTACCCATCCCAGTTTAGCGAATTTGTGATAACATCTGTGATTCTGGAATGACTATGGGTGTTGGCTCCTTCGTGCCAATTCCCATTGTATACCAGCCTGTATGCAGTCATTCTTGCTTCTGCCTTAACATGCAGAGCAAGAGGCGGAAGATTGAGAATGGCTCCCATTGCCGCAGCCGGACTGCTTCTCATCGCACCCGTTATGCACAGACAGGCAATACTCTGAAGTTTTGATAGCTCCTGATCTGTTTTTGGCCACCAAACTAAGGCTCCATAGGTAAACATGGATCTCACCACAGTTGTGTATATCCAGTAAACGAACAAAGGGATACTTTTCTTTTCGCAAGGGCGATCATACGGTTTGACATTACATTTGACGTTCATACCCGCTTGGAATAATTTTTCTGCATTTTAAGTTCGTTTTAGTGGCTGTTTTCGCAAAAAAAATAGTTTTGTTGATGACAGATGTTTCCATGCATTATATACTTATGGTTTTTTTTTGCTATATAAAATTTTCGTTTCCTATTGTTTACGCCACCCAATTTTTAATTTGATTATTCCAGATTTTTGACTTTCTACATTATAAAAAAAAATTTGAAATTATTTTATTTCAAATTAGTCACATTTTGTATAAATAGAATGAAATTTTGGTTACCGCGTGTTCATATTATTCGCATTTATGCTAAAAATTAACTATGATGATCAGTGGCGTAGAGTGGGTTTTCGCCGCCCGGGGCCGACCGAGTTGTTGTTTTGTTTGATTGAATAACTGAGTACTCGCTGTTGCTTGTTAGTTCGTTCGCGTTCAGGAAAACTATGGCGATTCTTTCTGAAAAAGATCGATTTTTAAATCGATTCGAATCGTAACTTGATGAATCGATACATAAAAAAATCGATTTTTTTCAAGTTTGTTTTTTTTACAATGTAAATATAAATCGATCTGTTTTATTGAAAAACAACAAAAAAGGTTCCCCTAAATAAACAATCTCTTTCCGAGATCTCTTATCAGTAAAATTTGGGATTTTTTTTAAGTTCAGGGGATTCGATAATAATAACAATTATTTTTTTATTACCATATTATTATTACAAAGTATCGAATTAGGAATGTATGAGATTAATAGAAAAGAATCATCGATAAAATAAAAATCAATTTTTCTTTATTCAAAATTAATGGATTTGTCGAAAAAATCGATTTTAATAAAAAATAAATCGATTTCTGGGAAAAGATGGTTGATTTTTTTTTGATTGTTTTAAAAATGGACATGCTTTTCGTTTATATTCCGATAATAAACCCAAGAGATTTATTCGTTAACGATATTTATCGGATTGAAAAAAAATTAAATAAAATTATATGAAAATTGTAAAAAATTTTGATATATGGTCAATAATTGTTAAAATTTTGAAAAATGGCCAAAAATTTTCAAAAATGGTCAAAAAATTTGGAAAAATGGTCAATAATTGTTGAAAAACTGTCAAAATTGGTCAATAATTGTTGAAAAATGGTCAATAATTTTCAAAAAATGATCAATAATTGTTGAAAAATTTGGAAAAATGGTCAGCAATTGTTGCAAAACTGTCATAATTGGTCAATCATTGTAAAAAAATGGTCAATAATTTTTAAAAAATGATCAGTTATTGTTTCAAAACTGTCAAAATTGGTCAATAATTTTTAAAAAATGATCAGTAATTGTTGAAAAACTGTCAAAATAATTGTAAAAAGTGATCAATAATTTTAAAAAAATGATCAATAATTGTTGAAAAATTTGGAAAAATGGTCAGCAATTGTTGCAAAACTGTCATAATTGGTCAAACATTGTTGAAAAATGGTCAATAATTTTTAAAAACTGTCAAAATTTGTCAATAATTGTAAAAAAATGGTCAATAATTTAAAAAAAATGATCAGTTATTGTTTAAAAACTGTCAAAATTGGTCAATAATTTTAAAAAAATGATCAGTAATTGTTGAAAAACTGTCAAAATTGGTCAATAATGGTAAAAAACTGTCAATAATGGTTGAAAAATGGCCAATATTTGTTAATTATTGTCAAATACTGCTGAAAATTGTCAATAATTGTCAAAAATTTTGAAAAATGGTCGATAATTATCAAAATGTTTGAACAAATTTGAAAAATGGTCATTAATTGTCAATTATTGTCAAAAACTGTCAAAATTGGTCAATAATTGTGAAAAATGATCAATAATTTTTAAAAAATGGTCAATAATTGTTGAAAAACTGTCAAAATTGGCCAATAATTGTAAAAAATGGTCAATAATTTCCAAAAAAATGGTCAAAAATTGTCAAAAAGTTTGGAAAAACTGTCAAAATTGGTCAATAATTGTTAAAAATGGACGATTTTTGTCAAAAACTGACAATAATTGTTAAAAAATGGTCAATAATCGTCAAAAGGTATCAAAATTTTGAAAAATAGTCAATAAATAATACGAGAGCCGTTTTCGAAAATCCACTCCTTAAACACACGTAATTTATACAAAATCGATTAATATTACTCGAAAAATCGATAATTAAAAATCGATTATAACAAAATAATAATCGATTTATATAAAAATCGTTTAATTTTTCAAACATCCCTACTTATAGAGTTCCCTATAAGCTTTTTTGAAAAAAAAGCAACAGTGTCTATTGAATCTACTGGGATCCGAGCGGTTCCGCTCTCATCACTAATTGCGATGTTGCCGGGGCAATTGAAAAAAAAGCCGCTCTACCAAAAACACAAAAAAAATGGAAAGTCGATTTTCAAGGGTGAAATATCGATTCACTGAATCGATTCAATACAACATATCGATTTAAAGAGTCGATTCATTCGGTCCGAGGAATCGACTATTCGATTAATCGATGTCAGATCGCCATCCCTAGCACCGGCCAGCAGGGCGCTCTAGTTTTCACTAGTTACTAGCATTTCGGCAGTACGACTTATCTCGTCTCCTCTCTTTAGCACCTTTACGGTTTCGCTTGGCAAATAACATCGCGGAAGCCATTTGGAGATAATATTTTTTTTTGTATTTCCAATTGAAAAAATCGTTCTATTTTTTAAATTTCAATAAGGATGATATTTTTTTAAACTGATCACCCAGTCATAGTGTTCATCGTTTTATGTTCGAACTAAACCATAAATTAGCGTTTTTATACAATCCTGGTTAATTTAAGAAACGTAGTTTAATAGTATCGCTGACGTGATTACTACCGTTACAATAAAATTAAATTTACGACCGAAAGCTACAATTAATCTAATCGAGTAAAAATGGGGCTTGGAGCTGAAATAAAATTTACAAAATACTACGTACTTACTATAACTTCCAATAAAAACGAACAAATAATTGATTTTTTCTCCTCCCTATATTGTAAACGACGCATTTTGACACTGTTTTGAAGGACGTAATTAACAATTACCAAAAAGGTATCAATTGCCCTTGTCGACGGGTTGTAAGTCAGCTTACAATAATTTATGCCATATAAAAGGTGTATCTTATTAATTTATAATATTAATAGTACAATTATTACAATAATTATGAACATTATTTACAAACTTTTCTCGTTTGATGAAGACTTTCTCGAAAGTACGACAAAACCACGGTTTCTGAATCTGCAGTAGCAGTCTTTATTTGGCACCATTTCTTGAAGTTGTAACCGTACCCGTCGGTTTGTTCGTGACTTGGGCGCTAGAGTGGCCACTCGAGACTGATGCCGGCATGAAACTCTTCTCAAGGATGATTCTACTCCATGTTAGTGCTGCACTAGGTATGTCAGAGGTTGTCAGACTATAAGAAGCTTTAGGGCGCCACTACCTTTTAGACGTCGACGAAAGAACAAAATGAATTTAAACAAAAAGAAAACTAAGGTGAAAAAGGTAGAAACACCTTGTAGAAATTAAATTAATATATCTACTGAAAAAATTAAAAACTTACGATATACGATATCCCGGACACGATCCCTATAATAGCCGGGTGGATAAGAAATCAAAAAAGAAGTTAAAACATTAATTTTATTCTGCCAGGAACGGAACATTGATGAAATGACTTATACTTATCTTAAATATCGTTTTCGGGAAGGGTGTACAGAGAAGTGGTCCTAGAGGTTAGTGGTTTTCAGCGAGGTCCTTGAGGTATCTTGAAGGTGTCTTTGAACTAGCGATATATTTAAGGTATCTTAGCAGTTAATGGTATCTTAACTGCTAACGGTATCCAAGCTGTCAACGGTGTACTAGCTGTCAACGGTATACTAGCTGTCAACGGTATACTTAGTTATCAACGGTATACTTATTTGCTGTGCTTACCACAGCAATTTTCATAGGAAAGGTATAAAACCGAGAAAAATGTAGGATTTTCTTCGCTGAAAGTCGATAGCGAAAAGGGGTGTTGCTCGTGGCGTTGTAAAAATGGAAGCGACCGTTGGCAGATGTCAATTGTCTTATGGTAAGGGTTGAAAATTGGGGTGGCTAATGAGACGACGAGCGGGAATTAGAGAAAGGTCGTTAGACATGTTACAAAGTATTGATACGTTGCCTCATACCTCTTCCTTGATTTTTCTGGTAGCAGCGACAAACAAGTGATATTTGCTTATACTTCTACATCCATTTCGCTGTTATACAAATCAATCATTTCAATTTTTCAATTTTTCTCTCAGCTTGACGTTGTTGATAAAATAACAATGCTTATGACGCTATAGGAATACTAATGTTCTGGGTTAAAAAAATGTACATTTTCCAACACAGGTTCCGCAAACCATAGTGGGCAACTTGAACGTTGTATTGGATCCGTATTTTTATTTTTCACCTATAGGTACACTAGTAAAATTATATAAAACAAAAAATATATTACTTCGATGTCTATTACCCTCAATAAAAGTTGGAGACATACCTGTGGATAAACAGCGGGAGACGATAAATTGTCATCAGTTCTAATACATACGACAATTTATTCAATATCGTAGAAGTATCAAAATACATTTGTGCTAGTTTAAGAGTTTTACAAGTAAAACCAACGTCGCCCATAAGTTTTCCTGAAAGCAATTCAATACAAATGCGTTTTATAAACTGGCTTAAGTTTTCCAACACAAGAGCTACGATACCATTTGATGGTATACATTCGAAAAGACAAACAACTTCAGTTAAAGTCGTTTTCTTCGAGAAACAAGCCATATACAAAAATGACATCGGTAAATTTCGAATTATGATGTAGTGGCCAAAGCCAAAAAATTTCAGATATATTGCTACAGGATTTTATTTTAGGAGGCTACTTTGATAGGTCAGTGAGGAACTTAAAATGCAACTGTGCTTCTTTCTAAATCGATTGGTCACCATGGAAATAATGTAACTATTTAATTTTTTGTCTCATGACCTCTTTTTTGATATTTTTTTGTATGAAGTCGCGGCAGAAATCGACGATAAAATCCACGGGACGATATATGGAAGAGCGTGAATTGGCTGAGGCTGTAGTCATCTCACCTGAACAGGCAGAGCTGAGATAGCTCACAGTCGACCGTATGACCACTTTAAACCATCGTTTGATGTTCAGCCATAATCCACACTAGTTTTTACACCATTTCATTACCATGGACAAAATATGGATCCATCACAACACACCAGAGATCAAAGAACAATAAAGACAGTGGTTCTTGATAGATTATACTCTATAACTTACAACTGAGACACTGTCTAATCAAATTGGACATCTCCAATCATTCCCAGTTATTTCTCAACACCCAACATCAACTCTACGGCCATATGTCCCGAAGGAGTCCAAAGAGAGTCTGTCGCCCAATCAGTTATCTTGAAAAGGGTAAAACGAAAAGTTTGTTGATTCCATTTTTGTTCCCTGGAATTATGACATTTCTGTTAACCTAGTACTGTGTATTCGCACTGTTCAAGTCGTAGTGTCATCAATGATATTATAAATGAAAGCTTTCCCGACTCCCGTTATTATTCGTCTCTTAGAGCCCAATAACATCACCGCCACTGATAAACATACAATAACTCTACTGAGAATACCTTCAAGTAATGAATCTACTAAAAAGAGGAACATGTAAATTACCCACATCCAAAATTGAACTCAAAACCACCACAGATGTGTTGATTGAAAGTAACGATTATCCAACGACTTTTATGGTTCCTCAATATAATCGAATATGTTCTTCAATTATTTAGATCAATCTATTGGAAGCAATCTTGTTCTTCTTCGTTATTTTTCATTAAATCTGCCAACGCCACTTATATTGATATCAACAGTGTCGTTTCATTTCATATAATTTCTCCCAGCCTTGAACGACGATTAGAGATTTAATTTTAGTTTTTAAAGAAATATTCTAGTGGAATTTTATTAAAATTAATAACACACGTGTATAATTTTTTAATCATTTTGTAAACTAATCACATATTTTTTAAAACGACTCAATTCCTCGATAATTAAAATGCGATCACGCAATGAAAGAAAAATGATACAGCAGCAGAACATTATATTTATTTCAAACTAATCGTTACTTCGCATAAAGTACCTATTTACCTCGATTAATGCTAAAACTAGGTATATGCATTAAAACGATAATATGAAACACGATATATTCGAAACGAGAGGTATTTTCACGGTTTATTTTAATATATTTAAAACCGACCATAAAATAAAACTCAAAGTCAAAATGGAAATTGTGAATATTTTATTAACTATTTTCATATAACAAATTCGTAGTGTGCGGTGACGACACTCATTTATACGTATAAAAGTTACGTCTGACTATTAAGCCACCTCTATACCGACCATGGGGTAAGCCCTCTTCCACACTTACGGCTTTTTTAACGTGACCGTGTACGGCAACGATGTCGTTTGTATTTTGGTTTGTATTCACACGGCACACGGTAGTAGACGGCGGTCAGTGTTTGTATAAAGTATACAAGGTGAAGTAAATAGAACTTCAAATTTTACCTATCTATTACATTTTGTTCTTCTTCAGCTAGTTCGTCAAAGTTATCCTTCAAAATCCTACAAATTTCCTTCCAACCCTCCAATGTCTTGTATCCGTTTTTATAGTCGTCAATCGTTTTATCGCATAGTACTAGCCGCTGTTCAACAAGTATATTTAGTAGTTCATCATCAATTTCAATAACTATTATTTCGTTATATTTTTTCACTATTTAATAAAGTTTAGATCTGTACAATACAGTGACCAAAATCCTTCTGAATAAAATAACTGCCGTATCAACAGACGGCACGTGTGCATACTTGTATAAACTTGTCTGTTTTTCTGTTGCCGTACCGTGCCGTTACAGTCATTCTGCCGTGCTGCGACGACAGACGTGTACGATTCCGGCATCAAACCGTCTTGTGTGAAAGCTTACATTTAAGACCATTACACACGGCACCGTTGCCCTATACTTACGGTCACGTTAAGAAAGCCGTAAGTATGAAAAAGGGGTGATAGAGAATAACGTGTGCTCCCACGGAAGACGAATTTCCGTCATATTATGCACACCTTACAAAACGCCGCCATATTGCCAGTTTAATGTTTTGAATGAATGTCATGACCTACTCGTAATCGTTCATTTTCCTAATAAATTGTGAACCCTGAACATTGAATTTAGTGGGAACATTAAGTGAAAGTGTATTTATTGTTACATAAAGATTAGGGCGTTTCAAAAAAATTAATAGAATTTTTTTTCTTCTCGGAACCATGCTCAAAAGTTTCGTTTAAATGACAAAATAGGCCTTTGAAAATATGAGCCATTTATATAAATATTAAGGTTGTCCGCATCGCACTTTTCGATTTCTCATAGGGCGTTTTCACATCTACCGGCACGACACCGACACGACAACGACAACGATGCCGGCGGACGCGTAATCTCATATAATTAAATGAGAATGCTTTCACATTCAGCGACATACCGATGTCGTGTTATTACAGGTTCCGACATGTCGGCGAGAAGCAGTCACTCTCTCACTCGCGTCGTCGCCGATTTTTAATATTTTATTTAATTTATTGATAAGTAACTAACGAAAATGTCCAGTTTCAAATATGATATAGTTACTTTGATTGAACTTGTGTAAGACAATTTTTTTTCTCACCCTGTTATTCTTAAAATAGTTTTCGTTTCAAGTAAAATAAATTAAATCATGGGTACACCCTAATATTTCAGAAATGCATTTCTCGACAATTGTCTGAAATAGATAAGTAAAATATCATAATGTCACGTAGCCTTCGAGGCCACGAAAGGGGAAAGAAAGGTTTTAAGAACGATTTGAGATTTAGTTTCTAGAAAATAACTAAAGTGTTCACTTGAGCCAGATAAATTTAAATATATAAAATATAGTGTGTATTGTGGTGCATGTCAAGAGTTAAATAGGTGAGTCTATCTCACAGAGTAATTCCGTTTTGCCTGTTATTTGATATTTGAATTTAAAAGATATTTTATCACATAGAGTATATATATTTGCTAATTATTTTTAATAATAACTTTGTTTAAGGTTCTTTAATATTCAACGTTATTAAGAACATTAATTTGTTGTTGCATTTCCTATTCATCCAATCCTACTGTACTGTGGAGAGTTTGTGCCACTTGCAGTTTAACTCACATACCTATACTGTACTGTGGAGAGTTTGCGCCACTTGCGGTTTGTCCATTCCTGATACAGGGTGACTTCTCACGTCACCCATATCTCCTTCCACCCACCTGTATTGTGGAGAGCTTGAGCCACTTGCAGTGTAACCTTATTTTGCTGTACTGTGGAGAGTTTGTGCCACTTGCAGTGTTTTATTAGTTTGCTGTACTGTGGAGAGTTTGTGCCACTTGCAGTGTTTTATTAGTTTGCTGTACTGTGGAGAGTTTGTGCCACTTGCAGTGTAATATTATTTTGCTGTACTGTGGAGAGTTTGTGCCACTTACAGTAGTTATAATATTGTTTGTGGAGAGTTTGTGCCACATATTCCTTACATGCATTGGGGAGAGTTTGCGCCCCTTGCACCTTTCCTAATAACCCTAAATATTTACTATTAGGCATTTATTTTTGATCAAGTGAAGTTTTAACTTTACTTTAGTACTGATATGCATAATCACAGTTCAAACACATAAGATGCACCTTGTATATTATTAATACTTTCATTAATTTTGGGGATTTCAACTATACTAATCGTTAGTTAAATAATTAATCATTATTTATGGCAAATTGAATACTCAGAGTGTTTTTCTATCTAATTCCAGGTACGTCATCTCGGTTGTTCAACCTACTTGGACCATGTCCACATGGACTGTTCAATTAAATCCAGGCATCACGTCCAGTGTCTTGTAAATAGTTATTTTCAACATTTAGATTTGTTTTATTATCTATATTATAAAAAAAAATATAATGTAAGTACACAGTAAGTAATTAAAAGTTGAATTCTAATTAAATATATCAACCTTTACAAATCACTCATTCTCCTCAAGTCAAGTTTTTCCTTCCTTACACTTGTCGAATCTAAACCCTGCCTATGTGACAAAACCAACGAAAATAAATAATAAAATAAAATACTTCGAGACAAAAGTTGGCAAGAAATACTCCAATATTTAGAGGACGGGTATGAGCAATTGTCGCAGGCAGAAATTATTCTTTTATTCAAGAAAAGTTAAATTTTCGATAACTGCCACGGTAATTTTCCTTCTGTACTAACAAAATAATTTGCAAAACACGTGCGTACGTCTTGTCCTATTTTATTAGTTGATTTTATCTTTGCTTGTACAGGTAGTGCTTGTAATTTAGAACCAGCATAAATAATCAAATCTTTCGTACGATATTCATTCTTGCGTCTGACATATTATAACAAAAATAACAGATACAATTTGTTAACCCTCGCCATACCGCACACGGTTAATGTGAAAGTATTCTACCGATAACGTGTCCGCTGTCGGTGCTAGGGATGGCGATCTGAAATCGATTAATCGAATAATCGATTCCTCGGACCGAAAAAATTATTTATTATTTTTTAAATCGATGTGTTCTATTGAATCTATTCAGTGAATCGATATTTCACCCTTGAAAATCGACTTTCGATTTTTTTTGTGTTTTTGGTAGAGCGGCTTTTTTTCAATTGCCCCGATTTTTAATTATGGATATTTCGAGTGATATTTATCGATTTTTCGAGTAATATTTATCGATTTTTCGAGTAATATTTATCGATTTTTCGAGTAATATTAATCGATTTTGTATAAATTACGTGTGTTTAAGGAGTGGATTTTCGAAAACGGCTCTCGTATTATTTATTGATTATTTTTCAAAATGTTGACACCTTTGGCGATTATTGACCATTTCTCAAAATTATTGACCATTTTTTAACATTAATTATCAATATCTTAGAGTTTTCATGATTTTTTCATTAAATGGTGGAATTAATTAGAAACACTTAGTTTCATTTAAAAAAGTAATATGAGTAGATTCCACAAAGTAAGGGTCCAAACAGCAAATTCATTTTTAACAATTATTGACAGTTTTTGACTAAAATCGTCCATTTTTAACAATTAATTGACAATTATTGACCAATTGTGACAGTTTTTCAACAATTACTGATCATTTTTTTTTAAATTATTGACCAATTTTGACAGTTTTGCAACAATAACTGATCATTTTTTAACAATTATTGACCAATTTTGACAGTTTTTCAACAATTATTGACCATTTTTCCAAACTTTTTGACAATTTTTGAGAATTTTTTTGAAATTATTGACCATTTTTTACAATTATTGGCCAATTTCGACAGTTTTTCAACAATTATTGACCATTTTTTTAAAATTATTGACCATTTTTTACAATTATTGACCAATGTTGACAGTTTTTCAACAATTATTGACCATTTTTTAAAAAATTATTGACCAATTTTGATAGTTTTGCAACAATTACTGACCATTTTTCAAAATTATAACAATCATTGACACTTTTCAACAGTTTTTGACAATAATTTACAATTATTGACCATTTTTCAAATTTTTTTGAAATTTTCGATAATTATCGACCACTTTTCAAAATTTTTGACAATTATTGACAATTTTCAGCAGTTTTTGACAATTATTGACAATTTTCAGCAGTTTTTGACAATTATTGACCATTTTTTAACAATTATTGACAGTTTTTGACAAAAATTGTCTATTTTTAACAGTTTTTGACCATTATTGACCAATTTTGACAGTTTTTAAACAATTACTGATCATTTTTTAAAAATTATTGACCAATTTTGACAGTTTTGCAACAATAACTGATCATTTTTTTTAAATTATTAACCACTTTTTTAATAATTATTGACCAATTTTGACAGTTTTGCAACAATTACTGACCATTTTTCCAAATTTTTCAACAATTGATCATTTTTTAAAAATTATTGACTATTTTTCAACAATTATTGACCAATTTTGACAGTTTTGCAACAATTACTGACCATTTTTCCAAATTTTTCAACAATTATTGATCAATTTTTTTAAATTATTGACCATTTTTCATCAATTATTGACCAATTTTGACAGTTTTTCAACAATGATTGACCATTTTTCCAAATTTTTTGACCATTTTTGAAAATTTTTGGCCATTTTTCAAAATTTTAACAATTATTGACAATTTTCAACAGTTTTTGACAATAATTGACAATTATTGACCATATTTCAAAATTTTTGACAATTTTCATATAATTTTATTTGATTTTTTCTCAATCCGATAAATATCGTTAACGAATAAATCTCTTGGGTTTATTATCGGAATATATACGAAAAGCATGTCCATTTTTAAAAAAATCCAAAAAAAAAATCAACGATCTTTTCGCAGAAATGGATTTATTTTCTTATTAAAATCGATTTTTTCGACAAATCCATTAATTTTGAATGAAGAAAAATTGATTTTTATTCTATCGATGATTCTTTTTCATTAATCTCACACATTCCCAATCCGATACTTTGTGGTAATAATATGGTAATAAAAAAATAATTGTTATTATTATCGAATTCCCCGAACTTAAAAAAAATCCCCAATTTTACTGACAAGAGATCCCGGAGAGAAATTGTTTATTGTTTAGGGGTTCTTGTTGTTTTTCAATAAAAAAGATCGATTTATATTTACATTGTAAAAAATACAAACTTGAAAAACATCGATTTTTTTTTAAATCGATCTTTTAGACCTCGATTTTTTTATGTATCGATTCATCAGGTTACGATTCGAATCGATTTAAAAATCGATCTTTTTTAGAAAGAATCGCCATCCCTGGTCGGTGCTGTACTGATATCGTGCCGGTGTCCGTGTCGGTGGATGTGTAAACGCCCATAATAATAACACAGGAAAAACGTTTTTTTTCTTCTGATTTTTATAACTAATAAGTAAATGATGAATTGTACTGCAATGCCCATCACAAATTTTTTTCTTCACATGAACTGAGGAGTATTAAAAAGAAAACGGCTAAATTGAGAATAGATTCAACTTTGACCTTGAATAACTTTCGACTGAGTTGATTTATCGAAAAATGACGTTAGACCTTTATTGTAAAATCAGAAGAAGAAAAAATACTTTTTTCCTGTGTTGTTCTTATGGGAAATCGAAAAGTGCGATGCGGACAATCTTAATATTTATTTGCATCTAAAAGAAACTTTTAAGCGTGGTTCCGAGAAGAAAAAAAAATTTTTTTGAAACGTCCTAATAAAGATTTTGTCTTTTGTTTTCGTTTCAAAATCAGTTATTTTTTAACGGGTGTTAAAAGCATAACGTAGCTTGGAATTATACCTGGATGTTCTGTGGCCACAAAAAATCAAAATTTCAAATATTTCCAATTCCCAAAGGATGAAGTTATCCGACAAAAATGGGTTGACGCTTGTAATTCTGATAAAGCAATCAACTTGCAAAATGTTTCGTAAACGAATTGCTGTTGAGTTTATTGAAAGTAATGAAATAAAAATATTTTCTAAAACGAATATCAAGTTGTACATATTTCATACCCTCTTCAAAATAAAATTATGTTTAAATTTATCTTGTCGTAAAAACGACTTTAGATATTAATCATAGTCATTCGCATCGTAATTTTTACATTTGCACAATAGTGTGATTGAAAATTTGTAGTTGAATAATTCATTTAAGCAAAAGGCAGAATTCTTCTTTCCTGATATTAACCGATTGATTTCGCGCATAATTTTCTGCATGGCTGATTTTTCAACATGGCAGCGTTTTGGAAGTTTTTTTTGATTGGTCTTGCGTGGTAACACACCTTCTTCTCATAGTCTTCATTCTTTTTAAAGTACCATCACCTTCTACTATAAACTTCCATCACCCACACAAATCACATGCCCATTATCAGTGTTCGTTCAGTGTTAATGCAAAGTAGCTTGTAACTCATATGTATGTATGTATATTGGGGTGACATTCACTGAGACCTAAAAGATATATTGTGCCCCCTCACTTCTCTTAGTTCCTGAGGAAAGTCTCAGAGTCTAGTAGCTCCTTTAGTCCTATTTCCCGGAGGAATATTAGGATATCTGCAGGCTTTAACTTAGGAAAATGTCCCTCTTTTATCCAGTAATCTCCTAGGTGTTGTGCCCTAGGATTCTGAATTGCTGTGGATGGAGGTTTCTTCTTCCATGCCACATTCTTCTTCCTCCACTATTTTGAGCTTTTTCAGGTGCCCATTCAGGCGACAATGTCCCTTTAGGATCACTGTTAAAACTCTTAGTGCAGTTTTACTTTGACTTATGATGCATTATTCATTTGATCTCAATAGGTTGTAGTCACCCTGAAGATTTCTTTATTGTCTAAGATCTACTAGATCTTTCCAATGGTCAGATCTTCTCTTTTTTACGGCTTTGCCATACATTAGAGCTGATACCGCAAAGGGGTTCTGGTTAAAAAGGGAGTTTCAGTCCCCCTCTTTGCTAGTTCATCTGCTATTCCATTTCCTTCTATTCCAGTGTGTCCTGGAATCCACAGTAATGTTGTAATGGGTAGTTAATTATTTAGGCTAAGCAGTTTGATTATAATTCATTTATCGATATAAGTAACAATCGCAAAATAAGCAGACACGCGCTAGATTGAAAGAATGTGTAGGCTGGCAATTGTTGCTTTGGATTTTTGGTAAGAGAGTTCAAATTAAACATTTGTCGAAGAAAGATGTGTTTTATTTAAAGAACGTCAACCCTAATTAAAAGGAACCTAAACCGAATAATTAAACATTATTAGAAAGTGATTATATTGTTCTCGCCTAGTTCATTGAGTTTGCCTAGGCATTCCCACACCATTTTGGAACTGATTACACAAGAGCTCAGCTTGTAACTTAAATCCATCAACAGATGTACCCACCATTCAAAAAAACTCACCTGTCCCTAGGTTAGCTACCCGCAAATATCTTATTAGTTCAGCAGCCCCAAATCAATCTCAGACAGAGATTATAAAAAGAAAATAAAGAATCTTTAATTTGTCAGCCTTAAACTTTCTCTAAAAGCTTCATCTAAGATGCTTCTTACATCAAACTACATGAAATACTTTCAGATTGCTAGTAGCTGAAACATTTGTTGGTTTTTTCATCTTAATCTTCTTTTCCCTATCTGTACTATTTATTAATTCATTCATTTTGGTTGTGCTCAACAGCCCAGGCACTTGGAACTGAATCTTTGTACCATTTCCCATGTTATTTACTTCCATTCCAGAAGCTTCGTGTCTTCTATATAGGAATGGAGAACTATCGATTTATTTGACTATCGAAAAAAATCGATAGTTTTCGGTACTATCGATGGTTGAGATGTTTAGGTGAAGAATATAAATATATTTTGAAAGCTGATATGGAGTAAAAATGCTATCAAAAAATGGGACAGAGGGAGAGATAGAATGAGAAAGAGAGATAGGATAGAGAGAGATGAGAGAGAGAGAGAGAGAGAGAGAGAGATGAGAGAGAGAGAGAGAGAGAGAGAGAAAGAAAGATGAGAGAGAGAGGGATGGGAGAGAGAAGGAGATAGAGAAATATGGGACAAAGAGAGAAAGATGAGAGAGAGATGGGAGAGCGAAAGAGAAGAGAGAAAGACGGTGTATTGCGTGTGAGTACAATCATAATTTTAAACTGTCAGAATCTAAGACGGATTCGGCAATGTTCGCGGACCTCGGAATATTGTATCGCTTTTTTTTTCTTATTAGAAAGCCCCCCATTATAGAACATTTTAAGAGGAAAAAATTCACTTTTGGAAGATAAAATTGCTATTAAAAGTATTAAAAATCCGCCATTTTTTTTTCAATTTCTGACAATTATTGACCATTTTTCAAAATTATTGACCATTTTTCAAAAATTTTTACAATTATTGTCCATTTTTGACAGTTTTTCAAAATTATTGACCTTTTTTAAAATTTTGACAATTTTTGACCATTTTTCAAAAATTTTTACAATTATTGACCATTTTTCAAAATTTTGACAATTATTGACCATTTTTCTAAATTTTGACAATTATTGACCATTTTTCAAAATTTTAACAATTATTGACCATTTTTGACAATTATTATCGACTATTTTTACCATTTTTGACCATTTTTGACAGTTTTTGACAATTATTGACCATTTTTGACTATTTTTCAAAATGCTCGACAATTATTGACCATTTTTCAAAATTGTTGACAATTATTGACCATTTTTGACAGTTTTTGACAATTATTGACTTTTTTTTTTGGCAATTTTTGAAAATTATTGACCATTTTTCGAAATTTTGACAATTTTTTTGTCAATTATCGACCATTTTGACAGTTTCTGATAATTATTGACCATTTTTGACAATTATCGACTATTTTCACCATTTTTGACAATTATCGACTATTTTTGACAGTGTTTGACAATTATTGACCATTTTTGACAATTTTTTGACAATTATTGATCATTTTTGACAGTTTCTGACCATTATTGACCATTTTTGACAGTTTCTGACCATTATTGACCATTTTTCTAAATTTTGACAATTATTGACCATTTTTCAAAATTTTAACAATAATTATTGATCATTTTTAAAAATTTTAACAATAATTATTGATCATTTTTAAAAATTTTAACAATTATTGACCATTTTTGACTATTATCGACCATTTTTGACAATTATTGACCATTTTTCAAAATTTTGACAATTATTGACCATTTTTGACAGTTCCTGAAAATTATTGACCATTTTTGACTATTTTGCAAAACGTTCGACAATTATTGACCATTTTTCAAAATTTTTGACAATTATTGACTTTTTTTGGCAATTTTTGAAAATTATTGACCAGTTTTCAAAATTTTGACAATTTTTTGACAATTATCGACCATTTTTGACAGTTTCTGACAATTATTGACCATTTTTCAAAATTTTGACAATTTTTGACCATTTTTCAAAATTTTAACAATTATTGACAATTTTTGACAATTATCGACTATTTTCACCATTTTTGACAATTATCGACCATTTTTGACAGTTTTTGACAATTATTGACCATTTTTGACAATTCTTCAAAATTTTGACAATTTTTTGACAATTATTGACTATTTTTGACAGTTCCTGACAATTATTAACCATTTTTCAAAATGTTCGACAATTATTGACCATTTTTCAAAATGTTCGACAATTATTGACCATTTTTCTAAATTTTGACAATGATTGACCATTTTTCAAAATTTTAACAATTATTGACCATTTTTGACAATTATCGACCATTTTTGACAATTATCGACCATTTTTGACAATTATTGACCATTTTTGACAATTTTTCAAAATTTCTGACAATTTTTGACAAGTCAATACCTACGTTGTTTTGAAATAAATATATATATATATTTATGTATATTTTTAACATTTTGACAAAAATCGTACAATGTTACCGATTATAAAACTATTAAAAAGTATCGATAGTCGGGACTATCGCTAGTTCTCTATTCCTACTTCTATAAAGGACACTAGTTTGACTGGAGGGATTAATATTCCTATCTACACCATTCATAATAAGTGCAAATTTCCTCCTATAAGACTCCTCCAAATAATCTTAGTCAATTACCTTCTTCCAATCCAATATCCCACTATTGCAAACTCAGATGGATGGTACCAATCTCCTTACCAATACTGGGAAATTTTTCGACATTTTAGTAAAAATTTATTTGGGACAAGAAAAAAAATCAAAACAAATTGGGAGCTTTTGTGGCAATTGAAATCCAGAGAACAAATCGAGATGGAACGCTTTTGAGACAAATCCTGGAATGCGAATTTGGGTTACACCATAATCTGACAATGTTCTGCTATTGATTATTATTTATGACGTTATATATGAAATGTGCGTAATCCTATATCAGGGTTTATCATTTTATGCATATACGGGTATATTAAAACAAATCAGAGCAATTCCACACACGCACGCATTAACTGTTGAATTAATATCGTAATAATATACAAACTATTCTAGATAACCATCTCTATACCAAGAGTTCTAAAGTCTTCTGGAAAATATATGGGAACAGTAGGAGGGATTCTTTGTTCATAAATTATTGCAGGACGGGGGTATTTAACTGTTAATTATTATACTGACCATGAAGAAGTGATGCATGAGGTTTTTCTTAAATTAACATAATTTGAAATTTTAGTTGTATATCGATAAAAGAACTTTGATTAGATAAAAATAATTGAGGAATATCAGTATTATTATTTTTCTTGCATTACACACCTCTTCCAATTGTCCGAGCTTTAATCTAGGCTGATGATGGTAATTTTTCACCAAAACTAGCTGCACATATTCCATGGTTGGAATAAATTATAATCTTTTGCTCTAACTTTGAGTTTTATTGAACTTTTTTTGTTCCATGTATTTGGGAAATATTGTCAAAAGAATATTTATGAGCAAATTTCCCGAAAAAAAAAGATACCTACAAATTTAGCAATATTGTACCAAACAAGATACTTTCATGTTGAAAATATCAATCCATTGAAAATGGTCGTGACACAAAATGCACACATGTCGTGTATATATATATATATATGTATATGTACCCTTTTTTACCAATGATTTATTTTATAAAACTCGACGAAATGCGGTGCGCTATCTCCGAGTCGACCCCAACAAACATTTTTTTCATTTCTCAAATCACTTTTTACAGCCACATGTAAACCAGGAAACAAATTGCCTCAAATATCAGTATCAGTGTGTCAGTATGTGAATACCGACACGATACATTTTTAGTAATATCATAAATTCTGAGTGGCGTGGTACACTTTATGCAAATTTTCCCTCGTATCAATTCAACTATGCATTCGTGACCTACGCACGCGTTTGCATATATATATATGTTGTATATTCCTTCGTACGTACGTATTTATGTATACTTTGTGTAGCGAATGTATTCGGAGGCCAGAATCATTTTTTTGTCGTTTAGACGGTTTTATCCTTTCCATTTAGAAAAATGTGCGCCACGACGGATATAAGAAACCAAATATATGAGGGACGAAAGATCCGGAAGAAGGTTCACGAAAAATATGACACAAAATATTACTCTAGTCAATAGGGTCAACATGTAAATGTTTCAAGTAATTTTTACAATGTTACCGTGCCTAGCAGTTGAATGACACTGTAAAACTGAATTGAAAATGTAAAAATTTATTTGGATTAAAATATTTGAGGTTAAGTACATACAGTATTCGCCAGCTAACTTGATGTCCTACATGCTTTCTATGGAGCTATTGACGCCGCCCATCCGATAACTGTAAACAGTGCCGTGCAAGTTCTGAGGATACGCTTTCTGTTACAAATTAACACAACTTGTACAATTAATAAAGTAAAGTCCGTCCGGAAATATATGAACCTAACTTAATAAATAATATTTAATTCTTTGTTATAATTTTTGGTATATTGATTTTAATAGAAACGGATCTGCTTTATACCTGAATTCTGACTACATAAATAATATTTTAACAATAAGGTACCCATTACAGTAACATGTTATTTATCTAATTGAAGATTATAAAGTTAGGATCTTATATTTCCGGACGGACTATGATTAAAATTTGTTAGAAACTAAATAATTTCTTCCAGGTAGTAATGAGAATAAAAGAAACAAAAGATAATGGGAAACTATTTAAGCTAGGTATATTTCTAAGAATAGGTATAAACAGTTTTTATCTTTACGAAGATTTTCACGTTTATTAAGGTATCTTCATCACTTTTTAATGTCTTAAAATAATTAAACACTCTATATATCACTTGACGAGTTTGTCCTTCAGTACATTTACTATTTTCTGCATTAACGGCTGACATTTATACAAACACTTTATTGTACAAAACAGAAACAATAACTGTGTGACGCTACGCTACTGAAAATCTTAACACCTGATAAGGTTCGATGCAATTGGCGTTTGTCAAAATTTTACCACCAATAGCAGCCGAGTAGGCAGGGCACTATTACTCTGTCTCTCTTAGTTGGTAATTTCTGGGACATCAAGTTAGCTGGCGAATACTGTATATATTACCAAAAACCCAATTACCATAGTATATGGTGTAGGGGATAATTTTACACTTATTTCAAGTACATTGCATTATGCTTAAGACATATATCCATTTTTTCATCGATGCTTTGGTGGTCCAGCTACAATTTTATTCATGTACAAATTTAGCCCATTGCTTTCCATCTCTTGCGATTGTTTTTGCCTCTGTCCATGTTTTTTCTTTTTCTTGCAGTAGGCTTACCATAACATCATCCTATGTTTGTTTTGGTCTTCCATTTTTCGTTCTTTTTTATATTTTTGATTGTCATACTTTTTTTACTGGTCTTGTGTCATTCATTCTGTGTAAATATCCCCATCAGCTCAATCGTCTCTTTTCAATAAATTTAAGTGTTGATTCTATGTCAAGGTCTTCTCTTATTTTCGTATTTCTTAATTTATCTTTCTTTGTGACTCTTTTAACTCGTCTAAGATAGTTCATTTCAACTGCTTGTATTTTACTCTTCTGTCTTTTTGTTAATACCCAAGTTTCACACCCGAATGTTAATATTGGACGATAGATTGTTTTAAATACATTTATCTTTTTTTTTTTTATTTATAAATGTCGAATGCATCGGTAGTAAAGTTTTTTATACTCTATTGTTAATTTCAGCTTCCTGCTTTCGATTTTCTTCTATTTATATCTTCTCACTTTTTATTCCGTCTAATTGTATGTTTAACTGTTTTTGTTTCTGTCCTATGGTTTTACTTTGATTGACCGTCATTCCAAATTCTTTAGACACCGTGTTCCAGATTTCCATATTATTTTGTAAATCCCTTTCTTTCCCTTCAATAATCATTAAATCATCTGCAAAAGCTGCTTCTGATATATATCCACTTTTATTAAATGTCTATGTCCCAAGTGTAGTTTTGCCATTTTGGTTGACGATTTTTCAATTATTTCATCAATGAAAATTATAAATAATATTCTCCTTACCTTAATCCTTCTAGTGTAAAAAATAGTTTTGATGTTCTATTTTTGTATATTACACAATTTATATTATTTTTCTAGTTGACTCCTCTTCCTTCTTCATAACTTCTCCTTTGGAACTTTATCAAAAGCTTTTTCCATATAAATCCATATCCATATATATATACCTCTTTTTCGATACTTTTTCTATACACGTTTCGTGTCTAAAGATTTCAAAATGCGTTACGTGGCTGCTTACTTGTTGGCCGTTTTAGGCGGAAAAACTTCTCCAAATGCTGCAGATCTTGAAAAAATTCTTGGATCTGTAGGTGTTGAATCCGAAGGTGAAAAACTCAAAAAAGTTATCAGTGAACTTAACGGCAAATCCATCGACGATGTTATTGCTCAAGGCCGTGAAAAAGAGAGTTCCATGCAAGTGGTGGAGCTGCTCCTGCTTCAAGTGCTGGCGCTGTTGCTGCTGCACCAGCTGCAGAGGAAAAGAAAGAAGCCAAAAAAGAAGAAAAGGAGGTTGAGTCTGAATCAGAGGCGACGATTTAGTTCGACTAGAAAGTTAGTTGTGATTTCAACCTTGAAATATATATATTTTTTTAAATATACCTCTTTTTCTTGTTGTTAGAACTAATTGATTATCTGTTTCACTGTAAATATGTGGTCTTGGATGCTTCGACCTCTTCTAAATCCACTATGTGATTCTTCAAGAGTATTTTCTATCAGTGGTCTTAACTTACTGTCTATAATTTTCTCGTAGACTTTCATAGCTATACTAAGTAGATTTATTCCTCGACAGTAATTACAGTCCTGTCTATCTCCTTTTTATATATTGGAACTATTAAGGGTGTTTTCCAATCTTCCGGAATCTGTTCTTCAGTCCATGCAGTGTTGTTTTTTTTTGGTTCCTGTTTCTCCTAGATTATTGAACATCTCTGCTGTTAATTTATCAATTCCTGGAGATTTTCCATTTTTTAATTCTCCTATTATTTCCTGTAATTCTTTTATAGTTACAAGGTCTTCATTTCCAATTATTGCATCCTTTTTTTTTGTTTTTGCCTTAAACTTTTTTGACTGATCCTAGTAATTCCTTAAAATACTATTTCCATTTTTTCGCTTTCATTTCTCTGTATATCTCCTTTTTTATTTTTTATCCAGGTTATTTTTTCTGTTTTTTCCTTTCTTAGTGACTTCAATGTTTTGTAAAACAGCTTTTGATTCGATTTACTATTGCTTTCCATTTTTTCGCCAAATTCTTTCCACTGGCGTCTTTTTTTATTTTTCTCCTCTTTTCTCTGTACATTTCACAGTTTTCCGTTGTTTTGTTATTTGTATACATTTTCCACGCCTCTTTTGTTGATTTTACTTTTATTTTCATTTTGTCCGTCCACCAAGATGTTTGTTTTATCTTATTAGTTTTCTTGCTACTGCAATGGGTAGTTAATTATTTAGGTTAGAATTTAGGCTTATTGTTAAATTATAGGCTATTAACTTTAGCATCAATGTATTTAATTAATTATGAAATATATCGACCAAGCAGTTTGGTTATAAATTGTTATTCGATATAAGTAACAATTGCTAGATAAGCAGACACGCGCTAGATTGTGTAGATGGGCAATTGTTGCTTTGGATTTTGTCAAGGAGTTCAAATTTAACATTATTTTCTCGCAGGAAGATGTGTTTTATTTAAAGAACGTCAACCCTAATTAAAAAGAACCTAAACTGTAGACTACAACCACATATTTCTTTAGCGGTCTCCGAAACGGTTTTCTTAAAATAATCCCACATTTCTTCTAAATTACCATTTTCCAAAAATTAAGATCAGAAGTATTTTGCCTTATTGTACCTATCTGCAAAGTTTCATAAATAACATGTGAGAAACAATTGTATTTTTTGTGTACAAATCCTATTATTATAAATTTAAAACTGTTTTCTTCGTATGTAACCACATATTTAGCAGGTCGAACAAATTAAAATAAACACCAGTCCGTCATTCATAACAATCGTCCGAGATGCACTAAATTCCGCTTACCTATAAATAGCAGCGAAAAGATATTTTTGCTCCGGTCTCGTTTTAGATTACTACGTTTTGAAGCACGGTATAGATCACGAGTAAAACCTAAATTAATTAAAATCACACGATATTTGCTTATCACGTGTTAAATCTGATTAATGTTCGATCGACCGAGAAGGAAATATGTCGGTAACTTACTTCATTAGAAAAACATGTTTTTATTTAATTTAATATTGGCGTCGTTCATGAAAATAGATAGAAAGGTCCAGTGAAATTTAGTGATAAAACTGAAAAGTCAACAATATGGTCGTGCTTAACAACCCAGACACGTGAACTAGATCTTTGTACCATTTCCCATATTATCTTCCAGAAGCTTCGTGTCTTCTATATAATTTGACTGGGAGATTTTCAGTAGTTGTAATGGTTGTATTAATTCCTTTTCAAAGAGCTTCCGACTGAGTCCTCGTAAGATCTTATAGAAGCAGAGTATGTGAGTAGGTGTTCCATCCAACTCCTTTAGATCCTTCTTTAGCTAACTGCTTCGCGAATTCATCACCTGCAATCCTCTCATGTCCCGGCACTCAAACTAGAGACTCTGTTGTCTTTTTCCAGCATATTAAGATGTCTTATTGTAAAGAACAGGGGTAGTCCATCTTTCAACAAAGAGGTGCCCATGTGCAATTTTAAAATTGCATTCGGTTGCTTGATTTATCCCTTGACTAATTTTTGTAAATAATGTTACCTGCTTTGTATACTGAGTAGCTGCTCGTCGGAATGTCTCCGTTCTATCAGCATTTTCCTTAAACTCCTATTCATGTTTTGTTTGAAAATGATGTCCGAAATACTACGCCTTCCCGACATAATGCACATATGGCTCGAATTCTTTGATGTACAAAACCATAATCACTTGTCCAAGAATTTTGAAAGGGCTAAACGTCTAATTTCTGTTTTTTAGCTGCCATAATACTAACGTTACGTTATCTTTACATTATATCGTACTAAACTAACCAACTCTAACGGAATATACGCCTATATTATGGTAAATCCGCCTCCTAGAATTTTCCCGTATAACCGTGGCAACGCCGCTCACCGGGCGTGCGATTAACCGAGAATCACCTGCTCGCGTCTTCCCTTTTCTAAAAACGACCCGTTGCGGTCGCGTCGTTCTAGCCTGGCCTCCCATCACTCGGCTCGGTCAAGCTACGTTGCCAGTTTATGTATAGTTCCGTAGATTATTTTGAATTTACATTAAGTATTGTTAAAATAACTTCACAAAGTTATGCGTGTCATTTTAAACTGCCAGGTGTGCCAAGATATTTCAATAAATATAATGAAAAAAATTCACATGCATCAATTTATATAAAATACCTATGTATTTATAATTTTTTTCTAAAAGCTATTTATTTTCTACATATGTATATACTTGAATACGTATAGTAAAAATATAGTGGAATCTATTTCTATCGACAACAAATCAATAAACATAAAAATTTTAAAACCTGTCATCAATAAAAATTGTAGAGTCATGTCGCCTGTCAAAATACTGTAGACGGCCGTAAATAAAACGGTTAGATAAACTACATTCCGTCGCACTTTAGCTTCCAATAGCTTTTTCTCTCGCACCATGCGAAATATGAATCTCCCGGAAATAAAATATAGAAGAACTACAGCAGACATTTTTCAATTTATACACAAAATTCGTTTGTTTTATATACTCTATAAAAATTCGATGAGAACGCTTCTTTCCTAGCAAAATAACAGCAACAACATTTCCAATAATATAGTCAAACGATCTTATTAGAGAAACTTTCACAATTTCGAGATCTATAAAGGAAAATAGGTGAGCTCCTGAAAGCAAATGATATGCCCAAGTAGATAAGGTGTTGGAAAAAATATGCATATATTATTATTATTGCTTTTATTTATAAGTTCTATGTTCACACTTGTTCATCAAACCAAGATGTTCCTGGCCTTTCAAGTGTACCTATCCTTCTGACAAACACTCATGATTTGAGCAAGTCATACACTGAATCGACTCGGCTCAATAAAACTCTTTGATTCCTACACAAATGGATTGGAGCGTGCGCATTGACGAATATTTATGATCCGAGTCAATGCGCAGGTCCTAACAGGTGTTGATATTAGCCGACCCGATCCGAGTCGATTCAATGAGAGTCCAAACCGTCTGCATTTTAGTATTCTTTTCTTAAAAGTTTCCAATTTGCTTTGTTTGCATCGTCGACTTTATATATTTCTTCCTAATAAGTCCTCCAATGATAAACATCCAGTTAGTTACATTTTGATAATGAACTTTGGCCCATTAACTGATCAAAAATAAAAAAGGAACTTTTACGTTTTGCTATGAGGCTAGACACAATAGTATTGCTATACCGGGTGTCCACCTTTATTTTCCCTCATCTTAACTGCCCATGACTTCTAAACGGTTTTCACTAAAATGTTTTGACTTTTGTTAACCGAACACCCAGTATATTTTTTTGTAGTTTGAAAGAACCGACCTTTACCTAATTTTCAGTGCAAAATTTTTTAAAATAGGTTAACGTGTGACTGAGCAAAGTCAACAAAAAAACTGTCAAACATCGGCCATTTTTGTTGTGACGTTCCCAAATGAATAAAAAAAACTTAACTTTTTTAATCAATTTTTTTGTTGACTTTGCTCAGTTACACGATAACCGATTTTAAAAAATGTTGCACTGAAAAATAAGTAAAGGTCGGTTCTTTCAAACAACAAAAAAATATACTGGGTGTTCCGTTTTAGTGAAAACCGCATGTTTCTATCTCAAACCGTTTAGAAGTTATGGGCAGTTAAAATGAGGGAAAATAAAGATGGACACCCAGTATTACATAAAATTATCCTTTACACTCAATAATGTTTTGTCTTTGTTATTAGTGGGAATATTCGAGATTTTTTCGTAGTGGTCGTTTATTAAAATATTCAATTGGTAAACAATGATATCAATTATGGTGGTTTTGTTTACATTACAAAATGTAATTATTGTAGGAGAAAGCCTAGTATCAGTAAGTTCTAATAACAAAGAACAATTATAAATCAAAAACATAAAGCTTTTATTTCCAACCTCGCAATATCCAAAAACTAGGTCATCTTGAGACAATAGCTTATCACACTCTTATGGATTCGACTAAAAGACACAACATAGTTTGGCACAGAACTTTATTTTTGTTTTTCTTTATATTATGAGACCGCTCTTTCAAAAACGTTTTTACTATTATTTTTGCAACGTTAGTACAATTCAAAAAATATTAAAAAACAAGTGAATAAAAATACTATTTTTTTTAAACAATTTTGCATTATTTGTTGACTATAGTTTACAGTGAGCATTTAAGCGCAAATGTATTAATATGTATACAGCAACAGGTATACCATTTTTTTGCAACCAATTTAATATTTAATGTACGATATCAGTAAAACTATGCGACATTTTTTTATTCGAAAGTATGTAATAAACTAAGAAATCAGCTTTTGCCGGCCTCCACATTGAATATTTACAACATTATGACATATATACGTTATTGGTCAAAGCGATCAATCCCAATATACCATTCCATGTATGTACATCAAACAGTTTATTCACGAAAATATTGATAAGAGGATACATTCGGCTAGTCGAGTCGCGTCTCTCTTCATAAATACTTATTCGTCGTAAGTGCGTCTCGACGGAAAAGACAGCATCGCGACATTTCTAGACGCCAGATGCTCTTATACTGCTCCTCAATAATTCAATCCGATCATTTCCAAACCCATCTGATGTCCCGTTTTCGCGAGCAAATTTTCGAATCGACTCCCTTTTTATGCGATACGGATGTAACCTTTTTTTACAAAGGAAATTGACCGACGTAATCACAAGGTTTTCATCGAATTCTAGTTGTCGGTAGGTGGACGAACTCTTTTTTACGTTATTCGAAACGTCCGAAAACGTTCATGTAAAATGTCAATCGTACCGGGTCCCCAACAAGTTGTCAAAAGTCAAATTCCTCAGTAGGATGGTTTCTGAATCTGTATCTGTAAAGTGGGGAGGGTGAGTTCAGCCCCACAGCACTTAGGCCACATGTGACCCATTGTACATCCTCCCGAGGAGTTTTCCTCCTAGGTCATCGTCCATCCTGTTCTTTTCAGGAAGGTGGACAGGTCACTAGGAGACATCTCCTAGGTGGATTCTTTATTGTCCAATGATCTTTCGATTCTGCCAACCACTTGGTGAAGGGCCGAATCAGTGGACCTTCCCGGAGTATATGCATGCTAATTTGGATGAAGTGGGTTGTGAAAAAAAAGGAAGGATAGTTTTTCATTCTCCTCCCTCTCAAGGGGAGCGGGCCGCTATAGGCTTTCCGGAGCCTCTTCAGCCAACATTGGAAAGAATAAGGAATTTGGTTCAGGGGATGGAAGTAGAGGGAACGGTGGTAGGTGCCTGAGAGGTGTGTACTGACCCAGCATTCGCCTATTGCTATGAGAAAACCTCTGAAAAAACTCATAGCAGGTCAGGCGGACCTGGGATTTGAACCCCGGTCCTTCTGAATGCAAGCCGAGAGCGTAACCACTCCACTACTTGCTCGGTGGCTGTGAACCAGCACTTCATCTCTTATATACCTCTCACATAGCCTCTCCATTGTTTTTGAAAAGAACAATGTGAGGCTAATAGGTCGGAATGCTTTTGGTAAAGTGTAATCCATCCTTCCTGGTTTGGGTATAAATACCACTCGTACTTCTCTCCACTTTCTAGGAATACACCTCAGAGCTAAAGAGGCTTTGAATACTCCAACCAGGTGCGGTATAAGAATATCCATTCCCACTGAAGTAGGGCTGGTCTTATACCGTCAGATCCTGATGATTTAAAAGGGGAAAAGCCCGAAATGGCCCACCTCATCTTGTTCTCATCAGTTACTGCACTAGCAAATTGACAGTCGTATTGTGAGGGTGTTGTTGGTACTTTCGCCCAGTTCGTCGTTCCAGGAAACACAGATCCTGGGAAGTGAGTTTCCATAAGAATCTCAGCGCTCTATTAGAGGTTGGAGGCTTTGTCGCCATTTTCCCTCGTCGGGATGCCGATACTCTTATGGTGGTCGTTTGAGAGTGCCTTCTGTAGCCTAGAAACTCGTGGGAAGTCTTCGACTGCCTCACAGTAGGCTCATCTCCAGGCTGCTCTTTGTTTTTGTCTGCAGACTTTTTTGAACTCTTTGAGGTTGGCTTGGTATATTTCCCAGTCCTCTTTGAGTTTTGTTCGTTTTGCCTTGTTAAAGGTCGTTCTCGCTGTCTTTCTAAGGTGTTCCAGTTCAGGGCACCTCCAAGTTTTTTTTCCATCTGTCTGGACCATTCTCATCGGACAGGATTCCTCATAGGCAATGTCTATTTTGTTTTGAATACTGTGTACCTTTCCAGTTCCTCATTATTGCCAGGAATCAGGACCTCTGTTTCCCGCAGAGCACCTTTAAAGAGGCTGGTTTATTTTGAATAGTTTCCAGGCAAACACTTCTGAACGACCAACTTTTTAGATAAATAGGTTAAAATACAGATAGAAGAGGACAGACTTGTGCGTTGTTGTCTTTTTAGGATATCCAGTTTATCCAGTTTAGGTGCCACTTCTATCTAGTAGTCTCCTAGATGTGGATTCTGTATCTTTGATTGTCTCAGTCCTACTAGATCTTTCCAATGGTCAAATCATCTTGAAGGAATCATTGGAATTTCATGATCAACACTGTCACTATCACTGTCACCAAATCTTCTAATGACCAAGACTATTTATTAATCTGCTATTTTAGAATGAAATAATCGAGAAGTTTTCCCATTTTTCCAACCTAGAATCCGACTCAATTTGTTTAAATTTTCTCAAGTGAAAACGTTCATATCAATGTTAACAACACAAAAATGGATGGTGAACGTTGGTGGAGGAAATTAGTAAAGTAAATGAACACCCCTTCATAGTAAACATGACTTCTCATTTGGTTATTTCACAGTAGTTAATTTAGATAACACTACTGACACACACAAGCAATCAATCTAACATGAAAGCGAAAAGCGAATTTCGAGAGAGGGAAGCAAGATAGCCGCCGGCAGTAGTTTCCAGTTTGACTTTCGCGTGAAATTAGAGATATAATTGTATTATAGCAGCTTCCTCTAGTTAGAGTGAAAGAGTATGGCTAACCTTACACTTTCACAGAATCCCGTTTTAGTTTTTTGTTAGTTATGTATAATAATTTCTGTTAAATTTAATGTAAAGTAACGTAATGGCTTTTCTTTTTTCCATAAATTGTTTACACTAAATTCGTACTTCTTATAACAAAGCAAACCTAAAATTGAAGCTAGAGTTATAGTTAACTACCAATAACATTTTTGTTTGAATTAGCCAATCAAAACACGAGTAGAATCGAAAGATGATGACATAATAATCTATTTCTATTTAAATTATTCGAATCGGACCTTCTGTTTAGAAGTTACGACGGGTATGAAAATTCTAATAGTATGAGAAATGCCTATACATTTAATTTTTTGGAAACTAGAAACAATTGAATAGTGGTTTGTAATTTTATGATATCTTGCAAAGTAGGGGTTATCTAGAGAAGCTGGGGCGGGTTACTAGTAAAAAAATAATAGTGCTAGTTATTTAAATACGTTTAAATAATTTTTTCAAGTAAATACAACTTTACCGAACAATTTCCTTCTAAATCGTCGATTTATATCGGTTATTAATGTGAAGTTTACGATGAAGTTTGACCTATATCCTGCTATCGTGTATGATTTCCTATTTAGGAACATGGAAACTTTCTCTCGTTTGTGAGCCCGTCGACCGGCAAATATAGCAGAATTTCTGAATATGGAAATTCCCGACCTGTCGTGACAATTGCTCCAATATTATCGGTTATTGTTTGTCACAGCCTCGAATTAGTCTCCAATTTGCCGTTATCGTTTTCCAATCAATCAATAAATTTGTTCGGTTTTAAATGGAAAACAACTAATGTAAAATGAGGGAGAATAACGAAAATATAAATACGTTTTATTACTGAAAATACAAGTAATTGCTGGATAAAGCGACCTCTAGTTTATCTGTTTCAAAGTAATCGATAAGGTATATGATCCACACAACTCTTTCATATGAGTCCAGAAATAGTCGGATAGGTTGAATAATTAACGAAATATTAAAATTTAAACACTGAAAAATAGGTGGTCGTCCTTCTCGCTTATTATGACAGATACAAAGAAATGTCACTATAGAAGATTATCTGGTATTAAACGAGCTTTCAAATGATGATATCAAAGTTATAGCTCATTCTGCTATTTTCTGAGATAATAATAATTTTAGACTTGAACATAGCAGTAACGCCCCCTAGTGGTGAAATTTTGAGGTTAAAAATAATTTCCAGCAATTTTTCTTGGTCACTTTTACTATCAATATTTTTCCCCACAACCTGGGACAAATACTTTCCGAGATACAGCCGGTTACCTCGCTTAATGGGCCACCCTGTACATAGTTTCGATGTTTTTGATTCATAAAAAATGTTCAACTTTCTGTGTCTGTTAGTTTTTGAAAGGCATCATATTATTGGAGTGATTCAATTGTTTGTCCAATAGTCCAAAATCACCTTTTGGTTTCAATAAAACAGAAGTTCAATCCACTTCCTGCCCTAAGGTTACGCTAACCATATCAATTTTACAATCCTCATCAGTATTGATGGGATGCCATAAAAAACGAAGGAACAGAAATTATGCTTTTTATATCTTTATTGCATAACTTCAAATTTAACACAATAACACTTACTTCACTAAATAAAGGTAAATCTTAAAATTGATAAACCCCATTTTAAATCACACCCTATAGGTACCGGAGCGTAGAGATCCGATCCCTATGACTACATCTTTGTAATTCCCTTCTTTCTTACAATGTAAAAACTAAACACAGAAACAAAAACATCTGCTAAACACTTGTTCTGAATTTCTGAACATTCCTTCTCCCACACATAATATATTGCATAAAGTATATTCTCATGTCCAAAATATCATAAGTGGTGTCTGGACAATTTCGAAAGTAGGAGATGGAGTAACTAACATATTACTGACTCAATTTTTATCATTTTATTTTATGAAATGCAACACTGATACTAATTACTATAAAAGAATATCTTTCAACGAATTCCAATAACCAGTAATTTTTTCAGACTGATCGATAAAATAAAAATGATCGCCGACTCTACACTAGATTTTCAACATTATAGAGATAGAGAACTGCACACATGCTTCCCGTTCTGAATTCTATATTGGATACGGCGTTTCACTCCAATTTCTCCTATTCAATTTCTTTTCGATGCTTTCGCGTCTCTCTGAGATTTTTTCCAATTGTATTTACTCTCATTTCAAGCTTTAATTTTAATCTGGACGTCATGATATCGCTCAGTCGTAGACTGATCTTTTTATTGTCGGAAACATGTTTCTCTCTATTAGCTGCTTTATTAAAAATAGTAACGGATAACACATCACGAACGTATACAAGGTGTATGTCACTATAAACTCACACCAACTATAGTTAGATTTAATATTGTTGAAGATTGGTAGGTACTCCATGAATTTTGGTGATGGTTCTTTGATGAGCTGCTATTTGCTTTCGATATACCACAGAAAGGTTCCGAACGAATGAATACACGTCGTGCTCCTTCTCTGGTTGCGGAACTAGTATAGAATCCCAGGACACCACACAGATTACTGGATAGAAGAGACCTAAAGGAGCTACTTAGACTTTCCTCAGGAGTTGAATGGGAGGGGACATTGAATCTAATATTTGGACCCTTGCTTTGTGGAATCTACTCATATTACTGTTATAAATGAAACTAAATGTTTCTAATGAATTCCACTATTTAATTAAAAAATTATGCAAATTAAATTAGAAGACACTTAAAGACACACAATATGAAGTCTTCAATGAACAGATAAATCTAGGGAGCTCTCTACTATTAAATTGTCTTCTTAAGTAACAATTGTAAAGTTAAGTAGATATAGTTTTCCTTGGTTTCTTATCAGTGGCGGCTCCTCGAAGGAGGCTAAAGAGGCTTGGCCTCCTCATCCAGAAAATTGCTATTGATCAATTTTGAGAATTTTTGACAATTTTCCCAAAATTATTGACAATATTTGACCAATGTTCAAAATAATGACGATTTTAACCATTTTTGGACAGTTTTTGACAATAAATGTCCATTTTTGACCGCTTTTAACAATAATTGACAATTTTTAACAATTTTTGACCATTTTTTCAGGAAATTTCAACAATTTTTCAGAAAACTCAACAATTTTTGACAATTATCAACTATTTTTCAGAATTTTGACAATTTTTGACAATAATTATCGATTTTTGACAGTTCTTGACAATTTTTCAAAAAATTTGACCATTTTAGACCGTATTTAATCATTTTTGACAACTTTTTCAAAAAATTTACAATTATTGACAATTGACAATTTTTTGACAATTATTGACCATTTTTTGGCAATTATTGACCATTTTTGACAATTATTGATCAATTTTGAGAATTTTTGAACATTTTTGACAATTTTTCAAATATTTTGAAAGTTTTTTAGGATTTTTGACAATTATTGACCATTTTTCGAAATTTTTGACAATTTGTCTAAAAGTTTTGACAATTATTGACCATTTTTTGACAATTATGGACCATTTTTGACAATTATTGATCAATTTTGAGAATTTTTGACAATTTTTCGAATATTTTGACAGTTTTTAACGATTTTTAACAATTATTGAACATATTTCGAATGTTTTGACAATTTGTATAAAAGTTTCGAAAATAATTGACCATTTTTTGACAATTATTGACCATTTTTGACAATTATTGATCAATTTTGAACATTTTTGACAATTTTTCAAATATTTTGACAGTTTTTGACAATTTTTCAAAAATTTTGACCATTTTAGACCGTATTAAATCATTTTTGACAATTTTTTCAAAAATTTTACAATTATTGACTATTATTGACCATTTTTCACAATTATTGACCATTTTTAATAATTTTTGACAATTTTTCCAAGTTTTGACAATTATTGACCATTTTTTGACAATTATTGACCATTTTTGACAATTATTGATCAATTTTGAGAATTTTTGACTATTTTTGACAATTTTTCAAATATTTTGACAGTTTTTCACGATTTTTAACAATTATTGACCCTATTTCGAATGCTTTGACAATTTGTCTAAAAGTTTTGACAATTATTGACCATTTTTAGACAATTATTGACCATTTTTGACAATTATTGATCAATTTTGAGAATTTTTGAACATTTTTGACAATTTTTCAAATATTTTGACAGTTTTCAATGATTTTTGACAATTATTGGCCATTTTTCGAAATTTTTGACAATTTGTCTAAAAGTTTTGACAATTATTGACCATTTTTAGACAATTATTGACCATTTTTGACAATTATTGATCAATTTTGAGAATTTTTGACAATTTTTCAAATATTTTGACAGTCTTCAACGATTTTTGACAATTATTGGCCATTTTTCGAAATTTTTGACAATTTGTCTAAAAGTTTTGACAATTATTGACCATTTTTAGACAACTATTGACCATTTTTGACAATTATTGATCAATTTTGAGAATTTTTGAACATTTTTGACAATTTTACAAATATTTTGAGTTTTCAACGATTTTTGACAATTATTGGCCATTTTTCGAAATTTTTGAGAATTTGTCTAAAAGTTTTGACAATTATTGACCATTTTTTGACAATTATTGACCATTTTTGACAATTATTGATCAATTTTGAGAATTTTTGAACATTTTTGACAATTTTTCAAATATTTTGACAGTTTATAACAATTTTTGACAATTATTGACCATTTTTGACATTTTTTCAAAATTTGTGACAATTATTGACCATTTTTTCAAAATTTTTACAGTTTTTAACAATTATAGACCATATTTCAAAATTTTCAATAATTTTTGACAATTATTGACCATTTCTACAATTATTGACTAATTTTTAATAATTTTTGACAATTGTCAACAATTATTGACCATTATTGACAGTTTCTGATAATTACTGACCATTTTTGACAAATTTCAAAAAATTTGAGAATTTTAGACCATTTTTAACAATTTTTCAAATATTTTGACAGTTTTTAACGATTATTGATAATTTTTCGAAATTCTGACAATGTTTTAAAAAGTTTTGACAATAATTGACTAATTTTTAATAATTTTTGTCCATTTTTCTAAAATTTTGACAATTTTTGACAATAACGGTCCATTTTTGACAGTTTTTGACACTAATTGACTATTTTATGTCCCTCCTCCTCTCTTAAAGAGTTCACGAGCCGCCACTGTTTCCTATATCATTGCACAGATATACTGATCTTAAATGGGAAAAAGATGTCCCGGATATCCCCATAGAGCTGATATTACCTAAGCTTTAATATTTGTAATATCATAATATGTTCTTTTTTCGATTAATATATTAAGTAAATCACGAGAAGGGTCACTATTTGGTCTAGTCAAAATATTAAACATAAAATGTAACTTCTGTCATTCTGACGATGATATGTCAATATCGAAATAATTATCAATATCTTATAATGTTCAATATGTTTTCATTAAATAGTGGAATTAATTAGAAACAGTAAGTTTCATTTATAACAGTAATGATGTAGATATTTATCACATTTTTGGTAATTTATCAATATTATTAAGTACTATTTTTATCAAAAACACAAAATAGACTTGGTACTGGATACATCTTACTTAAAATCGAATGCCTTTCTAAAATCGATAAAAAATATTATTAGATGGAAGGTGATAGAGCAAAAATATTTTTGTTATAATTTTGTGTTTTACGGGAAGCATAAAACAATTTTCCATGAAAGAAGTTATTATAATACAATATTAACTAGTTATGGGAAAATTTTGTTTTATGATTGAAAAGTAGGTAGTAGTCAAGGTGGTTTATGTAAAAGTGTATTTTAATAGCTGATAAAGTGGATGGAATTTGTTCTACTTTTAAAATTACATTAAAAAATGAAATTTGAAAATTTTATCTACTCCTGAATATTGATTGATTCCATTTGAATTTAAAACGTGAAAAATTTTATTATGAGTCAATTGGTTGTCCTGATAATGTTGCGTGGCGTGGCAATTGGAGGAAAAATTGTTCATTTTTTAACAGTTTTTTTCTTTACTTAATTAGTTACCTGTAAAAAATTATCATATTTTAGTAAAGCGTGTTATCAATAGACGTCAAAGATAATAGTTTATTATTATTATAACGCATTACAAAGTTTTTGAAAAATATTTTTGAAAGACCAGAGACCGTTCACTAAGAAGCAACAACTACTTCTCGGGCTATATGCCCAGACAGACATTGATTTACACTTCTAAGTTAAACGGGGTTGGTATATCTGCAAGATATAACCAACCATTCTGATTTGTAATTAGAAGGGACAACATCCAGTCCAGGATTCTGCTCTCAGGGCTTCTGGGTGGATAGCATCTACCTTGTACTGATCACCGAAACAAGTGATGTTGTCCCTTCCAATTATAATCCAGAATGGTGGGTTATATCTTACAGATATACCAACCCCGTTTAACTTAGAAGTGTAATTCAATGTCTGTCGGGGCATATATGCCCCGAGAAGTAGTTGTTGCTTCTTAGTGAACGGACTCTGGTCTTTCAAAAATATTTTTCAAAAACCTTCTGAAGTTTTCATTATTAATATTAGGGTTACAGGTGGCTCTGACCAGTTCAAGACAAAATTTTCTATCTAAAAAAAAATACACAGGACTACATTATATCTTAGTATCTTTTCAAATTTAATAATTATTATCTCAATAATATGAATTATTTCAATTTTGATTTTGATCCTTTTATCGTTATCCTGTTCATTTTAAATTATGTTTTTGTTATTAGATACTTAAATTTTATGTTCTTCCCTGCTTTTGAGTAAAATAGGGTCTCTTTGTCATGGTTTATATGTAATAATAATACCTACTAGCAAGTAATTCGTCGCGGTTGTTACGCTTCTACCCATTAATTTCATAAGATAATAGTGTGTTTGACGTTTTGATGTAAACATCTTCAAATATTCCAACATTTCACTGTTGTCGAGATATTTAAAGCTTTATAATAGTTTATAGCATGTTCAAAATGGAATATGGATAATTACAAAACTCGTTAAAATCTACAAAATCATTAACAACTTTTGAAATAAAAAATTCAAAACACAACTAGGTATGATAAAATTAATATTATCTAAGACTAACAACTTTACGCATAATATTAATCCTTGTTAATTCTGATGAAAATCCGAATTAATAATTAAGCTGCAATTAAACGCCTGGGGCACTGCAGCCGACATAGCCCAGTTTGGTGAAGACCCGGCTCAAGATTTCAACAACTATTGTAGGTAAAGTGTATCTTGGTTTTTACCCCATTAAACGATTAATTTTCTCACATTCATTGTTATTAGAAAACACATCTAAATATGATAAAAAACCGGACTTTTAGGAATTTTATGACAGAGCACCAGAGGCGGACTCCAGGTAAAAATAATAATATAGGTATTTACTAGCAATTTCTTTTCGAAGCATCTGTTTTATTGTAAATAAAATTCCAATAGGTACATTTATCTTAAAGTATATGGTCTTGGTTTCACCCAATTAAACGATTTAAATAAAATATACAAATTAATGATATTGTAACGTTTATTCTAATTTATATTTACAATTAATTTATATCTACAGATTTATATGTAATTCAGTCCTTATTTAATAATTTATGTAATACACTAAACACACTAATTATAATTTATATGAGTCACTTAATAAACACTTTATCGAGGCGCGATTACTTTCCTTCGGTATCAACACTGACTGATTGACTAATTGCCTGCAGCGATGCTCGTGGCCTATTTATACTCGCGCGTCGTATTTCTAGAATTCGCTCGACGGTCTGGCGGATTCACTGGATATTCTCGATGTTTCGTATTTTGGATGCTTCTCGAAAATTGGGCGGAGGAGCCATAGTCGTCTCATACGGGGATTTCACTGGGGGCACTAAGTGAGCATATTAATGCAGTAGCTCGCGTAACAATATTATTCTGTGTTGTTATTCTAAGTCTAATTATGTTTCACTGTCAGAATCCTCATTTAAATTAATCACAATAGGATGTATATTAAAACTTTGCATAGACAAATAGGAGTGTTCAACTTTTACAATATGATGTACTGAATGTTTCCAGCTTTCAACCAATATATTATTTATAACAGTTTTAATCAACTGTATGACACTCGCACTCAAAATAGGAAAAACATTTTCCCCTCTTACGTTTGCTTTTATTTGGTGCCACATATGCTCAATGGGGTTGGGTACGGAGGAAGTCGTAACACAGTATGTCCCGTTTGTTCTGCTAAGTTGTCACATACATATTGCTTTTAAATAGTAAATATATTTAACACTTCCAGTAGTTGTTCTTTCTTGTAATTAAATTCAAAATAAATATCATTTTCTAACAAATACTCCCGAATTTCAGTTTGGCGCTTTTTGCAGCTGACGACTGTTCAGTACATCATATTGTAAACGTTGAACACTCCTATTTGTCTATGCAAAGTTTTAATATACAGCAAATTTTAATTACAATAAAACAGATGCTTCGAAAAGATATTGCTAGTAAATACCTATATTATTATTTTTACTTGGAGTCCGCCTCTGGTGCTCTGTCAAAAAATACTTAAAGGTCCGGTTTCTTATCACAGTTAGATACGCATTTAACACGTGTTTTCTAATAACAATGAAGATGAGAAAATAAACCGCTTAATGAAGTAAAAACCAAGACGATATAAGTACTTTCAGATACAGTGTACTTACATATTAAAGCTATTTAGTAGTGAAAAATATTCAGGGAAATAAATCTCTTTCATAATTTTCAAGCAACTTATGAGTAAAGTACGCCACTGGCGATCAAAAATCACAAACTACTTTGCAATGTTCCCGATCAAAAACTAAGGATAAGTCCTTCTCTGTTACACTCATTACTTGTTTTCAAACAAAGTTGTATCGGATTTACATTGCAATGTTGGATTGCATTTGATGAATAAATCATTTTGTCTGTTGAGTTTATTAATCTAGTCCAGTTTGGAGAAGCCCCAGCTTTTAATGTCATCGTGGTCAAACATTCTCGATAAAAGCCAGTCAGCAGCGAACCGAACAAACTAGTTTGGTGCAGGTGAATTTATTTCTAAGGCGAGGCCGCTTGTGCCACCGGCCTAAGCCATTATTATGAAGCCTTTCTTTAAAAATATTATATATAAAAACACTATTTTTTATGGATAAAAATCTTAAAAATGAATTTCGACGTGGAAATAAAGGTTTATTTTTTGCAACGTTTACAAGAGATCAAACAAAAATTTAAAAACACTGCACATTTCTGGCACCGCAAATACTTTCGCATTTCCATTCCAGCCTTTAGAGCATTCATGCACGTGCTTCGGTTGAAGTAGTTTGTTGTTTTGACCGCTTTTAGTGGAACTCTACTAAAGGAAATAGGAAAATAGAGAGATCGAATATTATATTTCACGTAATATTAAACGAACGAAATGACACGCAATCCGTCAATTTCAATGTAGTTTCATTTTGGTGAAAGCTAGCCATAATAATACTGATAGTTTAGTCGAACGAGTTCAAACGATATTTCATTTTTAATAAACCAAAAGAGAATTTCAAAAATATGAATATGTAGATTTCAGTTTATCCAAATCGACACATATACAATGAGATGTAGCGTTAACAGGAAGCAAGAAAATTCCATTCCTAAAAAGAACTCATTCATTCATTCGTTTGGGTTGTGCTCAAAAGCAAGTGCCTTGAACTGAATCTACTTCCATTCCAGAACCTTCGTGTCTTCTATATAGACCAATAGTTTAACTGGGAGATTTTTTGTATCAGAAGCAGAGTATGTGAGTAGGTGTTACATCAGTTACAGTTCACAGTTTCTGCACATAGGTTCACTAACTTTTCCCATTTTGTTTAGATTTTTTCTCAGGGTACAGTGTCCAGTGACCAGGTGGGTAACTGTCTTCAAATATCTCTTACCCAGTTTCAATAGCCTGGTTGAGGGTTCCTTGTCTACCTTGTTCAGTAAACTCCTTATATGAAGATGACCTTGAGTCAACCTCCATTTCAATTGGTGTTCTTTACCTAGTCAGTACCAGATTTCCCTTCTAATGCAATCTTTTATGATTCCACAGAACGGTTCCGAACCTTTAAGCTAACTGGTTCGCCAATCCACTCATGTCCTGGACACTGTGTTGTCACTTGCCAGCCAATTAATGAATTCTTTTTTGTTCTAGACTAATTGTTCGATTGTTGATAGCTGTCAGTAAATATTATCCTGCAAAGAATATTATTTTCCCCAAAGAATATTTTTATAATTAGAGTGGCAGGATTAATAAAAACCGATAACATCTAGCATCAAAATTTTTGTTAATTTAGACACGTAACACGCTAGATTTTTTGTTCGTTTACCGTAATAAAAAAATTTGTACCAAAATTTACTGTCATATATGAAACTTTGGAGCATTATTGTTAATATTATAGGTGGAGAAAGATGGGATATATGCGGGAATAAAAAAAAAGGTATCTCGGCCTCTTGGGTAAATTATTATTCCGCGCACGTCCGCCACTGATATTGTGACAGTTTATTTTACGGTTCATGGTTGGTCAAACGTGCTGATGTGGCGTGGGCCACAACCTCAGATGGACACACGAGGACCTCCTTATTTATCGGCAACTCCTCGCTTTGCAGGGAGGTATTTCACCTGAGCATACATTTTCTTCAGCTCTAAATGGTACAATAGTTGGAGGAAATTTAGGTAAAATACAATTTGTATTATTAACATAAACTCGAGTAGATTTTATATGAAATATTTTATATTTAATTCCAGATGGTGTATTCATCGTTTGTTTTTTCATTTCCAACGATATGTTGCTCTTGCCATTAAAAATTAGTGCAAGAAAAATTATTTCTTCATTATCTTTCATAATTGTCTGCGAAAAAAACGCTACTATAATATACTTTTTCTACAGTCGCGCGTAAAATGACTAATTACTATATTCGAATGAAATCGTAAAGTCGACAAATGCCGAGGATTGTTACTTTACGCTCTAGCGCAAAAAAGGAATCTTTTTAGCTCGCTTATTTAATCAGACCACACCCTCCGAATTAACTCAATTGGTGAATATTTAACAATTTATCAGATTAAAAATAAAATAAAATTATATGAAAATTGTCAAAAATTTTGAATATGGTCAATAATTGTCAAAAATTGTCAAAAATTTTCAAAAATTGTCAATTATTGTCAAAAACTGTTGGACAATTTTTGTCAAAAACTGTCAAAAATGGTCACAAATTTTCAAAAATGGTCAATTGTCAAAAAAATTTTGAAAAATGGCCAAACATTTTCAAAAATGGTCAATTGTCCAAACTTTTAAAAAAGTGTTCAAAAATTCGAAAAATTATTGATAATTGTCAAAAACTATTAAAAATGATCAATAATTTTGAAAAATTGTCAAAAATTTTGAAAAATTGTTAAAATTTTGAAAAATTGTTAAAATTTTTGAAAAATTGCCAAAAATGGCCAATAATTGTCAAAAACTATCAAAAATTGTCAAAAATGGTCAAAAATTGTCAAAAACTGTCAAAAATGGAAAATGATTGTTAAACATTTGTCAAAATTTTGAAAAATAGTTGATAATTGTCAAAAATTGTTGAAGTTTTTGAAAAATGGTCAAAAATTTTCAAAAATGGTCAATTGTCAAAACTTTTAAAAAAGTGTTCAAAAATTCGAAAAATTATTGATAATTGTCAAAAACTATTAAAAATGATCAATAATTTTGAAAAATTGTCAAAAATGGACAATTATTGTTAAAAATTGTCAAAATTTTGGAAAAATGGTCTAAAATTTTGAAAAATTGTCAAAAATGGTCAAAAACTATCAAAAATGGTTAAAAATTATCAATTATTTTTAAAAACTGTCAAAAATGGACAATTATTGTTAAAATTGATCAATAATTGTCAAAAATTGTTAATATTTTGAAAATGGTCGATAATTGTCAAAAACTATCAAAAATGGTCAATAATTTTGAAAAATGGTCAAAAATTTTGAAAAATTGTTAAAATTTTTGAAAAATTGTCAAAAATGGCCAATAATTGTCAAAATTTAACAAAAATTGTCAAAAGTGGTCAAAAATTGTCAAAAACTGTCAAAAATGGAGAATTATTGATAAACATTTGTCAAAATTTTGAAAAATAGTTGATAATTGTCAAAAATTGTTTAAGTATTTGAAAAATGGTCAATAATTGTCAAAAATGGTCAAAAATTTTGAAAAATGGTCCATAATTGTCAACAATTGTCAATAATTATCAAAAATGGTCAATAATTGTCAAAAATGGTCAAAAATTTTGAAAAATAGTCAAAAATGGTCAAAAACTATAAAAAATGGTTAAAAATTGTCAATTATTGTTAAAAACTGTTAAAATGGACAATTATTGTCAAAAACTGTCAATTGTTAAAAATTGTCATCATTTTGAAAAATGGTCAAACTAATTTTGAAAAACAGTCAAAAAGGTCAATAATTGCCAAAAATGGCCAATAATTGTAAAAATTTTGAAAAATGGTTAATAATTGTTAAAATTTTGTAAAATGGTCAATAATTGTCAAAATTTTGAAAAATAGTCAATAAATAATACGAGCCGTTTCCGAAAATCGATTTAAACACGTAATTTATAAGATCGATTTACTAAAAATCGATTAATATTACTATAAAAATCTATAACTAAAAATCGATTTAAAGAAAATAATAATCGATTTATATAAAAATCGATGATTTTTTAACATCCCTAGTCAGTAGATCTCTTTAAGGTTAATCATGATGAATAGCGAAAATGACGATGATTCTAGCATTACTAGCACTATATTTTTTTCTCTAGTTAAGGTGTGGAACTAACTAACCTAAGATAATATAAAAAACTGTTTTAATTATTAAAAGGGCAACTGTAGAAAAAATTATGTCTGTTTTTCGAGCGTAAAGTAACAGATTGCCGCTTTCTCAAGCAGCAATCTGTTACTTTACGCTCTAAATACACAAATAACTATTCTGTCTCGTTTTTCAATCGTTTATTTTTGGTAGACTCCGGTTCTGAAAACATTTATGACCAGTTGGAAGTTTTTCTAAACTTTATTATAAGGATCACTGTAAATACTAGTGTAGAATCCCAGTCCGGATAGGCTTATCTCAGACATCGTATCCTTTCAAGATTTAATAAGGGCTTTTTGCTGAAACCCTGACTAATTTACTACCGACCGATTTTAACGATACAATTTCCCGGTTTTTATGGTCTACGGGATTCAATTAAATCATAAATTTTTTGTTTTTGTGGATATATGTAGATGCATACACCACTCGGCGCTGTTGTTTGATACAACTGGTTGTTTTGTGCTTTTTTGCCGAACGGTTTTGTGAAAAAAAAATGACAATAAAACAAAGACAACGCTTCTTGGCATAACTGAAAAAAAATCCTTTGTGGTTTCTACACAAATAATGTCAATTAACTGATTTTTATTATAATTGTACCTAACAAAAAGGAGACGTGTCCTTGTTTTGGTTAATAAAATCAATATTCAAGAATAACTATATAACACCTCTTATAAAGGATGTTTAAGCAGTGAAAGGGTAGAAATAAAAATATTAAACACCCTTTGAATATCTCAGGGTTAAGGAAGGGGTTCTTAAGGGGACAAATAAAACTATCGCGTTATGTAGATATATGATTAATAAAGGTACTCACAAAAAAGGGCTCTTACAACAATACGAAATGAAGCTAGGGAAAACGTGGTTTATCTATGGTGAGAACCACTGATATAATTAAACTTCAATTATCAAATTTGGCGTTGACTTATGTCTAAAATTATAACCACGTGCAAATTTGAAAAAAGTTTAGATGAATATAATTATAATATATATGAATTTATTGTGAAAAGCACCCAAAGTATGCATACCTAGGACTCACAGTATTTATGATTTACTTAGAATTAATATATCGTATATACAAAGATTACTGAAGGTAAATATTTAAAAAGGTATGAATGTACAATTAAAATCCTGTTAAATTTATTCTTGGTAGAATACGAAGTTGTCGGAGAGAAGTCATAGGGATTTACTGAAACCTATGTCACTACTTGCGAAAGGTTAGGACGTGTAGGGGTTGAATACCAAAAGTATAGTCCTCGTACGTGTAGATCGGGGTAACAATTGTCCTATAATGATCCAGAAGTCCACCCAGGTTCTTAGAAGGTTCCGATCACCCTTAAGCCGATATTGGGTGGCCAAATGAGAAGGTGGATCTTGGATATGTTTCAACGATGTGAGAACCAGTCGAATCCCAAAATAAGAATTGAAGTCAGAAGAGTGAAAAATGGATATTAAGGAAAAGTTGAAATTGAAATGGAAGTTGAAAGTTAAAAGTTGAAATGGGAGGTGAAAGATGAAGATGAATTACAATTTGTTTGTAAAGGAATAAATCCAACCCACTGGTTGAGTTTCCAGTTATAAGGAACCTTGGAAACTTTTCCTTTTCAAACTTTTTGTTAATTACAAAAAAATCCGTTAAATTAACGTTAGGTGCTCTTAGCTAGCATCCAAAAAGCAACATGGATCAATATCTCTCTTCCCTTGATCACAAGTAGTATTATTAAAAAACAAAATAAACACAAATATGAAGAGTAAGTCTTAATATTTATTTATTTTCACTATAATTTGTTGGTAAAATTTGGCATATTGCGTAAGTGTTTGCATGTAACTTCTGACCTGTAACAACTAAACGAACCGCCGAAAGAATAAGCGCATTCGTTTTGAAAAAATGGAATAAAAGAAAAATCCTAGTGTGAATTTCAAAGCACCATTTGCAACGTTCGTAACATTCGATTCCGGTGTTAAATTTTCCTTCCGTTAGTTCGGCATCGACATGGAAACGTATTTAACACCACCTTTCTAATTGAATAGCTAGATGGATGCAGTGATCACGAACGTTACGGACGAGTGGTATTTTATCAGGGAATTAAAGCGGAATGACGCCACCTGTTTCGCACAAGCGCTCGATTTTGTTACCGGTCAGATTCTTCAAGGCAATAACGTCTATTATTGCATAAACCGTTGGTATAAATATAGAAATGTGGCCTAATGCACAATATATACTTCAGTAAAGAGCAAATGTCAAATGTTTTTTACGTCAGCGTTTAGCGTACGGCCGCCATCTTGAATTTTTTGAAATGGCAACCCAGGTCGAGTGACGTATCACAAAGAAGCTTACCTTTTTCTCTTTCCTAAAATAATGTGTCACTTCACTCGGAAATTATAATAGAAATTTAAGAAAAATGTTGAAATTGTAAATTGCTCAAAGTGCTGGTCATTTGTTTGTTGACAATGATACAATCTCTCTTCGAAGCTACAATTAGAATCGTTGATAATTTGTGGAATAGTTTCCTACATTTCGAGACGTATGCGATCTTTTAAAACTTTCAAGTTAGTTGGTCTGTTAACATAAACGCGGTCTTTTAGGTAGCCTCAGAGAAAAAAATCGAGCGGTGTCAAGTCCGGGGGATCTTGCCGGCCACTCAATTACACCTCTTCGACCAATCCATCTTTAAGGGAAAATTTTATTTAAATATTGCCTAACGTCTCGAGCAGATTGAAAAAGAAGATTTTGGATGATTTAGGTTTCAAAATGAAGAATTGTGGGTGTGGTGGAAGATTAAGGCCGAAACTCGCAGGTTTCACTTTATATTGTCAGATGTATTGTATTGTACTGTACTAACCGAAATGTGCTGATAAGTGAGTGTACGTCTTTGGCAAAGGATCAGCACACCACAAGCTCGCCGTCCGCAAAATATTCTCTCTGAGAAATGTGTTGTGGTTGAGGCGTTGACGTGTCTTGTCGCTGCTGTGCTGACGTTGTTAGGTAGGCGCGCTTACATTTAAATACACATAAGAAATAAAATTTGGTAATGATCAGTCGCTGTTCCTATGATGTGCTGATAAGTGAGTTTCGACCTTTATGCACATATTCAAGCTATCATATTATTCACCATTAATTTTAATAAATATTTTATCTGTAAGAAACACATTTTTTACTTCTGTCGCTAAAAGGACCGATTCTTCGTCTAAATATTAGATAAAGCAGTTCGCATTTTCTCGAAATTTATAATCTAAGTTGTCGAATCTAACTAAGGATTTTATATTTTAAATTTTAATATCGTCGGTTTTCAAAGGCGGCAGGTTTAAATTTTTGGTACGTGAGGGGTTTTTCTATGTACATTATCGAATAATTCATAAGTGCTTAAGACCCTTATATAGTGAAGGAGATTCGCATCCGCATCAACTCATATTTTTCCGGTTTATTTTGTAGCTACAATCGAATTCAAACTTTTAATATCCATTTTCTCTCTTTGGTCGTTCAAAATATTTTCATAAATTTTCTACACAATTTCTTCTACTAATTTAACTGAAGATATGTTTGGTTGATATTGTAAGATCACCAAAAAGGAGCTTTAATGAGCACCTCGAACATGGTTAAGTCTATAACAGCCTAGAGCAGACCAGAACAGGGTTTTGTTTAAGATTAATATGGAGCTTATGTGCTTCTACGAGCCTCTCCATCCTCGTCACTAGACCAGGACGCCTATTCTGACTAAGTAAGTACTCATTGAATATTGGCGATGGTTCTTTGATGAACTCTTTGACCTGTTTCATTCCTGGCACGTTACTTCACCCTTCCCGAGATTGCTTTTTATATAAGTACCATTATTTGTTTTTGCGGTGCTTTCGTAATACCACCAATGGAAACACGTCGGGCTAGTGCATCTGCTTCTTCATTGCCTTGTGATCTGAGTGGCCTTCAACCCAGGCAACTAACAGCCTATTTTGACTACCCAACTCTTGTACGCTTTCCAAGCAAGTTTGAAATTTATTTGCATGGAGCTGATTGCTTTTATAGACGCTTGACTGTCGCAGGGTTTCAGCAGCCAGCAGAAATAGCATGCATTTAAGACGTCTGAAAGAGGAATTCTCTTTGGTCTCAATAAACTGGTTTTGTAAATGCTTTTCAAAGATGGATTCGCCGAAATTTGTAAGTAAAGAAAAGTTATTATTATTACATTAACTTATTAGATTGCATTAATATAAGACAATTTTTTTTCTCACCCTGTTATTCTTAAAATAGTTTTCGTTTCAAGTAAAATGAATTAAATCATGGGTATACCCTAATATTTCAGAAATGCATTTCTCGACCAAACAACCAATTGTCTGAAACAGATAAGTAAAGTATCAAAATGTCACGTAGTCTTCGAGGCCACAAAAGGGGAAAGAAAATTTTAAGAACGATTTGAGATTTAGTTTCTAGAAAATAACTAAAGTGTTCACTTGAGCCAAATAAATCTATTAAAATATAGTGTGTATTGTGGTGCATATCAGGAGTTAAATAGGTGAGTCTATCTCACAGAGTAATTCATTTCTGCCTGTTATTTGATAATTGATTTTAAAAGATATTTTATCACATAGAGTATATATATTTGCTAATTATTTTTAATAATTACTTTGTTTAAAGTTCTTCAATATTCAACGTTATTAAGAACATTAATTTGTTGTTGCATTTCCTATTCATCCAATCCTACTGTACTGTGGAGAGTTTATGCCACTTGCAGTTTAACTATACTGTATTGTGGAGAGTTTGCGCCACTTGCGGTTTGTCCATTCCTGATACAGGGTGACTTCTCACGTCACCCATATCTCCTTCCACCCACCTGTATTGTGGAGAGCTTGAGCCACTTGCAGTGGAACCTTATTTAGCTGTACTGTGGAGAGTTTGTGCCACTTGCAGTTTAACTCACGTACCTATACTGTATTGTGGAGAGTTTGCGCCACTTGCGGTTTGTCCATTCCTGATACTGGGTGACTTCTCTCGTCACCCATATCTCCTTCCACCCCCCTGTATTGTGGAGAGTTTGAGCCACTTGCAGTGTAACCTTATTTTGCTGTACTGTGGGGAGTTTGTGCCACTTGCAGTGTATTATTATTTTGCTGAACTATGGAGAGTTTGTGCCACTTGCAGTGTATTATTATTTTGCTGTACTGTGGAGAGTTTGTGCCACTTGCAGTGTATTATTATTTTGCTGTACTGTGGAGAGTTTGTGCCACTTGCAGTGTACTTTTATTTTGCTGTACTGTGGAGAGTTTGCGCCACTTACAGTAGTTATTATATTGTGTGTGGAGAGTTTGTGCCACATATTCCTTACATGCACTGGGGAGAGTTTGCGCCCCTTTCACTTTTCCTAATAACCCCAAATATTTACTATTAGGCATTTATTTTTGATCAAGTGAAGTTTTAACTTTACTTTAGTACTGATATGCATAATCACAGTTCAAACACATAAGATGCACCTTGTATATTATTACTACTTTCATTAATTTTGGGGATTTCAACTATACTAATCGTTAGTTAAATAATTAATCATTATTTATGGCAAATTGAATACTCAGAGTGTTTTTCTATCTAATTCCAGGTACGTCATCTCGGTTGTTCAACCTACTTGGACCATGTCCACATGGACTGTTCAATTAAATCCAGGCATCACGTCTAGTGTCTTGTAAATAGTTATTTTCAACATTTAGATTTGTTTTATTATCTATATTATAAACAATATAATGTAAGTACACAGTAAGTAATTAAAAGTTAAATTCTAATTAAATATATCAATCTTTACAAATCACTCATTCTCCTCAAGTCAAGTTTTTCCCTCCTTACATTAATGCTCTCCAAGTATGGATCCAACCAATTGTTTAAGGTAATGAACATTGGAGTCTTCTATTTTATCTGTGTTTTCTACTCAATCGAAGTATCATAAAATATTGTCAATTAAAGAGCTAAGTTCAACTCTATTTGCTAACAATGTTGATTTTCCACTGAAAATGTCATATTCAAACAGTTTCCAATTGTGACTGGAAAAAAAAAACAATCTTCCTCACTACCGCCAGAGCTTAATATGAAAGCAGGAGCCGTACAAATGGCCTCTTTTATTCGAAAAAAGGGAGCGGTATAGTAGGGTACGGCACACGAAAACGAGATAACGATTATTAAAATAACATTTTACCGAAATCTGAGCCTTTAATTACAGTAATGCGAGCTTAAGTATTATGTAACCAGTTGAATATTATGAAAAAAAAGAGCATTAAAAAGCTCTAGTGCAAACATTTGTTATCGTGAAAATATTATGGTAGGTACCTGTTGTCCCGACTTATTTAACATAATCTCTGTTATATTTATTTAATGTTTTAAATTATGAGCGATCCGTTCTTTAAAACGATTAGTTACAGCCACAAAGTTAACTTGTCATACAGTGTTGATTAAAAAAAAAACTTACGGTAGTTTTTTTCCAAATGAAATTTTTATCAGCACTCTGCAATATTTTTTAAAAATTGGCAAGCTTTTCCAGAATTAATATTTTTTTAAACAGAGAATATGGAAAGGACGAAGGAAAGGACCAGCGGCGGCTGTTAAAAAGGACACGTAGTACATTGATTGCTGCGACAGCTGTATTTTCGGACTAGTATCTGCACTGCAAAATTATTAAAAGAAGGTTTACTTAGCATCATTTTAAAAAGAAGGATAAAAAAGGGAGGATGGAGCTGTTGATTGCTGATGTATGTAGTTCTCGAAACCAAACAAATTTTAACTAAACTTCTCCCAAAAAAGAAAAAAAAAATTTTACCAAAATCTATATCCGTTAATGTGAAGTCTAAAGGATGACGAACTCCTGTGTGGTTTACCTGACCTCGGAATATCCTGCCAAGGATATGCCGATGACATTGTCAGAGCAGCACTTATTCTAGTGATAGATTATTTAAAATACGCAGTATTTTTTTGAGGAATAAAGGGCTTGTTCTTTTTATTCAATATCGCCCTGTAGCGGTGTACTTACAAGTCTATAAGTTATTTCCAGGTTTTTCTCGATGCGAGTTTTGCCCACCCGGTATAGTAACGAATTTATTCCATTTGACTTTTCCACATTTTGCGGAGTGACGAGTTTAAAAAAAAAAAAAACGACAAGAAATTTCAATTTAAAAACGACAATTACTTATTGTTGCATTGCTTGTACCAGTTTATTCGGTTATTAAAATTACTTTCATTTACTTAATCGAAAAATGCGGTCGGCGTTTCTCAAACGCAATCTCATTTTGTTGAAGTTTCTCTATAGATATTCATATTTACCGAAACTGAAGAGCATTCAGGGTACGAAAAGTAATGTAGCCTGACAATTTACTGATTTTCAAGTGAATCAACTACTCTCAGCTATGTCGCAGCATGTTGATCTTTACATATTCTATTTACAATTGAAAATGCTTCGGGGGTTAATAGTAGTTCATTTAATTTCTGTACAGTTGATTGTTTATTTATTATAGTGCGTTCAAAATTGAGAAAATGTATCTAATTTGTGGAATATTGTATCAGTAATTTGATAGTTTTTGTCTAAAAGGACATACGAAGTGAATAAAGTGTGATAAGAAAAGTATTAGGACGTAGAACAAAGAAAATGTTGAAAAACTTGAAAACCCACTGATTTTTTTTAAAAATGGTCTCAACTCGCGGCTAAGATAAAAATAAAACAAAAGCCTTTCCCAAACTAAACTTATTTCTCAAAATCTGACATCATTTTTAAGGATTGTCTAGCTCCTTTACTCAATAAATTTGGATATTTTTTTTAAAAGAAGAATGTTTGTGTGTTTCTGAGTATTTGGAGTCTTCCACACGAAATTTGAGTATATTGAAAAGTGTGAAAAGCGTAATTTAAACGTGAAGTAAAAGTCGGGAATTTTTACCATTCTCATAAAAATATAATTTTTGGATATTTTAAATTCTGATACTGCCTACATCTGTGAGCAAATCTATAATTTTCCATAAGCCTCTAGGCGGTACCTGTGGCATACAGAAAATCCTATAGAACTGTAAATATTTCTGATCAAATGTTTGGCAATCGATACGTCTTATAAAATTGCTATTAATATTTTAAAAATTGATAAAGTTGTAGAATTTGACATTTTACGTCAAATTTGACGCATTTGGTGTAAATTTATTGACATGGAAACAAAGGTTGTATTTCTTGAAAAATCAACTTGGGCTAAACCGTCTCCTTGGGTAAAAATTATTCACAGAAGAGGAAAACTTGTTTTTTTCGAAAAACACTGAAAATTGGTGAAATGTGGTTTTCTGGATTGAGAAATCGACTGGTGGACTTGGAGAAATTGAATTTATTACGTTCAAATCAACTTTTCACCTTAAAATTATATTATGAAATTTCCAAAAAAACACATTTTCAACTAAAAAAGTAGTGTAAATACCACGAAACAGTGAATATTAATATGAAATTTCAAGTAGTCTCGAAAGACCATTCTACCAGGAAAAAATTTTGCGGTTCTGGTAGACTTCGCGACCCTCAGAATTTTATGTTAATTTTAAATTTGTTTGATAGCTCACCTCAAATAAAGTAGATTGGAACAAACATTTCGTTGGATCATTCAGAAATTACTTTAAAAATCACGAATTTAGTTACTTTTTCAACACTATATAATGCTATTTTACGATGAATATTTCCACTTTAAACTGTAAAGGTTATTATCTTCAACTAAATGTAAGTCTGTTTCACAAAAAAAATCGGAAGAAATTACTTAAATTTTGCCAATTTTTAGAAATATTTTTAAGCATAATTATTTTCACTCGACACTTCTAGGTTATAAAATTACACACTAAACTCTTATGTCTAGATACCTTACGTTCACAAATTAAGATTGTTGTGAGATCATGTGATAGTTTTAGCGCCGTTGTCAAATGGTGTTTATTTTCTTTTAGTTGAATTAATTTTGCATTGTAATAGATTACATGAATATATAAAAATAATCGGAGACAATCTCAAAATCGCGAAAATTTGAACAAACTTACAGAAGAAAGAAAATTTTTATCTACTGAAAATGTTTGAAATGGGATTTTTTGGGACTAGAATTCGATTGGTGGTCTCAGTTTTTGGAAAAATTAAAATTTTATCATCAAGCAGTGTGATAAAATTTTCGAAAAACCCACTATCAACTTACAAACGAAAAAATGGGAATATTTAGATACAATTTTAACAGAGCACTTGCTACCTGTACCGGGCAAGAAACTGGTCCTTTGAACAAAAACAAATTATCTATAATAGTGAAAAAAAAACTACTTTACTGTTCAGGTTCAAAGGGGGTGAGTAGTAGGTGATAAATGAAAAAAAATAAATATTCATTAAAACTATTTGTTTATTTGTTACAAATCACTAGCGTCCCTTCTGGTCGGTTGGCTAGTTACGACCACTTCAAAAAAAGTACCCACTAGTTTAAAAGAAGAGTTTGAGGTTAAATGAAACAGATCGAAATTGATTTATATAATGTTTACCCACGTTCTCCTAATCATAATACTGTTTTGGTTTTGGGATATTATTCCTATACAAGGTGATTACTGACCCAATGGTATATATTTATACTTTTGGTTTACAAAAAAATTACAATATAACTGAAGATAAATCTTATGTTAGTGACAGAGTGGTATTAATATAATATATTTACTATTAGAATGCTACTAGAAGTAGTACGAAGCGAATTAAGGGGAAAATGCTTAGATCCTACCTCAGTTTACAGTTTTGTAGTTACTTGGTATTGAAAGCGTAATAAATACCAAATAAAGAAACATAGGGAACATCACCCTATATAACAAATTTCATTTAATTTAGAATAAACCAGACATGCTGATATGCAAAAAAAGAAAGGTCAAAAAAACAGTTTAACATATTGAAAAAAAAACATTACACGGGAAGCGAGTTGGTAAATAACAATTCCGCTGAGTCGGAAGAAACCCACGCGCTAGGAAAAAAAACTTGATTTAGCAAGTCTGCCGAAGGGAAGGTAGACCAATCAGAAAGTAACATGTGAACCAGAGTAAAAAAGCTGACTTTGGGAAATGCACAAAGCCAGGGGAATAACGGATTAAAAGGGGGTAGTTGAACGGAAGTCACGGTTGCATCTGGTTGCGAGTTCGGGTTCGCGGATAGCGGTTTTTTTGGGTTTTCTAAGTGTTGAAAAGTAGTGTGTAAACTTAGAAAAAGTTTTTGTCAAATTTTAAAGTAAATTCTCAAGGGGGCGTCTACTGAAAGCGCTCTGCAGTGGATGGTTCGCTAGAAGCAAACTACTAGGAAAAAAATTCAAAAATTCTGAAATCGGAAGGGTTTCCATTTTATAATTGATTAAAGTAAGAGTAGTGAAAACCTTCGAGAAAAAAATGCTATCGAGTTATCGAGGATGTATATTGAGCTTGATAGAAAATATTTTGAAAACCCATACACCAATCACGAACAAATATTGTTCTTCTTTATTTTAGAAATCAAAATAGCATATAACACACAAACATTCAATAAAATATTTGCCACGGCATCGCAAGCGAATATCTCTCGAAATGTTTCCTTTTTCCAATAATAATTGCCCGTCTTTATTTTAAAAAAAGTCTCACTGACACCTCATAAATTTTTAACTCCAACTCGAAGTCAAAACGTCGACGAGCGTTTAAATTCCTTTCGATACTCACGAGAGATGTTCAAAGTGAGAAAGTTTGTCAGACGTCTTTCTGCTTTAAAAAGATTTGTAATCTGTACACAAGCAATAAAACCCAAAGATCACCTTTCAGTTCTGTCAGACGAGCGCACTCCAACCTCTAACCATTTTCGTTAAAATCTTACAAGCAGGACTGGAATCAGTTTTTTATAAAATCAAAAAAAAAATAAACAGGTTAGGGGGTGGGGAGTGAGGGTTTTCGCCATTTTCTCCGAAAATTTGAGAGTATGTAGAAGGTGTTTTGTAAAAAAGCTTTTGATTTTTTTATTATTTACAACTCTTATATGAAACATGTTTTACTAAAAAGTTACATTTCTCTCAATTATTAACCCTAACTGGTGGTCCTCAACTCTTACTGATATTTTCCTTCCGAACGGGTTTCGGCACTAAATTCTGACATTTTCAGTATTCCTTGACAGTATCCTTATGAAATAAGATGTCCAAATAAGGAATGAAGAACAACAACCATTAAATTAAAGCATCCCTTTCCAGCCTTGTACTTAATCTTAACTATGCCACATCACAATTTGCATATTGCATTAACATAATCATAATAATTCCCTATACCCCGATGAACATTAGCACATTAAACCCGGGATCGGCCCAAAGCGCCCTCTGCCTCTCGGTGCCAACAACTAAGCTCGGTTAATATACACGTTAAGGTATTGTGCGCCCTAATGAACGTAAATGGGCGGTAATTTACTTTAAACAATTACACTTGAGGGCTCTTCATGCTCAGAAACGGGTTATGTGGGATTGTTTATTTTTTATTTTTTTTTCGGAAATAATAAGCGATGCATATGCAAGCACGATACAGTTTGTAGGTTTGGATTTCGTGTTGAAATCGATCTCAAACGCGGGACGTTTTTAAAGAAAGTTCAAAAGTTCAAAGTTCAAAAAGTTCAAAATATAAAAGGAACTTTTTATGAAAATTTTATTTTAC